>CM061139.1:82570475-83012895 GCA_030789695.1 Scilla litardierei
ATTTACTTTGGTGTATAAATATATTGTCCTTCATTTGCTTAATCTGAAGTCCAAGGAAGTAGATTAATTCACCCATGTGACTCATCTCAAATTCATTTTGCATTTCCTTAGAAAATTCTTGACAAAGAGTATCATTAGTAGAACTAAAAATTATGTCATCAATATATATTTGTATAATGATAACATCAGAATCTATGTGTTTGGTAAATAAAGTAGACTCTATCTTTCCAATAGAATAACCAGATTTTAAAAGAAAGTTCTTTAACCTTTCATACTAAGCACGAGGTGCTTGTTTTAATCTATATAGATCTTTTTTTAACTTAAAAACATGATTATCCAAACTTTCATGTTGAAATCTATGTGGTTGTTCTACATAGACTTCTTCCTTTATAATACCATTTAGAAATACGCTTTTAACATCCATTTGATATAACTTAACATCTTTGTAACATGCATATGCTAAAGGCATTCTAATAGATTCTAATCTTACTTTAGGTGCATAGGTTTCATCATAATCTATGCATTCTTCCTGATTATAAGCTTGTGCAACTAATCTAGCCTTATTTCTAACCACTTGTCTAGTTTCATCCAATTTATTCTTAAATAGCCACTTAGTTCCAATAACAGGATGATATGAATGTCAAGGTACTAATTCACATACATCATTCCTTTTAAATTGATTAAGTTCTTCCCGCATTGCCATAATCCATGAACTATCTTTACATGCTTCAATAACATGCTTTGGTTCGATGGATGATATAAATGCACAATTAGTCATTTGTTCTATGTGAGATTTAGTTCTTACTCTATCAGAAATATCTCCAATAACTAGATCATGTGGATGATTAGGAACTTCAACAAATGCTTTAGGAAGACTTGTATTTTCAGGGATAATCTCAGAAATGGAATTAGTAGAACATCGTCATAGTGTTTTCTAAAGAACTAATGATAGGTATAGAATCTTCTTCATCTAAAAGTGTGATAGGTGTATAATTCTCATCAAAACTTACATGAAGAGATTCCTCAATGCATAAGGTTCTTCTATTTAAATCCTATATGCTTTACTGCGTGTAGAATATCATACAAAAATACCTTCATCAGATTTAGAATCAAACGTATCTAATGAATCCTTAGTATTAAGAATATTACATTTACAACCAGAAACTTTAAAATAAGATACACGTGGTATGCGATCATAAAACAATTCAAAACAAGTTTTATTGAGTTGTGCTCTAACCAAAATTCTATTCAAAACATAACCTGCAGTAGCAACGGCTTCTGCCCAAAAATATTTTGGAAGATTACTATCGCATAACATGTTCCTAGCACATTCTTGTAATGTTCTATTTTTCCTTTCAACTACACCATTTTGTGGTGCAACTCGAGGAGAAGAGAAGTTATGTGTTATACCATGTTTATTACAAAATTTTGTAAATAATTCATTTTCAAACTCTCCTCCATGATCACTACGAATAGTAATAATGGATGAAGACTTTAACTTTTGAATTCTTTTACAAAATATTGTAAATTCTTCAAATGCATCATTTTTATGCTTCACAAATAATAACCAAGTATATCTTAAATAATCATCAATAATCACGAATGCATATTTATTGCCATTTAAAGAAGCTATTCTAAAAGGACCAAATAAATCCAAATGTAAAAGTTCAAGAGGTCTTTTAGTAGAAATAGCATCTATAAATTTAAAAGAAGATGTATGCATTTTACCTTGTTGACATGCATCACAAAATTGTGTATGAGTAAAAGATATATTAGTCTTTCCAGAAACTAACCTCTGTTTTGAAATACGTGCCAAATGCTTAAAGTTGGTATGTCCAAAACGTTTATGCCATAATAATGTGTTATCTGGAAGCTAGTAAACAATAATCATTTGAAGTTATTCTCATGCATAATACATATATATTATTCTTACGAGTACCTTGAAATAATATATTAGACATGTTAAAATCATATATAATGCATGCATTCTTTTCGAAAACAATTTTAAAATCTTTATCGCATAATTGAGAAATAGATAAGAGATTGTGTTTCAAACCATCAACGAGGAGCACGTTTTCGATGATTGGCTTAATTGGATCACCAACTGTTCCAATGCCAATAACTTTAACCTTTGTTGTTATCGCCAAAAGTAACGGTGCCACCATCTTTGAATTGTACGGTTGTAGAAGTTTGATGTTTCCTATCATGTGGTTGGAACATCCACTATCTAGTGTCCATCTTTCTTTTATGGGTACCTGAGAGATAAAAAATTAATATTGTTACTCTTTTTATATGGGTCCTTAGGATTAATCCTTAGGAAACCAAACCCAAGTGGAATTTGGTTTCTTTAATAATTAGAAGAAAGAATAACATTTTGCATAAAGTTAGAAGCATATAAATCCTTGTCATATAAGCAAACATCTTTAGGAACCCAAATAGTATAATAATGGATTTCTTAGAAGATGTAACAGAATTTGTCTTCTTTGAGGTATGAATAGTATCCTTTTGCAAAATAATAGAAGAGTCAATTTTCTTTGCTTTAATAAAAACATGTTGTTCTTTTTCAAAGTATTATCAAAACCATTGGATTTGGAAATATGCTTACAACCCAAATCTTGTCGATGATTAGCAAGATAATGTATGCTAAGTAAATCATCTAGATTATTCTTTCCTTTATTAAACTTATTAATGTTAGAAGACATACATCATATTTCAGTTTTAAAGAAGAAATATCTTTATCCAATATAGAAATATGAGATATCATATTATGATTCTTAGATTTGAGAATCTCATTTTATTGAACCAACTTATCATTTTGAGAAGATAATGGTTCCTTCTCAATTTTAAGATTATCTACAGAAGATGAAGACGAAGAAACTAAGTCTTGATTATAAATTATTAGAGTCTTATGTTGTGCATTAAACTTTTTAAATCTAATGAATAATTCATTAAAGGCATCTAATAATTCATCATTATCTAACATACTTACCTCATCTTCATTTTGTGACATGAAGCACATATGGGCATTTTCTTCATTAGAGTTTTCGTTGGTTTCTTCTTCTTCATCAGAGGATGAAGAATCCCATATTGCTGATAGTGCTTTCTTTTTTTCCTCGAACTTCTTATCCTTTCTGAAATTGTTGGATGTTCTCTCTTTTGGCTTTAGGAATGGACAATCCTTTTTCATATGTCCAGACCTGTTACATTGAAAACATAGAGAAGCATCAGTAGTTTTTGGTTTGAAACTTTTAAAATTACCGATTCTTAGAAACCTCTTTAAGTTTCTAGTTATTAGTGCCATGTCGTCATTATCCATGTCTGAATCATCGATGTCTGAAAATACGTTGAACGCAAGAGTTTTCTTCTTTGAGTCTGCTTGTTCTTTATGATCTTGGATTTGTACTTCGTAGGCCATCAAGTTACCAACCAAACTTTCAACGGTGAGAGTTGACAAGTCATTGGCTTCTTCTATGGCTGTGGTCTTCTTCTCCCATTCTGATGTTAAGGCACGAAGAATCTTCCTTACTTGTTTTGTTTGAGTATAGGTTTTACCGAGAGTTGTTAAAGAGTTGACAATGTCGATGAATCGAGTGATCATCTCTCTAATTGGTTCATTCTCCTTCATTCTAAATAACTCAAACCTGTGAACAAGAACAGAGATTTTAGTGTCATTAACTTTACTAGTTCCTTCGTGTGTTACCTGGAGTGTATGTCAGATGTCATATGCTGATTTAGCCTGGGAGACACGATTGAACTCATTCTTGTCCATGGCGCACAATAGTGCATTCATCGCTTTTGAGTTGTGAGTTGCAGCAGATTTGTCATTAGCGATCCATTGGGCATAAGGAGTTGTAGGCTTCTCGTATTGAGTTTCCAACATGTTTCAGAGTTCTTAGTCGATGCTTCGAAGATAGATCGTCATCCTTGTCTTCCAATTGGAGTAATTGGAACCGTTGAATAGTGGAGGCCTTGTAGTAGAGTGCCCTTCTGGAAATTGTGATGAAGACATTAAATTGTTAGTCAGATAGGTGTAGGACATCTTAACCATGAGGCTCTGATACCAAATGTTGGATCTCCTGGCACACCAAATACACTGGAGGGGGTGAATAGTGAATATCACGACGATATTGCAAAATTAAAAGTAAATAAAAAATTGCAATAAGAGTGCAGAAATAAATGAACACAATCTAGAGAATAACAAACGCAAATACAGAGATTTATCCTGGTTCAGATCCTTGTAATCCTACGTCCAGTCATCCATCCCGTAGACATTTGAATCCACTATAACACTTGCTCCCTGCAAGTAATCAACATACAAAGATGCCAACACTCCCTGTGTTGCAAACTTGTACAATCTCTTCAATAAGAGATTCACCAAATAAAGTAAAAGAAAGAGTATGAAACGATATCACATATAGCCTTGATAATGTCGGCATTATAGCGCAAGGATGGTGATGGAATATCTAAGTTTCAAAATATAAATTGTGGTAGAACACTCTTGGAAATTGGACTTACTAAAGGGGCAAAATTTCTGCAGAGGTTCCCCTATGGAAATCTGAAAATCACACACTTTCTAGAGAGAGAAAGAAAACTTAAGAAAAGAGAGAGTGAATGAATTTTCGTGATGTTTAGGCAGGGGTCTGGGGGTCTATTTATAGCCCAAAAAGTTACTTTTCAAATATTGGATAATTGCGTATATTTTCAAAAAATTCTAAGCCGTTTTTCCAAAAATTAGTCGACTAGGTAAAAGTGTTAGTTGACTAATAGTGCTGTCAGACTAGAAAATGACTGTTGAAGTGTCCTTTGACAGGAGATAGTTAATAAACGACTAGAAACTATCATAAACGGATAGAAACTGTCCAAATCTATCCGTTGACAGGTAGTTATAACTTCCATTAATTAATTAAAAATTAATTAATAGAAATCAGTTAAAATAACTGCTGATATAACTATTTGAAAAACTGTTTGGTAGACTAGGAAAACCTATTAGTCAACTAGGAATAAAAATTTGAGAAATTTTTAGAAATTGATCCTTATGATTGGAAAATATATTTTGACCAAAAATTATTTTATTTTCTTAATAAAAATAAAAACAGTATTAGTCGACTAAAGGAAAGTGCTGGTCTGCTAATTTTCTAAGACTTGGATTTTGAGGTTGAATCCTAAAGAACTAAGATAGAGTATTATCAAGGCTTTGAAAATCTAGAGATATACAAGAATAAAAAGAAAAATTACATCATCTTTCTCAAGATTTAAGAATTCATCGCTTGAGCTTCGTCTTGCATTTTGATGCTTTATCTTGCAAAGTAACTTGATGTTTGTCATATGTAAAGAAGTTGAGCTGGATAATCTGCATCCAAAGAGTTAGTATACACACACACATATATATATATAATGCTTGTATCATTAAAAACTTTATTGGAAGAAAACTTTATGTTTCCAACATACATAAAGTCTAAGTACATGGAAAAATTACATCAAAATTACCCAATTGGCTTCTTGATGCACTTGAGTCTTCATCTCCATGCCCTAGCTTCTTTTAGCTTCTCTTGCTTTGATTGAGCTCCCACACTCCATCTTGATCATCCTTGATTGTTTTGGCTTGAGTAGCTTATGTGATCCAAGATGTTTTCCTCCCTTTATGGCTTGTTGACTTTTCTACTTTTCAATTAGTTTGAACTCCATATTTGATATGTCATTTGGTCCTACACACTTGGTAATTATCATTAGTACCTATCATTTGTTAGATCATCATCAAAACCATATTAGGGGTGTCTAAATATCTAATAAATACATCCCAAGTTTAATTTAGGATTTATAAGGATTTTTGGATATTTTTTGAAGCCTAAAATAGTGATTTTTTTGAAGCCCAAGTGATTAAAGCATAATATTGTATAGTTTATCCTTGGTTTTAGATGATTTCCCATATGTTTTCATGTCAATTTAGTTTTAAATGATGCATATTCTGAACATCCAATATAACCTAGAGTTAATCATAGTATAAGGAAATTATATAAATTTAATGAGGTTTTTATCATGCTCTAATCCCAAGTTAAAATCACTAATTCATGATGCCAGAACAGGTTCCAACGCCTAGAGCTATAACTCCAGACGTCTGGCACATCAAATTTGAGATGGGGAAAATTCAATGATGCGTCAGACGTCTGGGGCATACTTTCCAGGCATCGGAATCACTGTTCAGATGTCTCAGAAGAAAGCTCCAGACGATTGAATAGCCGGCTCAGAGATGGCATGAGAAAACAGAGAGTTGGAGAATAATTACATGATATGCCATCAGATGCCTACTGAAGGAATCCCAGATGTCTACTCGCTTCCCCAGACATCTAGCAAGCCAACATCAGACGCCTGGCCTCAGTTGCTTCGAAGACCCATCAGCCAAGAGCCCAGACGCCTGATGAGGGCAACCAGTCGTCTGATTGAAACCGACTCTATCCACTAATCAACTAAGCATCCAGACACTTGACCGGACAACGTCAGACATCTGATCATGACTTAATTGAAGCCACTATCCCCAAGCAGCCAGATGACTGGTCAGTCAACACCAAGCATCTGACATGATTCTTCTGTCGAATTCTGAATCGAGTTTTACCCAATTTGTAGCAGCTTTGACCGACAACCCAATTTAAAACGTGAATCATTTATAACTGATATCTCATATCTAAAAAATGGAGAATCAATTGGGGCTTAGGATTATAAAATCCTATACTCATTAGGGCTAGGGTTATATCATTCATTATTATTAATCTAGTTTTGGGTTCTCTCTGGCGTGAGGGAGAAAAAATGCTAGAAATCTCATCTAGAGGCTTTGTACTATGAGAATTTGGTGATAAAATCCTAAACACTCTCTTTGTAATTGATATTCTTGATATTATTAATGATTAAGATAATGATTTCTTCTTTGATGATTGTCGTCTTCTCCATTATGCTTGGCTAGACTATTGTGTTGTGTGATGTGGTGAAATTAGGTCAATGTCTAGCATAGATTTGTGATTTCTTGATGCATATGATGTGTCTGTGGAATGTATGCTGATTTTCTTCTTGACTTCTCTTTTGTTTTGATCCATAAGTTTAAGATTAGGGAGTTGGATCATCCTACAAGGATTGATCATTGTTATTAATATGAAATACATCAGGTAACCACAATCCCATTAGAAATTGGGTTTAATCCCTTTAAGGGTATTCTTCGATGAAGATAATTTATGAGATTCATCATTAAGTTATAGCTTTGGAAACCAAATCTTGCTAGGCATACACCCTAATGAACCCACATTACACACACGCCTCTAATCTTGATTTTTTCACCGTTCTATTCATACACAATTAATTTAGCTTAATTTCAATAGTTTAAACACACACTCAAACAATTCAATCACCCAGAGAAAGTGGTTATTCCCTTACTGATCATTTGCCTTTTACTGATTTGAGTTGTGATTTGTGTCACAGTCTCCTCATGGATTCGACATCCTGACTCACCGGATATTACTACTTGTCAGACCTCATATGCTTGGGAGTGCAACCTTTTAAGGCAAGCACCAAGCTACAATTATTATTCAGAATTTTATTATGCACAGTAAAGCCCATTACTATGTTACCCATGTGCACGACCTATAAGCCTAGCTCGCATGTGCAGTTTTAGCGTGTGCAGCAAACACACACACACAAAGTGCACGGTGTGTGCAAAGCACATGCCACGTAACAATAGGACGCGTGCGATCGTGCATGAGCAGACGACAACAGTGACAGCCACACATCGCTATGGAAGGTAGTCACGCCTCTATCCAATGATGTGCAATTTAGCAGGTGCGGGCGTAGCGTGGGGAGCAAGTCAAAATCCGATTCCAACTCGGTTTCGGCATAAACCCTTTAGGATTTTGTAAATGTATTTAAACCTTGTTTCGGCTAGGGCTTTGATGTGGACTTCAATGCGATTTTATGTACAAGTTGCGGCTACATGTAGAAAAAACAGAGGGCAAACTAAGGGCCAAGTGAGTGTTGATTGAGAGCCAAAAAAGGGATTTCTCCGTTGTTTTCTCCTTCGATTTCTTAGTTGGTTTAGTTATTCCCTTCAACCAAATGTCTAACTTGTAATCTAAGATTATTGAAGTATTAGTGCTTTATTTGGACGTACACTAAATATTGAGTGGAACTGGTATAAATCTTGGTGTCATGTATGTGTTTAGTTTTGTGTTAGTTTCATTTATATTGTTGTGTTGCGGATTTTTGCAGAGAAATCATTAGCTTTGTTCGTTTGTTCAACAATTGGAATTCCGAGACAAGATTGCTTTCTTGATAAGTCTGTCAAGAGGGCATGTGAGCCCAGCAGAGGCGATCTCAATCACCATACACATCTCTCCTTAAATGATGGTTTGTTAGCAAGCTGCATTGCTCCTTCATTGGATCCGCATATCTCTTCATCGAATCTGCATATCACTAACAAATAGTGCTTAGTAAAGGTCGGGATGGTTCCCAACCTAAATTTATCCTACATCAAAACATCCTCATACACAAAATAAGTATATTTGCTTAATTTGAACTTAGGTACATCTTCTCCTTTTACGTTGGGGGATACATACACAGAAAATAGGGATGCTTTTGATAGGAGCATTTATCTTAGCCAATGACCTCAACTGTCATAACCTACTTAACGACCATAACATCATAAAGTTATATACTGCATAGAACTCAGCCGCTTTAGTAAGTACCATTTTTGGCCTTCGATATAAACAAGCTTGAGGTTACTTGTCGTACACCACAGCCTCTTGTGCGTATCTGTGTGTGGGCTTTGCCTGCAATGCAATCCAACCATGTACTTTTTTCCTTAGGCCAAAGCCCATCTAAACATGTGGGAACTTCTCCCATTGTTCCTTCATAGGTGTCCACCTTTTGGGTTAATTATTTACATATAATGTAAACAAATAAAATTATTTGATCCGAGATTGAATTCACACATATATTTTGACTAATATAAATATACAATCTGCTTTATCTAAAATATAGATACAAATATAGATATCTCTTAGATATCCAACATATTCAAATCGGTATCCAAACATCCAAATACTAGCTGAATAAATAATCTTGCATACCATGATATATAAAAATTATAGTTTAGTATAGCATAATGACAATTTAAAAAAATATAGTGCCCATATACACTACAAGTTAATGTTTAACATGCTTTTTGCTATAGAATTTTTACCATAATCATTAATATCTTATTATCATATGGATTTTATCTGAATAAGAATTCGTTTTTATCAAATATAAAAAAATTGTTATGAATATGGTCGATTGGGCCTATTGGGTATCCACCCATTACGTTACTTTTCTATAAATATAGGGCTACTGGTTCAGTAGACGTCACCTTCATAACACGTTATCAGCACGCTCGTCAGATAAGCCGAACATCTGCCGACGGACGAATCGCGAGGACGCAGATTAGGATTTCTTCTCCAAACTTCGCTAGATCCGGTGGGTAGGATCTAGAGATAATCATCTTTGTTCCCTAGATCTGATATTTCATGCGCACGATGATGATGAATCTGTGTTATTTTCTATTAGATCTACTAGAAATCTCTTTTTCTGCTTAGATATTTAAGAAAAATCCTATTTTTAAAACACAGATCTCTATCAAAAATAATTTTTAAATCATTTTTGGACCAAAATTCAACATTTAAGCGTTAAAAATCAAATAAAGAACGTTGATTCAAATATTAAAAGTAAAAATCCGATTTTCTACTCCGAAATCTATGGATCTAGAGGGATTGGTGCCCCTCCCCGCATGTGCACCCTCGTGCCCCCCCCCCCCCCCCCCCCCCCGACCGTTGGGCGCGTCGCTTGCGGCCCGTCGTCGCCTCCCTGCATGCACCGCCGCCTGCGACCTGTCGTCGTCCATGTGCCTGCACGCCGCCCACGTACCTGCCGCCGCCTACGCACCCGCACGCCCTGCCTGCATCATGTCGCCGTAAAACCCTAGTTAGAGTTTTTCCGAAATTTTTTTACCAAATGGCTATTATGGAAATTAATCAGGAGTTTACAGTAAATTCTTGATCCATTTTTCAAATTAATTTTGGTCCACTCTATGTGTAATTCATCCTCTTGGCCTTTTTCATATTGGATTAGATTTTTTTTCATGTTTAATAATTATGAGGATCCTGAGACCGCTCTATCATTAGTCAACTAACCTAACGGGTAATGATATTTCCATGTGGTCCAATTAATTATTAAACATAAATATTTTATTCCATTAAAATGCATGTGATGTTGCATATTTTCATTGTCCGTAGCATGAATTTATTTGCGATTAATAATACTACATGCCTTTGACGAAAACTATATATGACTGCTGCATATCCTTTTTTCTGTGATGCATATTTTATTTAGTATGCTAAAATCTATATGATATATTTTTAATGCATGTAGCATAACTATATGTTTGCGATGAAATTATTTGAATGCCTACATCATATAAATAACATGTGTATACATCATATATGTTTTAATTCATGTTAACTGAGCATACATTTTTAGCTCACATGCTTGATATTGTTTGCATGGATAATTTAGTTCCTTTCAACTATTTTATTGGGCATACCTTTTTAGCTTACAAGCTTTATATTTTATGCATGCTAAATCATTAAATGTTACATATTGCACACTTATATGTTCATCCCATGCTTATGCTTATGCTCATGATATGACATTGTTTTATGACAACAAACCAACAATAATTTCAAAAAGTTTAACATCATATCTACTTTGACAAATTGAACCTGAAGTTCAAATCAAATCAAAATTCAATACCCTTTTACTCAAATAAAATAAAAATTACCAAATATGATGGATTATGTGAAAACCATTTATGCGATCTTTTTAGAGATACACATTTTGCGGTAAATAGATCTCTCAGATCTATAGTCTTTATAAACCAATATTGACACCAGCAGTTGTCATAACACCACTAAACTCTTTTAGATTAATATCACTTTGCAAGGTATGATTCTTGAATCTAACCTTAATTTTAAGCGTATGTCCGAAGTCGGGACTTAATAGATTAGTGAGAAAGTGAGAAATTATAAATTTTGTAACCACATATTTGTTTCCCCTTGAGCATGATTCTCTATCCACATAATATTTGAATGACTCCATAAAAATGGCCTGGAGACCATACATGAGCTTTCAAATAGACTTTTAAAAGTCTCTCATAAATTAGAAAAGTGTAAATATAAACACTAACTCATTTCCCTTGTATATGTCTACTTAGTAAGACTAATTTTCATTCTTCTTTATAAATGACAATAAGAAAGACAGAAAACATGGGAAGTCCTAAATAAAATGAGAAATGGAAGATATGATATACCTCGACATGGAGTAAGCAATGGCAAACCAATATCAGACCAGAAGTTCTGATAGGACCCATAATGCTTTTGCAACATGAATGGGCATTAACTTATGCCATATAAAATTATATACATACCCAGTTTAAACGACGAAAGTCAATTAACCTTGTATATATCTAGCTACTCCCCGAGTGCAAATAACCTTTGAAAACAAATTTAATTTGTTGTCATAACATAATTCTTAATGAGTATAGTTGTAGAGTATACTTTCAAAAACATTTAACCCAAATAATAGTCCACTTGAAAACTTTTTTGGACGTCTACTTGAGATTGAGGCTTTGCAAACCAGAATACTCTATATGAGTATGCCCAGTTCTCTCAAAAATCAATAAAAGAAACTTACCAAGTTTCGATGGATAATCGTCAAAACGAAATCCCTAATTAATGACTCAAGAAATCAATGAAGCCTAAAGCTTTGTCCCACTATGATCTGCATAATAGTCAATGTGAAGATGTAATCCTTCATATTTAGAACACGGTTCACCTATTACAGGACAAAATTAAATTGAGCATTTTAATGGACTTTCAAAAGTCCCACATAAATTCGAAAAGAGAAATTAATTTAGAACACCAGAAGTGTCCAGAATCGACCAACTTTGGAACGATGTCACCCTTGGATTGATGATGCAAGACATCATTAACCAATCCTATAAATCTATCGAACCTGAAGATTATTCAAAAAGGGTGAAACGTTCATTGTCACATTCAAAAGGGAAAAATGATTACGAGATCATCTCCATTCACGTGGACATTGACTATCTTCACTTCCTCAAAAGAATTTAAGATGGTATATTTACTATCATCATAATAATAATAAGACCTTTAGGTCTCTTGAGTGTATTTGAGGGATAAAAGTGGAATTATCCACTCCCTACATAGGGCTGATGATGTACTTAAGAGTACTCATCCATACATCCTCTAAAATTGGTCATTATCAGACCTATTATCCAACCGTCGCCCATCTTTTAACAGCATATAGGACACATTAATAAATGGCGAGAACATTGGATAACAATAGAAAATTAAATAATATTTACAACCGGAATAATTTCGAACACCCTGAAGTTTGTGGTCACACCCAAAAATGGGTTAAATAAATAAATCATTAAAATGATTTAAACGGATTACTTATCCATTAAAAATCCAGTTGTAGGTGACTACATGGGATAATGCAATTACAATGCAAACCATCAAAACGCCTCCTTAGAACTTATTTATATGAGCTAATCACCTCATATAAACAGTTTCCGAGAACCCCTAATGGGTGGAAGAGTTTAGAGCACATCTGACAGATTGTGCCATGATGTGTACACATCCCCACATCACCACTAAAAACCATTAAAATGTACTCCAAACAAAGAAAGCATTTAAATTCACTTCTCCTAAAATGTGCATTGATGGACCCTCCTTTAAAGATTCGATGAGATCTTGAAGATCCTTCAGATTCAGAAATCTTTAATTTCTCAGTATAAGGTTCAACAGAAATATTATAATCATCCATAAGCCTGAAGCTCAATTTGACCATTTCAAACATTAATACCTATGATCTAATTATCATGAATTGTGATGTGATCATGAAAATCCACGTTTATAAAACTGTTAAACTGTTATCAGACATAGTTACTGACAATATAAATATTGTCAAATTCACACATTCCTACTGCTAAAAATCCAACTAGGATTGACATACCAAATATAATTGATGCAATCCACCAGTAGCAGAAGTGGATGTCCTCAATGGATAAGAGGACATACCACGAGGCTCCAAAGCGAGAAATAACTCATGAAGACCCTAAAACAATACAACCATAGGAAAGTGAGCTTATCTCCATATCCTCTCCCTTTCCAGAACCTCTAAAAAGATGAATCTGGAATAAATTGAAATATTATTGAATAATATATGTACATGGGGAGGTGTTTGGATAAAAAAACACACGTGTCGATAATTAGTCACATTTCATTTTTCCATTTAAATGATTGTAACGGTCGCTTTTCGATTGTGTGCTTTCGTGCGCGTACTTTCTTTTCCGTACGCGTACTTTTCGTTGCCTCCTCTTGTATACCAAACGTGCGATGTTATATATCGTTGTGACCCTCTGAGAGAGTACTTATTTGTGGAATTTTTTATGAACATCATTTCACGTGTTGTTCTCCCACAAACAGCTTTGTTTGAAGGGGTGTCGTAACTTTAGACTTCGATGTTTGACCTTTTTATTTTTAGTTCCGTTTTTCGTTGACCTAGCACGTGACCGATCATCGTAGTCTCGATCCTCCTGTTGACACGGTCGTCCCGATATTTTTCTTGTATTTATTGGACACCGTTAGACTGATATTTCGCACTAATCACCTTTAATCTTCATTAGCCCTAGTTAATTCAAATTCAAACCCTAATTAACTCTAAGTAAATCACTAGGATATCCTACATATCACATGTTATTTCTTAGTCTATTTGCTCCCTAAATCTACCCTTCCCCTCTCACACGCTCTCTCTTCGATCAAGCCTAAGTGTACTCCTTATCAACCCTATTTAGCAAACCCGTCAACAAACTCACGCATCTCAGCCTAGGGCCTCCTAAACTCCACGTAGCCGCCACACAAACTCACGCACCCTTGCCCTTAGCCGCTGCCGGCCATTACCTCAGGCCACCCATCGCCGGACTCCTTCACGGCCACCTCCTCCTCCCTAAACCGCGTGCAACCCCCCATTGAACTGCCACAAACCCCCACAAACAGCCCTATACTGAC
This sequence comes from Scilla litardierei, assembly GCA_030789695.1. Lineage (NCBI taxonomy): Eukaryota > Viridiplantae > Streptophyta > Magnoliopsida > Asparagales > Asparagaceae > Scilla > Scilla litardierei. Next base: position 82,584,641 of record CM061139.1, read on the forward strand.
GTTCCCCTCATAAAAACCCCACGGCCTGCATCTCCTTCCTCGTGCAATCGCCACCGGCCGCCAAAAACTACCCTCCTCTACCCTAAACCGCCAGCACAGCAGCCCTCCATATCACTCACGGCCCCCTCCTCTCTCACCCCACTTACAAACTGTCGTTCACCCTTCATATAACCCACGGCCTGTCCACCCAACATGCCAATTTCTGGCAACTCCCCCGCAACCACCCCAGGCCGAACACCGCTTGTCCTCCTCCTCCACGGTAACCTCCCAACATCTGGCCATCTCTCCTCCATTTTCGGCCTCCACCTACCCTCAAACCGCAAAACTATATCCTCCTCCCTTGAGAACAACCGCAAGCCACCCATCCACCCTCAAAACAGGCCAACCTCCCCTTGCTGCAACCACTGCCGCTGCCACTGCTTTCCATGCAGGCCGCACCCTCTCCCTCCGGGCCGCGAGTTGTCGCTACCGTTGCTGTTGCCGCTTCGTTGCGTTACTCGCAACCGAGGCGACCCCGACACCGTACCGTGCTCGCTACCGGAATCCAACCCCTGACGTCACTACCCGATGTCAGTGTAGCTTTCGCGTCATGTTCAGGCATACCCCGACCCATAGAAACCCGCACATGCATGTTTAAATAAGATAAAAACCGGTAATTTTATTTTTTTAGATAAATCACTAATTGAAGATTAATGAATACAGGAATGTAGGTTGGACTGTGGATTTGAGCACATATGGAGATCTGGACTGTCGTTGAATTGAGATTACGGACGTTGTTACAGGCAAGTGAAACTTGCTCAGTTGATTGTTAGGCCATGTTTAGGCCATTCTGAAATTTTGTGTATAAGAGAATAGGCGGTGAAATGATAGTCGCCTAGATGCCCATACTTGATATAGCTTGACAACGAAGCTAGATCCGATACCATACTTGATCTAGCTTGACAACGAACTAGATCCAACACCCTTGCCATGTTCATGCATATCACATGTTGCGTTTAATTTCGATAAACTGTACGCATTCAATAACTGTTTTTATTCTATAACTGTTGCATACCACATGCCCTATCATGCATTGAATGTCTTGAAATGAATGTGCTACTATTGAAATGTAAGCTGCGACGAGCAGGATTTTGACTCCTACATCATGAATGAGGCTAGGTGCACCCATATGCCAAATAAAGAACAATTCCTGGCTCGTGTTACAGAAGTATGAAATATAAGCTGCGGCGAGTAGGATTCTAACTCCTACATCATGAATGAGGCTAGGTCAACCCTATGCCATAAACACTTCCTGGCTCATGATCCAAAAGATTGGCGCTAGTCCATACACACGTGGAGGGGTAGGGTTAAGCGATCACTCAGCGTAGAAGTGTGCTCGTACAGCAACTTCAGCTGAAAGGCGTAAACCCTGTGCACATCGTGGCATGCATGTTTTTTCATGAAATCGTGATATCGTGAAATATTGTTTAGTAGATTTTTGCTACGACGTGTCATGCATTGAATAATATCATGTTCATTTAAATTGTTGCATTCATGAAATCATATGCCATGTCATCATATTTAAATTGCTAAGTTGCATTCATCTTATAACTGCTATACTTTATGTTTCCTTGCACAAAAGTTTCCCTTTAGCTATTTTGGAGATTTTTGTTGACATGTGCCCTTTTCTCTTTGGGTGTCACATGTCAGGCTTTGAGTCTGAGGTAGTTACTGAGGACTACCAGGTTGCTGACGTCATGCTTGAGGCTTCTACTAACGTTCAGTTCGAAGATACTGGAGATCAATCTTAGTCTCAGTTGGAGGCTTCTTCTTAGTTGCTGTTGTTTCCTAGTTGTTGCTGTTAGGTTGTTTGATGTGTGGCACCTTCTTTATGTTTAGTTTCGGCTATACTTGGGCCCTTTCATTCATACTCTTGTACGTTCCTTTTATGACTATATATGTGGATGCTTAGAATAATGAAAATGGATGTTTTGAATATTGGTTATTTTATTGCATGCGTTCATATTTATTATTGTTGTTGATTCATTGTAATGCAAGAATCTGCAAATGGATGAACACACATACACTTATCAGACTGTAGCTTCACAGCTCCAAGTCTGAGCAGACCTCTTCGCGTCTCGCCTACCATACTTGGGAAGCAGGGCGTGACAATGATAAATATCGTTCCACACTCCGTTTCCTGAAGCAAACGTAGAGATTGGCCAATAATGTGAAATGAGGCAATAATAAGTTGAGCTGGACTCACTTATAAAATGTGAAGTGTTTGGACCTGAAGTCCTGATATCAAAAGATATCAAACCTGTGGGCTAACCGAGTATTGTATAAACATAAGCATAAATAAATAAAATCGTATGATATAAGCAATACGATATAGCTTAGAGGTTTATTTCGCTGAAACCAGGAAGTAATCAAGTAAGCTGAGCTTGACTCACTTACAAAATTATATGAACTGATGCATCAGGCTCCCTGGTCATAGTTGCAAAAACTATACGATTGACAAAAGAAATTTTGAGCTATGTTGCTATGGATGATGTGACAACATAACATTACAGATTTCCTCCTTATTTGCCTGGATAGATTTTTGGGACATATATCCTATGAAATTATCATCCAGAAGATGAATTATCATCCTGAAGACGACATTATCATCCAGAAGATGAATTATCATCCTGAAGATGACACCATCATCCAGAAGATGAAATTATCATCCTGAAGAAGACACAATCATCCAGAAGATGAAATTATCATCCTGAAGGTGAATAACCATCATGAAGATGAAATTATCATCCTGAAGATGAATAATTATCCAGAAAATGAAAACATCATCCCGAAAATGAATTATCATTCAGAAGATGAAATTATCATTCCGAAGATGAATAACATGTGACATTAAACTTCATACACCCGAAGTTGATGAAGAAACATGGACAATTGCAATCCACTAATACACCTACCGGTTGTATGGATGCACATTTAGTCCCCTTCCGTTCGCTGGAAGAGGGAAAAGATATCCTAGGTTCTGAAGTGCCTTACTTGAGTGTTTTGGTACACTCCTTCATCTGGCCAACTACACGCGACTCTAGAGAGCATTGGCAGTAAATCTATTAGCCAGTTACAGTACAGTACCTGCAGCGCACCACTGGACCAAAGATATGTAGTTTCTGCGCTACCTCTAAGGGTCAAGGATCATCCTACATGTTAAATGTATTTACAGATACAGGTTACAGATCATCGCAATGACTATAACAAAGGAATGACCAACTCCTGGAAACCAACAAAGCATGCTTCCAAGGCAACATCAATCCCACCATCCCGAGAGGCTCATCATCCAAGAAGCAAATTATGAGTATGCACAGCCAAGTCCTGCACTACCTCGTTGACACAGTGACGACTGGGTCAGAGACGTGGAGCTACCTACCGAGTCTGCAGACCACTCCTCTTCATAAGAGATCCCTCAGATTCAGTAACTGACATATATGAATGATACGTGTATATATGAGCGATACTTGTACAGATGAGCGATGTCTTATACTTTGTACTTATTCCCGGAATATCGTAATAGATTGTTGTATGAGATCTGTAAGCCTGCAGCTTGTACAGATCAGGGGGTGTTGTACTTTTTTCCTTTGCTATTGGTTTTTTCCACTGGGTATTCCATACCTAAAAGTTTTAACGAGGCAACCTCCTTGACTCTGTATCCAGGAGTATCCACCCTTAAATACTTACACTAATCAGGGGAAGTTATGAAAAACTGTACTCTTTTTCCTTGGCTATTGGTTTTTCCCACTGGGTTTTCCATAGGTAAAGGTTTTAACAAGGCAGTTATCCATAGCTTAGTATCTAGTAGTATCCATCCCTTATGATACTCATAAGCACTATGGATACTGCAGTATACATATATTGAGTATTCAACGATGGTTGGATAAGGAGAAGTGTTATGAATATGGCACATTGAACATATTGGGTATTCACCCATTACGTTAGTGTTTTATAAATATATGGCTACAGGCTTAGTAGCCGTCGCATTCATAACAAAAATGATTTTAACACAAGCAATATTTGAATTCGAACTGCATCCGAAAGAGGGGAAAAATAGTTACCCGCCATCCGATTCGGTTGCATCCGATACTGGGAATTAATTGTTATATTTGATAAAAATTACAAATTACAAATTACAAATTACAAATTAATACTCAATCAATTTGGAGAAAAGTCGGGTTAAATTACAAATTAAAGATTAATACTCGACCAGTTACGAATATAAACTCGTATGAGCTGACAAAAAGAACACATTACGAGTCCTCGTATGACTTCAGATCATAGTATCCATGACGGACGGCCGAGATGAGAACACCAGAAAATCATTGTAGCATTTGCTTACAACGTGCCGGTGGTCCCGTGGGGCCCGTCCATTCATTATCATCCTCCCTCGATCGCACGGCTATAATAATCATTGCATGTTGGGTGCTTGGATGTTAAAGATCGGGGCACAATCTCACATGGCCAGAATTGATTCCATGTTTCCCCAAGATTCAGTTCATTTAAGTGGCTTTTAATGGCATTGAGTTGTCTAGCTGAAAGCTCAGTGTTGACTGAGATAAGGGTAAATTTTGAGGTGCGATGTATCCATCGTGCGGTGTGTACTGGAAATTTGGAATGCATGTTAAATTCAAAAAAACTCTTTGACTGACGATAATTTTGTCAATGTGTGTTTATTTTATGCGTCAGTTGATGCCGTTAAAAAGTTTACGAAGAGTAAAATTTATTGATATCAAGTTTGTGGTTTTTTTTTTGGCGTTTTCATCTAATAGATCATGCCTTGTTCGAAAGGTCAAAATCTGACATTAAAATGATAAAGAAATGTCACAAAATTAGTATCATTGGATTCTACTCTTCATTAGTTTTCTAGCGGTACTAACAATGCGTAAAACGGAACCAAATGACGAAAATAATCAAAGGTTTTTTTTTTGATTTGGCACGCACCCCGATATACACTGAGCTGTGTATATAGCACACTTCCAAATTTTATTTGGGAGACTAATGGTCATCATATTATTGGCTTAAGCTACGAGCATACACAAAAACTTTACGTTCGTTATTTTTTTTGGATGATTGAAATCATTCATGTTGAGTTTCATTTTTTAAACCGTTGAAACATCAAATATTGGGTGGATCTAAGAGATATATTGCCCATTCATCCACTCGTAGAAGTTCTATTCATGCAAAACTGTTAAATTTGATATGGGTTAATGAATAAGCACTCCATTTTGAAATTCACTCGATAATCGGTATTTTGTGGTTTTAGAATATGTAGATCAAGATGAACCATTTCGATCTTCCAAAACATAACGTAGGGCGAAGCTTTGGATATATATATGATGCTTAACCTCATATATCATATGATACACATTATTCTCATTTTAAGAATAGTCTTTTAAACTACATTTTATCCTTTTCAAATCTTTGTGAACCTTTTAATTTCTTCAAACGCTTCTAAACTTGTTTTTCAAGAAACATCCTAATAGAATCTAATGGTGTTAGACTATTTTTGAAAAATATATTCGGTTTTGAAGTGCTTTCTATGGAAGCCCGTAGATCTTTCTTTATAAGAAAAAGTTCATACAAATGGAGGATACATGTATGTAACAGGATAGACTATTTATAGTAAGATAGACTATTCATAACACTCTCTCTTATCCTGTCATTAGTGTGACACTCATAGTCATGAATGCTTCAAGATTTAGAGTTATTATTTGAATATCATTAAGAGTGGATACTTCGGGATCTAGAGTTTATGAGATTTTCCTCGTTAAACCCTTTGATTATGGAAAACCTAGTGAGAAAAAACACATAGCTAAGGGAAAAAAAGAATACAGTTCTCTTTTAACTCCCACCGACTTGTACAAGCTTCAGGCTAGCAGATCCCTTAAATATTTTACATCAATCCTATTTACAACATTCTGAAAAAGTATGTACAAATCACAGATATCACCAAAGATTGGTTGTTGCTGAATCCAAAAGAGCTCTGGAGAGGTGTATTTTATCTTATCGCCTCCAATGTAGTCTCTTCAAAGTTGGGTAAGCATGCGACATGGTCTTCAAACTATGTGGTCAACTCCAAATCACCAGTCATTGACCAAGACATCACTGAGATGTGATGTACCACTGGGCGCAACCAAACATACTCTCAACTTGTTCAGAAATGGCGAGGATCTCAAAATGATAGGATGATATTGCCTGCATAGTTTGCTTTACAGATCTACATGAGATGGTTGTCCCTTTGTAGGTAAACATGTACCCAGATTGTGACTTCTCGTTATGGGGTTCGGACCTGTAACCTACATCTGCAAAACCAATCAATGTGGAGGATGCAGCTTTCTTATAATATAATCCCAAATCTATTGACCATTGGAGGTAGCGCATAAGATGTTTAAACTCCAGTCTATTGGTGCTAGTTTAGGCGAAGTACGGTATATGGCTTCATAAATTTATAGTGAATGATATATCGGGACAAGTATTATTAGCCAGGTAGAAAAGTGCTTGATAAGGGATTCAGGACCTAAGATATTATCCCCCTCTTTTAGCCGACGGAAGGGGTCTTTTTGTACATCTAGTGAATGTGCTACCATAGGTGTAATAAATGGATGAAAATGGTCCTTGTGTAAAGTCTTCAACACACTCTGGGTGTATGAAGTCTAATGTAACAGGATTTTATATTTTAGATAATAAATCTGTGGGCCATGACATATCTTTAATTTGCCTAGGTCTTTTGTATCATATTTGATAGTCAGGCTAGAATAGATATTTCGAATTTCTCTTCAGGAGATCCAATAAGATTTAAACCGTTAACCATAACCTTAAGTCCTATACTTTGCTCTTATAAAAATGTTGACGAAACATTTAGTAGAAATCATTGATTTGTCAAGGGACTCACTTAGTTGTATAATATTTTATTATCTCTTCAGTAGAATATACGTCCTGAAGTCTATTCAGGTATTAAAGGAAATGTGGAATGTATCTTTATCAAGATATCCATAGATGTATGATGTCACAATATCCAATAGTAGCATATCCAAAATTTCCTTTGCCAAATCACAAGGTATTCACAACTATAACCAGAGAGTCTGATGCATCATTTATATAAGTGGGTCAAGCTCATCTTACTTGTTTATTTCCCAGTTTCAGCGAAAAAAAACCTTGAGCTATAAGCTGAACCTTATAACATACGATTTCATGCTTATATTCGTGTTTATACTATACTCATTATGCCCACAAGTTTGACACTTTTTAGTGTCTGGACTTCAGGTCCGAACACTTCATGTTTCATAAGCAAGTCTAGCTCAACTTTTATTTCCTCATTCCACATTGTCCAATCTCTACGATTGCAGTTTAGCAATGGAGTGTAGATCGATATTACATAATTATCATCGCTTTTGCAATATAAGTGGCAATATGATACATGAATATTTTGTCGATAATTGTGTCCTTTTTTCCAACACCCCCCATACGTACAAAATTTAGTAATATTTCAGTTTCTCCCGGGTTCTCCTCTTCTCGGGATTTCGAGAGGGGTGAGGGTATGGTCATAAGCTCATTGTCCTATGGTGGTAGTGTCTCATGGTCCTAAATAGTTTTCCTCTTTCTGGGAACTTTATCCTTGGAGCCTGGTGGTCCGCCTATTTTCAATTGAGGAGCAATTACTTCTGCTACTGGTGGATTGCATCTATATTCAGAGATGTCAATCCTAGCTGGAGTATTAGCAGCAGTGATGTATGATCTGACAATTTTCTTGTTGTCAGTAACTATATCTGATAACTGTTGAACAGTTTTCTTAAATATGGAGGATCTTCAGGATCTCATTATCACATTTCATAATTCTCGTACCATAGATTTTTAATTTTGTTATTTTAAATGGTCATGGAGCTTCTTGCTTCAACCGAGTTAAACCTAGTAATGGGAATATGAACACATCTTTGCACAGTCTTCAAGACTTGATTTTAATGCCCCCCACCCATTTGGGGTGCAAGGTATCTATTTATTTAGGGTGAATCAAACCCGATATACATTCCAAGACGGCATTGAGGTTCTGATTTTATTCTCTGTGGTAATGCTATAGGGATATTTGTAGTGCATCCAAAACTCCTAAAATAGGATGTCGGCGTTGCACTATTAATTGCATCGGAGGCTAAGTATGGTGCCTTCAGGTCCTAAGACGAATCAACGATGCTACATGCAAAATAACATGCCCTCATGCAATAACCAATAACTAGAATTTTATTAACAATGGATGGGTAATCCATTGGAGTCATTTTAATAATCGACTCATCCAACCCATTTTGGGTGTGAACACGAGCTGCATGGTGTTCAATTTTTATTCCAGTTGTAGATTAATTTTTCAATATTATTCAAGGTACCCATAATTTGTTAATTTGTCATAATGGCTTTGGAAAAGCTGCACTGTAGTCGGATAATAGGCTTGATTATGACTATTTAGATGATATATCCATAAGTATTGTCAGGTACATTATCTGTAGTTTTTCGGGGAGTGGATAAATCCACAAAAATCCCTCAAATACTCTCAAGAAACTCAAAATTTTCATTATTGCATGTTTAGTGGGTATAGTTTCATAAACATATCTCCTTGAATTCTTTCGACGAAGCTTTGCGATTAATTGTCCACTTTTAGTGCTGATGATTTCGTAATTAATTTTTCCCTTATAATAAGCGAGACATGGACACTTACCCCTTCTGAAGAATCTTCAGGTTCTTTAGATTATGTCCGTAGGATTGGTCAATGATATTGTGCATCATCACCGATCCGGGGTGGCCAAGTCATCGTGTAAAATTAGAAACTTGGAGGAGTCTGGGCACTTCTGGTGCTCTGTTAAATTTGCTTCCTCTCCTTGAATTTTATATAGTATGGACCTCCCAAAAGTCCATTCAAATGCTCAAGTATGGTATTCAGGCCATTATTTTTCTTGGTTCGTTACATACAAACATTTCATATTTATTTTTGCTATTATATTCTATTAGGATTTCGTTTTGACGAATATCCAATGAAACTTAGTAAGTTTCCTTTCGTGATTTATGAGAGTACATTGCATCATCATATTTTTTTCAGGAATTTATAAGTTTGCAGTGCTTGATCCTCAAGGAAGACGTCCCAAGATATTCAGGACTATCATAAGGGTGAGATGCTTTTGATAGCATACGTCGTGAAGGGTCTCGTGGATGGTAGAATTATCCACAGTTGTTCGAAAAGTTCACTAACGCCTCTCTGGTAAGCTCCCCAAGCCGCCACGACTTCCACGTTGTTGTTGTCATCGTCTTCATCACCCTCTCCCTCTTCCCGCCACAACTCCCTTTCTTCTCCACCGTTCCAGCACCGAACCATGCCATGCCTTGAGCTCACACCGAGATGACATGCTTGCTGAGCTCCCCCCACCTCCACCGTACCCTTCCTCCTTCTTATCTACGTAACCCAAAAACCCCTGGTGAAGCTCCGATCTCCATCGTGCCTCCTCATAATCCTCCCAAGCCATGAGCTTTCCTTGAAGCTCTCTCTCGAGCACCCGAGCCTCTCCCTTAGCCAACAGCCACCACCACCACTCAAAACCCGAGCTCCACCAACCCAATTCCTCAGCACCATCCTCTATCTCACAACTCAATCACCACCTTCGCAAGCTCAGCCAAGCTGAGCCACACTCCCCCACCACGATGCTCAGTCCTCCATGCACCCTCACTGAGCCAGTGAACCCAAGTGACATGTCGTGCACCCCAATGCACCCTCACGATGCCTGTGCGCCCTCGTGCATCCTCGCTGCATCCATGCACCACGTACACCCAATGCTGGAGCCGACAGTCCTTTTCGTTACATCATAAATAGGTTCCCCATCAATTACTTAATTTGTTAAATTAGTTGTGAATTATATAATGATTTCATTTCAGTGCTTGAATCTTGCTAGAATCGATTTAAAGATGATGCTAAGTAGGTTCTCTAAGCTTTATGTTTTAGGGATTATAGTTTCATGAATAATTAGCTTCATGCTAGTGGAAGAACACTTCATGTAATCAAGTTACGCCATCATGAATTAGATATCTAGTGATGGGCGTATGTTGTGAACCTTTGAGTGTGTATGTGCGTGCGCGCGTGCGCATGCACGTGTGTGTGTGCGTGCATGTGTGCATCCGTGTGTTGAGGGCATTAGATCATGTGTGTGTGTGTAGTGAGGACAAGGGTTAGGTGTGTGTGAATGGCATGGATTGTGTGTGGGGGGGGGTAAGGACATTGGGTTGAGTGTTGCGTGTGTATAGTGGAAACTTGGATTGTAGGTGTGTGCTTTCAAGTGTTAGGTTAAACATATCGACTATATGTTTGTCAAATACCACCACAATGATTTTCTTAGCTTAATAACACTTTTCATATAATTACGACTTACTTAAGTATAATCCAACAGGGCTTTCAATACCATGCTCAATTTGCAAGTTATCAATGATAACTTACTCTTGTGCACAAAAAACATGACATGTCCTTAGCTTTAAATTATTGCTGCTTTCGTTGAAATCATGGTTAAGTCATGTCATTATTTACATGCATATGTGACTCTCCCAGAAAGGTGATACTCGCAAGTGTACGAGGTCGGCAAATAATATACCCGGTGAGTACGGGGTCGTATCCACATGGACGGAACCAATCTGCAAATTCACACAAATAGTCAGAGCATGTAAAGAAAAGTTGAGGGTTCTAACCACCCTATATGGGTGAATGGTTGTTTGGATAATTGGTTTATCTAAATACCCATGAGTTAGGGTAATATCCTAAGGTTTGGATGCAAGGGAGAGAAAGAGTGCGGGTGTCGAGGATATCGATAGGATTATTCAATTGCTCTGCTAAATATTAATTCCATGATAACTCGATCGCTCATCCATTTCAAGGTATGAGGATCGGAAAATAAATCAATTAAGCACATATTGGGTGCACCAAAGGTAATTGCTAACTGGGTTCTTTCCCTAATTAAAGCTTATGAATCACTCCCACACCCATTTCAAGGTACATGAGAGTAGTGCATGTAGGTTGTGGTGCGCGGCGCACAACCACCGTTCTGCGGCCCCTTTCGGGTAATGCACGATTCAATAGATGGGTCACAACCCAATCAACAAGTTGAATTGACGGATGAATTAAACTTCTGAATTACGAAATATGGATTGGAAGGATCTTGCATTCATTTCAAGATATGCAATGCCCAGCGGATACATAGATGCAATAATTACGAAGCACCACCATTCTTCGGCTCCTCCATGAATAGTATCAAACCCAATTACTCGTAAGTTTAATTCACCCAACAACATGGATTAACAAGGGGTGCTGGAAATTAACATTAGCAAGGCAATCAATACATCCTACATCAATCCAAAACACACACACAATGAATCTAGCCTAGCATATCAAAGACTAAATCAGCATTCATGAAAATGGACATAGTTCAATGCAAAGGATGAAAGCAAATATGTATTAGAAAGAGGGTTGGAGATTTGTCACCAAATACAAGCTTCTTCAATCAGCAATCAGTCTCAGCAATAGCAAAAACAAAATCAGAAAACTCAGAACTCTCAAAACCCATAATCCCCTTCTCAAGGAAGAAGATGACCTAAAATAGCAAAAAAATAAGTTCTATTTCGTTCTCCCTATTACATCTGAATAGTAGTGTTTTATGTCCCCTAGGGTTACATCTCATCCATCCAAATCCTCATCCAATGATTCACAGCAACTGGAGAGGAATCGGGTTAAGAAAAACCTGTTTCTCGTAACCCAGACTGCGATCGAAAACCCCCGATCAGTCGACTGTCGAATAAATGGCAGTCGACTGATGGCAGAAAATTCTTATTGCTTCCAAATGGGGACAGGCGACTATCTGAAAATATCACAGTCGACTATGTGATCCACAGGCGACTGTTTTCTGTTCTTCAGTCGCCTGCTGCAGAAATGTCAAAATAACAGAGAGTTGGCCCATTTTGCTCCCTCAGAAATCTGAAATATCAGTCGACTGATGCGAAGATGACAGGTGACTGTATGAGATTATAGTCGACTGTCAATCCTCTTACAGTCGACTGTAGTTGGGCTTCAGCTTCTCCAGCTTCAATTCTTTATAGGTAGGCGACTGACGTTGTTTGGGCAGTCGACTGTAGGGTTTTCAGGCGACTATCTTTGCTTCTGCAGGCGCCTGTTATGCACTCCTCTTCTTGAGTTAATTTAGTCCCTTCCAGGACACCTGAAAATTCCAGAAAAATCCCTATATATGTAATAGACATTTATAATGCTTAGGGAAGTGAAATTGTGCAAGAATAAAATGAATAAAATCATATGCTCACAAATGATGATTTAGCATAAATGTAGTTAAGAGAGCATGATTCCATGGATTATATGCACAAGAGGAGATGATTATGAGGTTAGAATATGCAATATTTATTCATAATCAATATATTATTCTAAATTTTTGAATAAATTGGTAAGTTATTCCCCGCAATTCTCACCCTTGCATGAGAAGAAATATCCAGGATATGATTGCATGTAATGTCACATTCTTGGTGCATGAGAAAAGAATATGCACTGCTTGATAATGAGAATTCATGCATGTTATAAAAAGAAAATCAAGAAAACTTCATGACATGTTCTTGGCGTTAATTTTTGAGCATGAGAAATGAATGAATGTATTGCCTGACATGCTGAGAATAAATTGACTGATTTAATGAATGAATAATTGTGATGGGTGACCGGCGCCCCGTTTACCGTTTGGGTGCGGTGTCGTTTTACCGCAAGTGTACGGTTAGTGTAGGGTGCGGGTTTATCGAACTCAAGGAGGTGGATGGCTTGAATGGCTACTAGCCTCGCCTAGGTTGTGTGCTAGCTACGCGGATAGTGTGGGAGGAAGTGTAGAAATAAAAGAAATAAATAAAAATACACGAAATGAATCCCCACTAACACGGGCAAGAGCATTCATGACACTTGGCATTTGACTTGATCCCAGGTGAGACATTGCCCCAAAAGGTGATACCTAGCATCCATGGGCCCGATATTCCAGTCGATGCCCAGTACGCTAGGTCTACCCGGTTTCGGACGGTGTGCATTACCATGTCCATTAACATCGACCGCAACCGGGAGCATTAAGGCCACAATGATAACTCCCAACATTTCGTCCAATCCGTTCCCACACGCAAGGACTCGATGTCTACGCTAGGGGCGTGAGCTATGGCTAGGGGGTCAACCGCCAAGTTTATTCCCCCTTGGCCCGACGGTTAGAGGCGGTCTTTTTCCCGCCAATGACAATGAAACACCCCCCGCGTAACCCTAATGGCCAAATAGGTCGAATGTGATTTCTCGCACTACATCGAAGCGGGTCTTGACTGGACAAGACACCGGACCCCAACCCCCAACACAACTAGTGTGTTGCCGTACGAATTGGACCCAGATTGCTAAAAATCCACATTGACGCATTTCATTGAACACATGCCATGCAACCAAGTCAAATGAAACAACCAAGCATCAATCCTACCCTAACCCGTATTAGGGTTCATCAATACTACTCAATGATGAAAAACATATAAACAAACAACACACAAGACATACAAACATTCATCATGAAGCAAAACAAATACAACACAAAATAATGGAAAACAAGAGAAAGAAATACTTATCTTGAGTTTGAATCTTCAATCCAATACATGATTTATTGATCAAAAGACCTAATCTAAACTAACCTAAGCCCCCAGGAAAGGGGCTGAAAAAGCCCTAAAAACTGAAGAAGATCCCCTTTCAGTCGGCCAAACTCGTGTATTTATAGCCCCACTTCGAAACCCTAATGGTTCGGGTCCAAACCCGTAGAAAAATCATCACCCGGTCGGTTGATGAGTCAACCGATCGGGTGAGAGCTTTGAAGATTTTCAACCGGGCGCTGAGGCGAGCGGGTGGCATGACCGGGTCTCGTTCGAGGAATTGCGGCTACAGGTGAACCGATCGGGTGAAATGTCACCCGATCGGTTGGAATTCAGCTCCAATTTCCAGAGAGAGAGGTTGGTTTGAACCGGTCGGCGACCCGGTCGGTTGACACTTTCGTTGCTTCAGCGGCTGACCGGGTCGTGCACGCGTGCATCACCCGATCGGTTGGCCTATCCAACCGATCGGGTGGGGGCTGAAAAATGGCGATCTTCGTTGTTTGGCCCCCTGGATCACGCGTGACTCCTCCCGTTGCTCCAGGGACTCATGATATCGTCGTTTTATGTCTCCTACGCCGACAAACTCCTGTAAACATACAAAAACACGGAAAAGTGAAAGAAAACAAGAAAACACGAGAAAAGTGAAAGAAAACAAGAAAACACGAGAAAACAAATACAAGACGGTGAAAAATAGCGGAAAAACACAGAAGAAAACGTGCGTGAATATATGAAATATAAATGCACGTCAAAATCCCCCAAGCTGAACCCTTCCTCGTCCTCGAGGAAGACGAGTGAGAGTAGGAGCTCGGAGGGAGAAAATAGAGAGGAAGAGAGAAAAGGAGAAAACAAAAATCCTAAATCGCCCGTCAGAGCCAACAAAACCAAAAACGACACACCAAGCAAGCAAACGCACAGTCACGTCACTAAACCAAAGGAAACAAGTCCAGACAAGTGTTGTGGGCCCACGCGGTGTAGCGCGAGTGAGTGTGGTCGTGTGCTAGCAAACGGTGTCACTATCTACATTGTGCAATAAGCTCCATATACACAAATCCAAGAAATGACCCAAATATCGATTCGATTTGAAATAAACGGTGAATATATGGCTCAAGCATGCAAGAGAAGAGTATGAGAATAGAAATGCATCATGTGTCATGGACTCCACAGCAAGGGGCTCGGACATCACCACACTATCACCAAGATAATAGCTAGAAATTCCCGATTCCAAGTGTTTTCGAAAGCGATGGGGGTTGAGATGATGTGGAGTAGAACACTCGATGCAAATTCTCACCTTCCCTTTATTCTCGGTAAGTAGGAAAATATTCACACTCATATTTTTTTTGGTTTTGGATATATGTATTTTTTTGGCTTTTTGTCTATACAATTTTCTCTTTTCTTTTCTTTTTGGGTTTTTTTTTCTTTTCTCTTTTTTTTTGAATTTTTGGGTTTTTGGCTATACACATGTGTACTCTCCCAAGTGGGAGAACGGTACACGACTAGGTGATTTGCACCAAGTAAAACAAAAAAGAAGTCGGATTCTAGACACTTGGGCAAGGGAGATATTTCACTAATCAGAGCGTAGGCTAAATGGGTTATCCTAGTCCTAACTGTGGAATCCCGACACATGCGAAATGAAGCATACGATATATATATTCATGCATACAGAAGCAGATAAGAGAGGCAAATACCGCACATTCGAATCGAAGCATGATAATCTAGGGGTCATTCTTGGACAAGTATATAAAATAAAATCACAAAGTAGAAGCACACCAAACAGCTAGACACGACGCACGACTCACAAAAAAGCTAAGTGGACCCACGATGCATGAAATGCAAGAGGACTCGATATCCTAAGGTTAGTGAATGTGATTATCGATGCCATGCTAGGTGTGTGTGATTTTCGTGGCAATTCATCATAGGGTTCATCTCTAGGAGAAAGAGATAAAAAAGAAGAAAAGGAAAACACGAAGGAAAACGACACAAAAATGAAGAAAAAGACACAAATGACGCACGAAGTGCGACTCCCCCAAGCTGAAACTTGCATTGCCCTCAATGCAAAAGTAGTAAATACGGGAGGGCAACGAAAATGGGGGGAAAGTACGCACCGACACAAAAAAAGTGAAAAGCTTGAAAAACACATGAACGAAACTAAAAAATAAAGAAAAAGAAACACTCAAACAAAAGATATAAAACACGACAAGAGAACACATAGACACAGACACACAACAACGACACGCGAAAACATGCACACAAATCGATTCCCCCCAAGCTGAACATGACAATGCTAGCGAAATGATATGATCAATGTGATGCAGAAATATGCAAGGGGAAGATCGGAAAGAAAAGAAAGAAATCAAAATGCAGGAGAGACGGTGTGCTCATTCTCCTCGGAAGAGGATGTGGGGTGTGGGCGGTAGAAGTGATAGAAGGGCACGACATGATGGGTTATTATGATGCAAAAGCAAATCCTAGATACGCTTCCCTCGCTAATGAGAGGAGACGAGATTATTCAAATCTAAACTAAAAAGCGGTAAATTTTTACACTACTGGATTAGGATACACCTGAGCATAGGCGGATCCAAGATCTGAAGTGGGGCAGGTAGCTGCTCTAACTGCTCCTTCTGTGGCTCCGCCAGAAGCGATGTGCCACGAGTGCCAATGGATCCAAGCAATGCACCTCCCAGCACCCCTCGTAGGTGTCCACCTGTGACCTGCAAAGGACGAGGTGCATTAGTCCATGGCAAGAAATTATTTCCCAAAATAAATGTATTCCAGAGATAGTCGCCGGTAAATGATGGTAAAATATATGAAATGTGGCGAACACTCCCTGGAAATGGTATGCTATCCTCTGTGCTAGCAACGATCAAATCCCCGCTCTCCATGTGAAGTTGCTCTCCAGGTGGTGACACACCGCAGCATACCTCAAGGGAAGTCGATCTTGTGTCCTGCGAGAGATATGATATGTCAAAAATATATAAGTCTAAAGGAATAGGACGTGAAAAGCGAGACTTAAATGTGGAGTGAGAGTGAGTATGAAAATCTCCCTGAATAGGGGCATTATGCTCAAGTAGATGCTCAGCCGCAGAAGAAGTGGAGCGTGACAGTAGAGGTAGATGTGGCTCGGGCTCCATGAAGTGGACGATCGTATCCAAGCCCTCATGCACATCCTCCTCGATGGTATGCATAAGCTCTATAGTCTCCTCGGTGCTCTAGTAGGACTCATGTGGGGTATCCAAATCAAGACAAGAAGTCTCTCGCACAGATCCTAGAGAAGTCTCCCCATCCTCACTATCATCATCAAAAAATGCTTCGTCATCCAAGTGGTAGTGATGGAAAAATGGGGTGTCGGCATGAGATGTTTCTATGGTGGCCGATGGCATGGTGGTCTCAACCATGAAAGTGGGTATATCCTCTCCTTCATCCCCTCTCCTTGGTGTAGGCTCGGTGATTGGTGCCATCAAGTTTTGTAAGAATTGGCCTTGGTTAAACATGGCACTTTCAAGGAGAGACACGAGGCTTGATTCTTCTTGTGTTGGTGGAGGGATATAAGGTTGAGGAAATTGATGGGAGGTGTTTGGGCTAAGGTTGTGGGAAAATGTTTGGCCATGGTGTAGGGGGAGGCTTTCAAGCGTAAATGTGCAATCATAATACATGTGCCCAACCATCCCACAAGTCTCACAAACCATAACAGAATAAGGATCGTATCCTCCCATCTGAGCATCGAAATTTGATCTCCACATGGTTACACCAAAGATACCTGGACAACAAAAATAAGAAAACTAGAGAGGAGCGTCAATAGTACAAGAAAATAACAAAAAGATAATATAATGGTGGGGGAAAAATTTCTTAGTTATTGTATTTGTTTTTTTGTTTTTTTGTTTTGTGTAGTCTAATGAACCCAAGCTAAGCTAATATCAAACTGAACGCCTCCCAGGCAACGGTGCCAAAAACTTGACCGGCGTCCCGTTTACGGTTTGGGCACTGTGTCGTTTTACCGCAAGTGCACGGTTAGTGTAGGGTGCAGGTTTATCGAACTCAGGGAGGTGGATGGCTTGAAGGGCTACTAGCCTCACCTAGGTTGTGTGCTAGCTACGCGGATAGTGTGGGAGGAAGTGTAGAAATAAAAGAAAGAAATAAAAAGACACGAAATGAATCCCCACTAACACGGGCAAGAGCATTCATAACACTTGGCATTTGACTTGATCCAGGGTGAGACATTGCCCCAAAAGGTGATACCTAGCATCCATGGGCCCGATATTCCTGTCGATGCCAAGTACGCTAGGTCTACCCGGTTTCAGACGGTGGGCATTCCCATGTCCATTAACACCGACCGCAACCGGGAGCATTAAGGCCACAATGATAACTCCCAACATTTCATCCAATCCGTTCCCACGCGCGAGGACTCGATGTCTGCGCTAGGGGCGTGAGCTATGGCTAGGGGTCAACCGCCAAGTTTATTCCCCCTTGGCCCGATGGTCAGAGACGGTCTTTTTCCCGCCAATGACAATGAAACACCCCCGCGTAACCCTAATGGCCAAATAGGTCGAATATGAATTCTAGCAATACATCGAAGCGGGTCTTGACTGGACAAGACACCGGACCCCAACCCCCAACACAACTAGTGTGTTGCCGTACGAATTGGACCCAGATTGCTAGAAATCCCCATTGACGCATTTCATCGAACACATGCCATGCAACCAAGTCAAATGAAACAACCAAGCATCAATCCTACCCTAACCTGTATTAGGGTTCATCAATACTACTCAATGATGAAAAACATATAAACAAACAACACACAAGACATACAAACATTCATCATGAAGCAAAACAAATACAACACAAAATAATGGAAAACAAGAGAAAGAAATACTTATCTTGAGTTTGAATCTTCAATCCAATACAAGATTTATTGATCAAAAGACCTAATCTAAACTAATCTAAGCCCCCGAGCAAAGGGGTTGAAAAAGCCCTAAAAACTGAAGAAGATCCCCTTTCAGTCGGCCAAACTCGTGTATTTATAGCCCCACTTCGAAACCCTAATGGTTCAGGTCCAAACCCACAGAAAAATCATGACCGATCGATTGATGAGTCAACCGATCGGGTGAGAGCTTTGAATATTTTCAACCAGGCGCTGAGGCGAGCGGGTGGCATGACCGGGTCTCGTCCGAGGAATTGCGGCTACAGGTGAACCGATCGGGTGAAATGTCACCCGATCGGTTGGAATTCAGCTCCAATTTCCAGAGAGAGAGGTCGGTTTGAACCGGTCGGCGACCCGGTCGGTTGACACTTTCGTTGCTTCAGCGGCTGACCGGGTCGTGCACGCGTGCATCACCCGATCGGTTGGCCTATCCAACCGATCGGGTGGGGGCTGAAAGATGGCGATCTTCGTTGTTTGGCCCCTGGATCACGCGTGACTCCTCCCGTTGCTCCGGGGACTCATGATATCATCGTTTTATGTCCCCTACGCCGGTAAACTCCTGCAACCATACAAAAACACGAAAAAGTGAAAGAAAACAAGAAAACACGAGAAAAGTGAAAGAAAACAAGAAAACACGAGAAAACGAATACAAGATGGCGAAAAATAGCGGAAAAACACAGAAGAAAACGTGCGTGAATATATGAAATATAAACGTACGTCAATGGGTGACATCGTCACAATATCGAATGAATGCAATTCATCATATTGAATGGATACTGATATTGGCCCTAAAATGATGGCTAGAATAAGATACTTGGGGTAGGGTAACTCGATGTCACGAGGGCACAAAGGTAATTGGGTCATCCATAACGAATGAACGTCACTACCTTCCAACACTAGGGGTGGGGTTAATGAATGAACGTCACCATCTTCCTACACTGTAAGTGGGGTTAATGAATGAACATCGCCACCTTCCAATTATGAGAGGTGTGGTTAATGATGTACGTCACCGCCTTCAGACGTGGAGGAGGGAAAGTGATTATCTGGGTGAGCACCCCTGAGGTAAGGATGTACTCCAATAGATGCACAATGTGCCCTCGGACATGAGTAAAGCAATAGCATATGATCATTGCGTTTAATTGCCAAGACACTTTTTAATAATGTTTAAACATGTTAATCATCACCATGACATCGACATGATTGTGATTAGCTTATTTCTAAGTACATATTAGTATTTATCGTATCATATCCTAATAGTATATTTCATTACTGCATAATTACCTCCATGCATATGTTAACATTTTCAATTTTCCTTTATATCATGCTGTTAAATTTTCATCGTGTTAGTAAACTATTGCACTACTAGATTCCTTTTAAGGTTTAAATGATATTGATGCCTGAGAATTGATAGAACTCGAGGAAATTTGAAAACTTTATTGATAAAAACTGAAAATCAAATAAGATAAATTGGCTACGATAAAGAGGTAACCTCCCTTCCAAGACCGCGATTGATAAGGGATATCCGCACCTTCCTGGAGAACACGAAGAACTCTCTCTTCTCTCTCAAAATTATCAAAATAGTCAATGCTGGGGCCTGCCGGCTAATCCCCATATTAATACTAATCCACTTCATTGCTAATTACAAGTATGCCTTATTAGAATTAAATAATAGAAATAAAGCCAATTAAAGTCAAGGAATTGTAAATATGCCCATGGGTCATGCTTGTGGGCTGGTCCCTCCCTTGGTGCGCTGCCTAGCATAGGTGATGTGCTCATCACTACTCCCACAAAAAGAGACATCTTGTCCTAAAGGTGGAAGTCAGGAAACTGCTGCGCCATGACACCCACTAACTCCCAGGTACTCTCGTGCTCAGGCAAGCCCTTCCACCGCACCTACACTTCCTGCTCCCCAGCGCTCCCTCTGTGTTCAACTCCTCAGGCTCCAAGATCGCCTTCATATCATCTGTCAATGTCTCTGGGAGTGATGGAGAAGGTATATGTTCACCAATCGCCTGGCGTAGCTGGGACACATGGAATACATGATGGATGACAGATCTTGTGGGTAACTTCAATCTGTATGCGACTGGTCCCACCTTGGCCTTTATCACATAAGGCCCAAGATATCACGGAGCTAGCTTATCATTCCTTATGTGAGCTAAAAACTTCTACCTGTAAGGTCTCATCTTTAGGTATAACATGTCGCCCACGTCAAACTTCATGTCTCTGTGATGAAGGTCATGTTGGATACAACGTGTAGTTGGATACAACGATCGTTGATTCTAGTTTGATGATAAAAAGCCTTCGTGAATATTTTTAATGTGTTTGTTAAGTGTTTTTCAGGTGAAACAAACATTGAGCATATTGTGGCAAGCTTATGAATACTGATTAATGGCAATCTTACAAATTGGTAATAATGGCAGTGATGCAAATACAAGCAAGAGATGGGGAGATGGCAATCTTGTAATTAAGTGAGTTTTACTTGGTCAATATAGAGGGATAATGAGATAAATTTGAATGGAGAATCAAATCAAATCTAAATCAATATTTGACTTGGTCATAGTTTTCAATGGAGAATCAAATCAAATCTAAATTGAGTTAATCTATCTCTAAGAGAGTTTAGTTGAGACTAAAACTCCTCTACCCAAAAACTATAAATACCCCCCAAGGGAGAGAGCACAAGAAGCAGCCGGCAAAAAACCCTATCATATTCTCCATTGCGGCAATCAAGTTCTCAAGCAAAAATTCACGTTGCCGAAAACAAATCCAAGCAACAAAAAAAATATATACTGCGGCAAGTTTTTTTTATGCAACTTTCATCATTACCGCAAGATTGCTTCTTCAAGGGAAATTGTTCTCCACTCAAACATCCTGCTGGCACTTTCATCCAAAGAGGGAGCAGCCTTCATCAAGGGCATCCATGTTTGCATACATGGAACAAATTGAATTAAAGGTTGTTTTGTTTTCTTTGATTATTTTAAAGAGAAATTGATTTTGATTAGTGGTTTGCAAGTCCCATACAAGAAGTTACATCAACACAAAAAAAGTAGGTGGTTGGGAAAATTTTTAGAGTTGAACAGAATAGGAGGATGGCTCGTACATCGACATTAAGGGAGGAGGAGTTTCCCTATAAGTCAAATATGGAGGGCTTGTGCTTTTTGTTTTTGGTTGATATGAATAGTGCACGTTCAAGATGCCATGCTTTTGATTTTTTTGTGCACAACGGTATATCAAAAGGCTCTAATTTAAAGGAGGAGCACGCACAGAGCATGCCAAAAAGCAGTGGCATCCACATGCAAGAAATAAGTGGCGGCCGGTTTATTGAGATCTTCTTGTCCACTGTTTTTAATGATTGATTCATTTTTATTCCCCACTTATTTTTGTGTTTTGTTCACAAGCACTATAGAAAAATTAAGTTTTTGTTTTTAATGCCACAAAATTGCATTCAGGAAATACTTGCTTGGAGGAGCATATGCATTCATTAGGAGCCATCACTATCGTTCTTAAAGGCCATTTTTAATTGGAAAGCAAAAAGTCGATGCATAGAAATCTCAGCACAAGAGCTCGACACCATCTCCTGACAGAGCCTCTGCCGCTATTAATCCCAGAGGGTCAGTAACTAAGTTGAATGTTTCAAGAGGCTGGAAAGATTAGAGAAGGAGATCAAATCAAAAGTTATTGGGGATAATTACTTTGCACACATCCTGGGTTACTTTGCACACAGACCAATTTGAGCCAGATCTGTGCAAAGATTTTCGAAAACTCATATCTTCTGATCCAGAGGTCAAATTGAGACATCATTTGCGTCAGAGCGTAGCTGACGACATGCTAGAAGATCATTGGTTTGTATTAGACTATCATTTTTGGGGTTTTCACTAGTTGGAGCTAGTCAAAAGAGAGCTTGTACTAGATTTATAGTGTTTGGCACTTTGGTGAGTGTGGTATAGTACTTGGTGGGTGTAGAGTTGGGGCTCATAGCTCTTTATAGTTTGTACCTTGATACTATTAAATCTAGTAATTTCTTTGGGGATGGAGTAGGTCGTTGGGGCGACCGAACCAAGGTAAATCTCTCGTGCACTTTGTGATTGCTCTGTAATATCCTTACTTGCACTTTATTTACTCTGAGATTGATTGGTTGAGTAGGAATATTTTATACGCATCTGAAAAATATTTTATAAGCATATTCACCCCTCCCCTCTAGGCTTAGATCCCGATCCAACAAGTGGTATCAGAGCAGGTTAGAGGATCTAGTCTAGAAAACATGAATACCCTCATAGACAAGGCAGTGATGTCCAAATGGTTTGATAGTTTCAAAAATCTTAATCCTGCTAATATTTCTTCCGACCAGAATATTAATAATTCAATGTGTTGTTGTCATTGCAGGAAACATGGACACTTTATGAAAAACTACCTAGTACTGAAAACGAAATCTTTAGCGAAGAATGAGAATCCACGTGCAGTCACAAGGGATGACGATAACAAGCTTGATGAGGAGTAGGCATTGATGGTTAGAAGATTCAAGTAATACATCAAGACTCCTTGGGGAAAAGCAGACATGCTAAAAAGGTTCAATCGCTCTAATAAGTTTAATCCTGCAAATATTTCATCTGAACAAAATACTACTAAGACTATGCAGTGTTTTTAATGCAGGAAGCAGGGACATTTTATGAAGAACTGCATAAAAGGAAAGAACAATTCTGGAGAGAAGAAAGGAAAATCTTTGGCATTAATGTGGGATGACGATAGTGAGGATGAGACTCAAAAGGAGATTGGCACTCCTCCCTATGCCTAATGGGAGATCTTGACAAGGTAAAATCATGCACTAAGATTGAGCTCCTGAATATTGGTGAAAAAATGTGCAATGAAATTGAGGTCTAGAATCTGCAGTGGAATCCTTTAGAGATGCTAATTATGAATTGCAGCAAGATAACTATAATATGTCACTAGATGTTGAAAAATTAAAAGCTGAAAATGATGCATTTAAAGCTACCATTGCAAAAAAGAAAAAAGAAAAATCTAGTGTGTATAAGAAGATTGAATGTAAAACATGTCCCACACTTGTGACTGAAAATGAAACTTATAAAGAAAAATTGATTAAGCTAGAAGCTGAAAATGAAGAGCTAAAAGAAAAGATGGCCATAGAAGAAAATGAGAATAAAGAGCTTAAAGAAAAATTGATTAAGAGTGGGACCGAGAATAAAAATCTTGAAGGAAAATTTATTGAGATAGAAACGAAGAAAATTTGAGAAAGAACGAGGAGGAAAATAAAAATGCCTTTATTAGTAAATGCACTTTGATTGTGAACAAAAATCTCTATTTGAAATCCAAAGTCATAGGGCTAGAATTGACCATAAAGAAATTCTTTGTTGGAAAACAATCTTTAGATATTATTCTTGGTAATCAACTATATGGCAATAATAGGTGTGGTCTTGGATATGGTTTGAAAAATGTTGAAAAGCCAAAAAAAGAAGAAAGTCCACAATGAGCCTATGAAAGCTAGAAGCACTCATGCAAAGTGCTCTATTTGTCAATGTGGTGGTCACACGTGTAATAAATGTCCATACAGGAACAAGAATATTAAGTTCAAACAAATATGGGTTCCTAAAGATACTGTGAATAACTGTTTAAATAGGAGCACGAAAATAAATCCGTCTGATCAACTTAGGCTCAATTTTGGTTTCGTCGTCCGATTAACTTAGGCTCAATCTTAGTTTCAAAAACCTATTTTGGTGTCGCTGCAATTATAAACGCATGAATATTTAAACTACTTACTTTTCATTTCGTTTCCACAAAATACGAAGCGTCGTTTTCAGCAACATTTTTTGACCCTGTGCAGCTTCTCCCAAGCTGCACCTCGTCCCTTGCCGAACCGCTTCCCGAACAGCACCACGTCCCGAGGCGAGCAACACCCTTATCGCCGAGCCAACCACTCGTCGAAGAAGATTTCACCTTGAGTGGATCCTTCGTCAAGACTTCGGATCCAATCCGAGCTCCGTCGTAGCTTTGCTAAAGCCCGATCAGGAGCAATGAAGAATTTAGGGAGAGAGGGAATAATTAATTTAAGTTTAAATCGGAGCATGCTCCAAATTTTTGGAAGCTACTCGGATTTGGAGACTTGGTGTGAGTTTTCAAGGAGAGTGTTGGCCCCTATTTATATAGGCAACTGACCCCTCCCCTTCTCATCATATCCGATGTGGGACTAAAAGTTTTGGATGAAAAAATAATTAAAGTTTGCCTTTCACAAAGGCAATCTTTAGCAAATTTTTTCTCCCTCACCGTTAAGCTTCATAATTGATACAACCTATCAAAGCGAAGAGCATTGAACGGTGAATGCACAGAAACAAACGATGCTCCATTTCGACTTCGTTTGACCCCTCAAACGTGTGTCTAAAGTTTAGCAAAAACTGATTTTTCGCTCAAAAAGGACAGCCACCAAAAAACATTTGGGTTCAAAAAGACCCTAGTTGTGGGCCCTACAACTCAGGCCCATGGGACAGTTGGGCATGCCCAGGTTGCCGGGCGAGCCCGCCCATACAAGCAGGTGGGCTTAGCCCGCTTGGCGGGCTCGCCCCGCCCGCAAGTGTGGGCGGGCTTAGCTCGCCAGGCTGGGCGGGCTTAACCCGCCCGTCCTGGGCTAGCCCGCCAGACTGGGCTAGCATGGGCCAAAACTGGGCAAAAGCCTAGTTCTGGTCATTTGTCCATTTACTGGAGCTTTTAAGCTCCTACTGAGCTCTGATTTGATTGCAGTTTTTCTGTGACATTTGTGAAAAAAACCTCTTCATTTCTATGTCTTTAAAATACGTTCGTAAACAATTTGCGACGTATTTAAATATTATTGCATCAAATGCAATTAATCCATTTGCATCAAATACAAATGAACTGAGGGCATACATCCCTCAACATCTCCCAATTGCACCCGGGATCATTTAGCCCGAATCCATAATATTTTAGACTTATATCGCAAACTCATTCACATACATCCAATGTATTATCTCCCTAAAAGACTTCCTATTACTTGATGAAGTTCTCACTCTGTGTGAGACCATACAGTCTGACCCTACTATAGGTGGGGTTCAAAACCCCAGATGGTAGCGACTTTTGAGAGAGGTATGCCCTTGAGGCAATTTATCTATGTAAACATCTTGTTCATAAATGAAAGTATGCTTTTTGGTATCAATAATCTGAGTAATTATCTTTTATATATTGCTTAGATAATTTCCTTAGACTCGTAGTAAGGTCATACATGTTTGTGATAGAGATCACGATTATGAGAAATGTCTGATCGTTAGGAACTTGAGTCTTAAAGCGTTCGTGGTCATAGATGTGTCGAGATAGGGATATCGGCACATCGGACAGACCATTGTATATTTATCTTGTTGGTCTCATAATCATGCGACTTGGTGAAGTCGGAGACAAGACACATGTGCTCATTGGAGAATGAGTCCACTGAATGACCCATATAAAGAGTTATCAAATGGTTAATCATTAACTAACTGTCATTAATAACTCTTAGTGATGATAAGCAAGTTGATCCTTAGGACTTGAGATCATTGTACGAAGCTGTGCGTGAACAGTGCAACTTAGGTCTATGATTTAGCTTCGAGGCAAGGCCTGCTGAAAGATTTTAGACTGGGTGACACTTGAAACGTATGAGATGAGTAATGATCAAGAGATGATTCGTCTCTTCCATTAATGGGAAGTTAGTGTCGCAGGCTCAGTATGGTTCTAGGTAAAACCTTGGCCAAGGTATGTTGTAGGATGTACAACATGAATATACCAGAGTCCGAAGGATACTGGCTAGTGCTAGCTAGTAGGGTTGATAGCGTTCCATGTCCTAGGCTACACAAGTGACATAGTCAAGATGAAGGGACTAAAACTGCAGTATTCATCTCGGACACATTCAGAGTGATTCTGACGACACTTTGTAGATGAAGTCAATCACATAATTATGATGCTGAAACAGGGACGACACCTACTGCTTGTGGTTACTGTTGTCTAGGGATTTCGAGTCCCAACCTGTAGTAAGGTCAGGTTGTAGGGTATCACCCCGAGTAGTATTCACGTTTTAGTAATAGGAAGAACATTAAAGAGGAATGCATTCGATGCAATGAAATGATTAAGCTCACAAGTCAGTTGTGAGATGAAAATCTAAAGAGTTTAGCATTTGGAATTGAAGAGGACTTCCTAAGGAATCCATATGAAGAAACCGCGCTGGAATCGGAGCTCAAACGAGCCCAGAAAGTGGAAAACAGTGATAAGTGGTTAAATGGGTCAGACCCAATTTGGGCAAGAGGGCACAACCCACAAGGAGGGTGGGGAACGCCTGCTAAGTGGGCGGGTGGACCTGCTGACTCAAGCGGGTGCCGCCTGCTGAGCCAGCAGGGCCGGCCCGCTTAGCGGGCCTGGCACCTGCTGCGGCCCAATAGGCGAGTGTGCCTGCCCAGCCCAACAGGCGAGCTGGGGCACCCGTAGTCCATTGCGGTCGCCTGCCCGCAATGGAAGCGGGCACGCCCGCATGTTCCCCTCCCCCCCGTTTGACTTATTTCCTAGGGTTTTTTGAAACCAAAAAAGATAGCTACGATGAGCGACTTTTTGCCCATCTTTGGGCAATTGTTTGAGGAGTCAAACGAAGTCGGATTTCATAGCCATTTGTTCCTTTGCAATCACCATTTAAAGCCCTTCAATATGATAGGTGGTATCATCTTTGAAGCTAAATGATGAGAGAGATTTAATTGGTTGAAGTTGGGCCTTTGAGAAAGGCTTGCTAACTTAAATTAAATCTCTCTTTGATTTATTAGTCTCACATTGCTCGTGAGACGAGCAAGGGGTCTAGCTCCATATATAAATAGGGGTGGACTCCCAAGAGAAAAAGTGCACCAAGTCTACAATTCGTGAAGCTCCTGATTTTTGAGCACGCACGATCTAGACTTAAATCATTCTTCCTCTTTAGTTCTTTCTATCCTCCAATCGGGTCCTAGCACGACAGCGAGGAGGTTTGGATCTGATCCAAAAATCTCTGGCGTGGGTCTGCTCAAGTGAAACTTTCCTCTGCGGCTGATTGGCTCGGAGACACAGTGCGACTCGGGAAGTGGTTCAGCTCAAGGCGAGGCACTGTGTGATGTGGTTCAGAAAGAGGCTCGGGTCGGAGGCTCGGTGCGGGATACATTTCGGAACACTTTACCGGTGCAAGCAAAGTTCCGGGTAAGTCTGTTATTTTTTATGCATTTCATATTATATGCAGTAGATTAGATCTTTCTCGGTTTGGTCAGATCCAACCCGAGTCAGTAGATTATCCTGGCTAGGGTGCATGTTTCCTTAGGGTGTGTATTATTAAAGAGTTTAATAATGCTTTCGCTGCTTTAATTTTGTTTTAATGTTTGTCCGACTTAGGACGGGCTTAAAAATGCCCTATGGGTCCTTGAAAAACCCAACATTAGTATCAGATCCATATCTACTTTGATCTAATGATGCATGTTGAATATGATTTGCTTGTTATGTTTCGTCAGAAACATAAGATTAATTATGAGATAATTAAAAATACTTTTTTCATGTGATGATTTTAAGTAGTTTTTATGGATATGTTTTAATTATTGTTTATATGATAAACTAAAGAATACCTTGTTAGGTTAGCCATTAAAAGACATCTAATTTTTATAAGATGAATTTTACATTTCTCCGCTATGATTTAAAAATGTTTAAATGCCTAATGGACGATTAGGGTAGCATCATATTGACTCAATCCGTATAGTTGATAAGGACCTAATAAAAGTCATTGAACAAATCAATAAAATTCTGAATTTTAAGGATCCACTAGTTGATAAAGATTAACTAGTATTAATAAAAGCCAGTAGTTGATAGTTACGCATATAAATGACAAACAACCTTCAGTGGACCATGATACCGGTCAATGTGCTTGGCTGAGTTTGCTGGGTCACCCTAGCTTGACTAGGGGTAAGTGACCTTGGCTTAATCAATTCACTGGCCATGTCCGCTGGACCGCAAGGACGCGAATCATTATTATGTAACGACGACAACTATATCTTGTCAAATATGTTAATAAATCTTTTACAAGATAATTCGTAGCCCACCTTGTTTTAGATTTTGGCAACCATAGGTTTCATGTCATATTTGCTGAGCTACACTCAAGCTATGACATGAAAACTTTATGGAAACCAAATTCTTATTACATATGTTGTAGCCTAGACTTGACCCAAACTGTCGCGTCGTGAATACACCAAGCGCCGGTGCAAGTTAAGGTAGACACGAAAACAAGGGTCTGGCTAGACTAGTTGTTGTGATTTGGATGAGCCACACTCATGATCACAAATAACTAGGGGTAAAAATCACATAGGGAATCATATACGATATGATTGACACAGAGTTTGTCTACCGACAGCAGAGTCAAACAACTTGTTGAGCTACACTCAAGGTTGGGCAACTCAGGGTTGTTGGATCCCTCTCCCACTAAAATTTTAATTATGTTATGGCTTTAAATGTTCTTTAAAATAGTGGGAGGATATAATTGGATAAAAACCAATCTAATTATATTTAAAATATTAATGAACGCATGCTAACTATAGGAGTTCTGTTCTTTGCAGCATGACGAGTAAAATTAAATACATCCAAGATAAGAATATATTTACTGGTGATAATAATAATAATGACTAGCTAAGGAAAACAATAGCAGTACGGGAACAAAAGAAGAAAAGGCATATTGATGCCTCAACTTCAATAATGCAAAGTGTAATTCTTTCCATGAATTCTAACACATGGGTATTAGATACCGGTGCAGGCTCTCACATCTGGTAACCAATTACAGGGAATGAGAATTATTAAAAGGCTCAAAAAGAATGAAGTCGTTCTCCAAGTCGGAAACGCATCAAATGTTGATGGTGTGGCCGTGGGAGAACTAAAACGCACAATGGCTAGTGGAACTGACTTTCTTTTGAAGCAATGTTATTATATCCCTAATTTCCTATGCAATATTATCTCCGTCTCGGCTTTGGCCAGAGAAGGTTATAATTTTGCTATCAACAGAAATGTTATGAACATTTTCTTTGATGGTAAGTTGCTAGGTTCTGGGACACTAAACAATGTCGTATACACTTTAAGTAATGAAGTTGTATTAAATGTTAATACAAGAAAACGTAAGGAATCGGGTTTTAATGAAACATATCTTTGGCATTGTAGACTAGGCCATATCGGAGAGAAGAGACTTAGCAAGTTACATAAAGAGGGGCATTTGGGCCTATCGAATTATAAGTCATACGACACTTGCGAGTCTTACCTCAAAGGAAAGATAGCCAAAACTCCTTTTGCAAGTCAAGTGGAGAGAGTTATTGAACTCTTGGGTCTAGTACATTCTGATGTATGTGGACCCATGTTTACATTAGCCATAGGAGGATTTTCATATTTCTTTACATTTATTGATGATCACTCTAGGTTTGGACATGTGTTCTTGATGAAACACAAGTCCTGAAACTTTTGAGCGATTCAAAGAGTACCGTAACGAAGTTGAAAAACAGACTAAAAAAGTATTAAGATCCTTTAATCAGATCGAGGAGGAGAATACTTGAGCCATGAATTCCTTGGATATTTAAAAGAGAATGGAATTCTCTCTTAGGTCACGCCTCCTTACACACCTCAACATAACGGTGTGTCAGAGAGGAGGAACCGCACTTTGTTAGAAATGGTGTGATCCATAATAAGTGAAGCTGAGTTAACCACTTCTCTCTAGGGTTATGCCCTAGAAATTGCTATATATATTCTCAATAAAGTTCCATCAAGGTCTATACCGACTACACCATATCAGATATGGACTGGCAAGAAACCTAGCCTTAATCACTTAAGGATGTGGGGTTGTCCTGCGTATGTCAAAAGGCACAATCCAAACAAACAGAAGACAGATCTATTCTGTGTAAATTCATTGGGTACCCGAGGCATTCTTTAGGATACATCTTTTACCATCCTGAGCAACAAAAGATTGTTGTCTCTAGACATGCCACTTTTTTAGAAAAGGAGTTCCTCGTGAAGGAATCAATTGGCAAGGTGATTAATCTGGACGAATGTTCGGAAGAAGAATTACTACGGGAACAAGTGTTGGAACCAGTGGGAGAATCAGAACCTGATGTCTGTCAACCAGTCGTTAGGAGGTCTGATAGGATTCCTCGAGTCCCTGATAGGTACTACGGTTTTCTCGTAGATGGATGGGTTGAGGATAGCATCATATTAGATGATGATCCTATTAGCTTCTAGGATGCCATTAAGAGTAGAGACTCTAATAAATGGCTAGAAGCAATGAGATCCAAAATAGATTCCATGCACGTAAATAAGGTATGGACCTTAGAAAACGTGCCCAAGGGAACTATTCCCATTGGCTGCAAATGGATCTTCAAGAAGAAGATTGGTGCAGATGGAAAGATAGAAACGTACAAGGCAAGGCTGGTTGCGAAAGGTTATCGTCAGATTCTAGGAATAGATTATGACAAGACTTTCTCACCAGTTTCCATGCATAAGTTTATCTGGATCGTACTCACTATTGATGCCCACTATGACTACGAAATCTGGCAAATGGATGTAAAGACTGCTTTTCTAAATGGTGATTTAGAGGAACAGATTTACATGACTCAGCCAGAAGGTTTCGAAGTCAGTAGGAGTGAAGGAAAAGCGTGTAGACTGCATAGGTCCATATACGGATTTAAGCAGGCTTCAAGAAGTTGGAACATCCGTTTTGACAAGACAGTCAAAGAGTTGGGTTTTGTCAGAAATGAGGATAATCCATGCATCTATAAGAAAACCAGTAATAATTCTTTAGTCATCCTCGTATTGTACGTGGATGATATTCTTATAATAGGCAACAACATAGAGATGTTGAAGTCTGTAAAAGAATGGCTATCAACTAACTTCTCTATGAAGGACTTAGGAGAAGCATCCTACATATTAAGTGTAAAGTCTATAGAGATAGATCTAAGCAGATGCTAGGACTCTCCCAAACCAGGTACATTGACTCCATGCTAAAAAGGTTTAGCATGGAAGAAAGTAAGTGCGGTTTAATACCAGCCAATCATGGAATAAAACTTTCTAAGAAGATGTCTCCGAAAATTGACTTGGAAAAGGATCGCATGAGTAAAATTCCATATGCTTCAGCTGTGGGATCTATCATGTATTTCATGATCTATACCAGACCTGATGTCGCTTTTGCACTAGGTGCAGTAAGTCGATATCAGTCTAACCCTGGAGAAGAACACTGGAAAGCCGTCAAGACAATTCTGAAGTACTTAAGAAGGACTAAAGACTTGGTCTTGATTTATGGAAGTGAAGAGCTTAAGGTTGAAGGCTTCACAGATTCCAGCTTTCAGAGTGATATAGATGATAGCAAATCGATCTATGGATATGTTTTCACTCTCAACGGAGGAGCAGTCAGTTGGAGGAGTTCCAAACAAGACACTGTTGCAGACTCCACGATGGATGCCGAGTACATAGCAGCCAACGATGCAGCAAAGGAAGCGGTCTGGATGAGGAAGTTCATAAACCAGTTGGGAATGGTGCCTGCAGTTAAAGATCAAATACCTCTATATTGCGACAATAAGGCAACCATCAGTCTGGTTCAAGAACCAAGATTCCACAAAAGATCCAGACACATTCTTCGGAAGTATCACCTGATACGGGATATTGAGAAGAGGAAGATAGAGAATTCCTTAGAGTCTGTTCAGAAGACAACTTAGCAGATCCATTCACAAAGGCGCTGGCACGCGATCGGCTGGAGAGACTAGTGTGTAAAATTGGTATGAGATACCATAATAAATGGACCTGAGTTCAAGTGGGAGATGTTGATAGATGTATGCCCCTCGAGGCAATTTATCTATGTAAACATCTTGTTCATAAATGAAAGTATGCTTTCTGGTATCAATTATCTGAGTAATTCTCTTTTATATATTGCTTAGATAATTTCCTTAGACTCATAGTAAGGTCATACATGTTTCGAGATAGAGATCGCGATTATGAGAAATGTCTGACCGTTAGGAACTTGAGTCTTAAAGCATTTGTGGTCATAGATGCATCGAGATAGGGATATCGGCACATCGGATAGACCATTGTGTCTTTGTCTTGTTGGTCTTATAATCATGCGACTTGGTGAAGTCGGAGACAAGACACATGTGCTCATTGAAGAATGAGTCCACTGAATGACCCATATAAAGAGTTATCAAATGGTTAATCATTAACTAACTGTTACTAATAACTCTTAGTGATTGGCAAGTTGGTCCTTAGGACTTGAGATCATTGTATGAAGCTGTCATGCCCTATTTAGCATTATACGTGTATTCTATTGAACACACGTGGTATTTCTACCTACGGTGCATACATAGGCATGAAATAAACGTGGATATTGATGTATGTAACATAGTGCAAGGGGGATTGGGCCGTAATGCGTGGCTAAGAGTCAAGAAAGCGAGATTGTGTGCGGGAGAAGTGTGAAAGACGTCGTGGGTGCGAAACAACAGGAATGTGTTGGACGTGTGTGTGTGGTGCAAGTATACATGTGTAGGCATGCATGGGTATGTGTGGGAAAGCCATGCAAGTGTGAAAGGGATTAGGGGTCAATGGCAACCCCAGTAAAATTTTAGAAAGGTGAGGGACAAAATGGTCATTTGGACCAAAAGTGCTATGTGTACTTACTTAAGTGGTCGATGCATAAAGTAATGGAAAACTTGTAATTATCTAAAAGTTGAGGGATATTTTTGGGAGGGTATTTTGGTCATTTAACATGTGGCATACTTATCCTAAGGAGGTTCTAGAGTTGGATTTTTTAAGGAGAGTTCTTTCTTCTGCATTCTTCTTTTCTTTTCTCTTCCATTTTTTTCTTTCTTCCTTTTTCTCCCAAATGAGGCCGGCCCTATCCCCTCCCTTTTCTCCATTTTCTTCACTCCAAAACCCTAATTACTCACTCCAAAAATCAAGAGCCTCAAGGGGTTGCAAGTGGGAAGAAGATGGAGAAGAAAAGAAGAGAAGGAGAAGAGGAAAATTCAAGTTTTGAGGTAGGAATCCTCTTGGATTTGGAACTCTAATAATTGGTTCTTGCTACCAAGTTTTTATAGCATGTTTTTACCCAATATGTGATAAGGGTAGTTAAATTTTACATGGTATGGCTCAATTTCACAATTTCACTTTGAACTTCTTAGCAAAATCATCTCTTTGAAAATTCTGAAATCATGATGTCTGTTGTTTCCTTGATTCTGGTTACTGTAGCTCGAATTTGGATTTGAAAAAAATATGTACATATATATCGTGAAGTTATACCCCAAAATCATATAAATTTTGATATATGTTCAATTCGGAAATTAGGAGCAAAAATTCCATCTGTACAATATGTCTGTTTGATCTTCAGTCTTGACACAGTTTAGAAATATTGATGCAAATACCTGCACACACAAGGGAATTTGATGTTCTTGTTCTCATTGGAAACTTAACAAGTTTATCTATAATTTCATCAGATTGATTATATTTCGAAATTCTAGCTAAAACATGCTCAAAACAGCAATCTTTATAGGCTCTGAAATATGTCTGGAAAACAGACTTGACACACTTCACCAAATAATTCACCATAAATCACCTATTTAATTTTTATGCATGAAATTGTATCTGTGAATCCAAGACTAACATATCTATAACTTTCATTTGGGACAATTTGTCAAATTCTCAATGAAAACTGATTTTATATGGACATCTATTGTCACTTTCTGCAAATTTCAGCAAGCTAAATTCATTAAGTGATGTTCTTATTTATTAAGTGTCGTTAATTGGCCATCATTATTCTTGCTTAATATGGTTATGTGGTGAAATGAATGTTCATGTCCTTGGCACGTGTAAATGATATTATTTTGCTTCGATATGAATGATGCCCACCATATGTTCGATGAAATGCCTAAGTGAAGGCAAATGCCAGAAATGTGAGAAATACTAAATTCTATGGTTATGATATGAGATTTGATATAAACATGTAATGTTCGGAGCATGTCATGCATGGTTCTATAAGTGATGTGATGAATGTTTGATATGACTATGATGGAGGGTATGACACTTCGGTGTATGACCCACGTTGGTATAAATGTGGAACTTGACGCCGTGCAACATGACTCCCTCATTACTAAAATGATAATATAGAATAATGTCTCAGTTCTCTCTAATGAGGATGAGTTAGCAGAACCCGGGTTTAGGTGGGATTTGAGTAAATTGTGGATATTAGGCCTGGACTGAGAAGTTGGGGGAAATGATTATGTGATATGTGATATTTATACCCACTCGCCTTTACCGGGAGTGGAGGGGACATACGGCGGTTGTGTTACTGTGGGAGAGCCTCGCTCCTGCCAGGGACGGGGGAGCTGAGAGGCCCGATGTTGTACAGTGCCTGTGTCCACTGCGTCATGTGCTATATTCATCCCAAATTTGGGGTGATGTCCAGGTCGTGGTATCACACAGTTTACCAGAGTTCCAATTAATTCAATTATAAAATAATAAAATAAGAATTTGCGTGTTACTTCTACTGCTGACAGCACTTCCCCTTCCCTTTGCCTGTTTCTTTGTGACTCTGTGTTATGCATCAGGCACTTGCACTTATCTTATTGGATATTGGTTGCTTGAACACTTGTGTTATTATTATTATTATTCGTACTAACCCTTTTCTTGCAGTAATTCGACATTGGACCGCAGGTATGATTCTCTTGTTTTAGCTATTTAATTTCCATTACATCACTTAGTTACATGCTCTATTTCTCTTGGCTTGCCTTGTGGATTGATAACCTTAGAATGGTGTTCCAAATCCAAGTTGGTTCCTACTGGGGCACGCATTGACGTGCTCCTCCCCACTTTTCAGGTAGCAGGGACAGCGTGGTTGGTGGTGGCTTGGAGTTGGGTTTCAGGGGTGGTCTTGGTGTGAGCTATAGCTGGGTAGCGTGACATGTTTGTCATGGGAGGTGGAGTATGTGTAGTGGTGCATTTGGACTACGTATGTAAATGAAACTTGTTATATAAGTGTTGTTGTTGTTCTATGTTAGTATGAGTTGTTTGATATTATAATGGATCTTCACTTGTACTACCCCAGTATGTGCGCAGTGGCCTGCTTATTCAGTTTCTTCTTTCTCTCTCTTTTCTCTCTCATCACCCTCACTCTTCAGGAACTTGGGAAAAAAATTTAGATGCCGGGTATTCTGGGGAACGGGGCGTGACAGAAGCTGTGCGTGAACAGTGCCACTTAGGTCTATGATCTAGCTTCGAGGCAAGGCCTGCTGAAAGATCTTAGACTGGGTGACACTTGAAACGTACGAGATGAGTAATGATCAAGAGAGGATTCGTCTCTTCCATTAATGGAAGTTAGTGTCGCAGGCTCAGTACGGTTCTAGGTAAAACATTGGCCAAGGTATGTTGTAGGATGTACAACATGAATATACCAGAGTCCGAAGGATACTGGCCAGTGCTAGCTATATGGTTGACAGCATTCCATACCCTAGGTTACGCAAGTGACATATTCAAGACGAAGGGACTAAAACTGCGGTATTCATCACGGACACAGTCAGAGTGATCCCGACGACAATTTGTCGACAAAGTCAATCACGTAATTATGATGCTGAAATAGGGACGACACCTACTGCTCGTAGTTACTGTTGCCTAGGGATTTCGAGTTCTAACCTGTAGTAGGGTCAGGCTGTATGGTCCTATACCGAGTAGTATTCACGTCTTAGTAATAGGAAGAACGTTAAAGAGGAATGTATTCGATGCAATGGAATGATTAAGCTCACAAGTCAGTTGTGAGATGAAAAGCTAAAGAGTTTAACATTTCGGATTGAAGAAGACTTCCTGAGGAATTCACAGGAAGAAACCGCATTGGAATCGGAGCTCAAATGAGCCCAGAAAGTGGAAAACAGTAATAAGGGGTAAAATAGGTCAGACCCAATTTGGGCAAGAGGGCACAACCCGCAAGGAGGGCGGGGCCCGCCCATTAAGTGGGCGGGCAGACCCGCTGACTCAAGCGGGCACCGCCCGCTGAGCCAGTGGGGCGGGCCCGCTTAGCGGGCCTGGCGCCCGTTGCGGCCCAGCAGGCGGGCTGGGGCGCCCGCAGTCCATTATGGGCACCTGCCCGCAATAGAAGTGGGCGCGCCTGCAGGTTTACCCTCCCCGTTTGACTTATTTCCTAGGGTTTTTTGAAACAAAAGACGGCTACGATGAGTGACTTTTTGCCCATCTTTGGGCAATTGTTTGAGGGGTCAAACGAAGTCGGATTTCATCGCCGTTTGTTCCTACGCGTTCACCATTTGAAGCCCTTCAATATGATAGGTGGTATCGTCTTTGAAGCTAAATGGTGAGAGTGATTTAATTGGTTGAAGTTAGGCCTTTGAGAAAGGCTTACTAACTTAAATTAAATCTCTATTTGATTTATTAGTCCCACATTGCTCGTAAGACGAGCAAGGGGTCTAGCTCCATATATAAATAGGGGTGGACACCCAAGAGAAAAATTGCACCAAGTCTACAATTCGTGAAGCTCCTGATTTTTGAGCACGCACGATCTAGACTTAAATCATTCTTCCTTTTAGTTCTTTTTATCCTCCAATCGGGTCCTAGTAAGACAGCGAGGAGGTTTGGATCTGATCCAAAAATCTCTGGCGTGGGTCTGCTCAAGTGAAACTTTCTTCTGCGGCTGATTGGCTCGGAGAAGCAGTACGGCTCGGGAAGTGGTTTAGCTCAAGGCAATGCGTAGTGTGATGCGGTTCAGAAAGAGACTTGGGTCGGAGGCATTGTGCGGGAAACGTTTCGGAACACTTTGCAGGTGCAAGAATAGTTCCAGGTAAGTCTGTTATTTTTTATGCATTTCATATTATATGCAGTAGATTAGAACTTTCTCGGTTTGGTCAGACCCAACCCGAGTCAGTAGATTATCCTGGCTAGTGTGCATGTTTCCTTAGGGTAGTGTATTATTAAAGAGTTTAATAATGCTTCCGCTGCTTTAATTTTTTTTAATGTTCGTCCGACTTAGGACAGGCTTAAAAATGCCCTAAGGTCCTTGAAAACCCAACAGTGACCAAGAGCAGTAGGTGTCGTCCATGTTTCGTTATCATACTTATGTGGTTAACTCTTTGAAATAAGTATTGTCAGGACCACCTAGACTGTGTCCGTGACGAATACCGTAGTTTTAGTCCTCTCGTCGAAACTATGTCGCCTAATCAAGCCTAGGGTACGGTCAAACTGTCAATCCCAATAGCTTGAAGCCGGTTAGACTCCATCAGTCCTCAGTCAAACAATGTTGGACTTCTTCCAACAAACTTTGGCCAAAGTTTTTCACTAAAGACCGAACCAACACATGCGACACAAACTCCCCATAACGGGATAGACGAATTCTCTCTTGGTCATTACTCTCCTCGCATGCTTTAAGTGTCACCCAACCAAAGACCTTTCAACATGCCTTGCCTCAAAGCTAGGTCAGAAATCTAAGTGACATTGTTCATGTACAGATTTGTACAATGACCTCAAGTCTAGGACCAACTTGCCTATCTTCACATAGAGTTATTACTGACAAATATGTTATTTGACCATGTGATAACTCTCGTTGGGTCGTTCAGTGAACTCATTCTCTAATGAGCACCTGTGTCTCGTCTCTGACTTCGCCAAGTCGAATGATCATGAGATTCTCGTCACCACTCCATGGTGAAGACAAAGACACAATGGTCTATCCGATATTTCGATATCCTTTTCTCGAAACATCTATGACCACGAACGATTTTAAACTTTTGCTACTAAAGGTCAAACAATTCTACATAATCGAGATCCTTATTTATACTTGTTTAACCCCGCATTAAGTCTTAGGGCTTTACCTAATTTCTAATATCGACTACATTTTTATTAACTTAGATAAATTCTTACAATACAGCTTACTGTAATTTTGAACAAGATGTTTGTACACTTACATGGAGATGAATTGCCTCAAGATCGAAGGCATACCTATCTCCCAACATCTTTCACTTGCACTCAGTCCCATTTATCCCGGTATCGCATACCGCATTTACACATAAGTCTCTCTACACTTTATGTGTCAGAGCATTCGTGAGTGAATCTGCTAAAACGTCTTTAGTTAAAGACTTAAGGATTTTCTATGTTCATGTTGACCACATATTTGAATCTCATCCAAATAATTTACTTGGTCTCTTGGAGTTCATAGTATTTAATTTGCCTGGATCTCATCCAGCTCATCGTACCTTACGACAATAATCCTACATAGTTACCGGTCAACTGCACGGTTCATAATAATTTCTGATAAAGTGTCAAACTCTTAGACCACTTTGTCAAAATATATGTTCCGGCTCCTTGATGCCTCGCATACTTTTAATTCGCTCCTACTGACCTTGAAAACTCTCTGGCTGATTCATATAAGTTCGTTCTTCTAAATCATATTTAGAAAACAGACTATACATCAATGCTCCAGTTTTCATGGTCATCATGAGCAATTACATCGAGTCTAATCCGAATAGATCTATACACATCTATTGGCAAGAAAGTTTCATCATAATCTGTTTATAGGAGTTCTGATGATAACTATTCTTAACCAGCATAACTTGTACTTCACTCTTTTCCATCTGCACCAATCTTCTATCTTGAAGATTCACTTGCAACCAAAGGAACACTTTCCTTGGGCACGTAAACTAAAGCCATACTTTATTTACGTGCATGGACCTTTTTTCAGATTGCGTCTCAGAGTCACTACTCCGAATGGCATCTTGGAAGTTTTCTAGGCCATCATCAACTATGATATCATACTCGACTTTTCGTCTCACGAGACTCCATTAACCCATTAACTTCCTAATGATTAATTTGAGGAATATCATATTGATAAGGTCCTCTCAGAACCTTATCAAAAACTAGGCATTGCAATCTGAGGCTTAACTCAGAGTGAGGATTGTAACTCAAAGCCACTTGCCATGTATCGCACTATGTCTAACAAAGTGCGATTCATGCTCTCCAATACACCAATGTACTAAGAGACTTGACCTGAGAGAAAATCACATTTCCTTTTAATTACGCAAGAATTATATAGCCAAGTATTTGACTCTTCGATCTGATCGAAGCAATTCAAATACTTCTGTTACTGTGTACTCTATTTTATCAGACTTGTGTTTCATCAAGAACATGTGTCGTAATAAAATAAGTATACCATATCTAGGCTAATTTAGACTTGGGTCCGGATACATCTATAAAAATAAGACCGTGAGTTCTCCAACTCATTCTCCCACTGTCTTACAAAAGGAGTTTGACCAGCATCCCTTTGAGACAAGACTTACCAGTGTCTTTCGACTCATAATACGATAGATCAAATCTCTCTTTATGTGACTTGTCAAGTTTGTTCTCATCGGTATGGCCTAGTCTATTTTTGCCACAGATAAAATTTCTATAACTTGCGTATTTTTGTATTAACATTTAATACAATATCGTTATACAAAACATTCACATCGAGACATTGCTTCAAAAACAAAGGGACTACATTCGCCAAAATGTGTTATCCTTTTGTATAACAATTATCCCGAAATCACGACATCAAATATGTCACTTTTTTAGTTCCTCCTATTTGTGCATTTTCTTATCATAGTCAAACTTTCTTTCTCACGCCGAATTTCATCAATGCCTTTAATGTTCTAAATCGCATTTAGACAATACTATCCCAACAAAAAATAATTAGTTATGCAAGCACTTCACGTATCCAAACACTTGAGCTTCACAACCTTGAGTTAACTCAACAAATTGCTTGACTCAAGATCTGATTTGGATACATGGTCTTGCACCGCTCATGCACTCATCTTCGAGTCAAACAGTTTGATCGAAGTTTCGAATCTTGCGGATCGAAACCATTTTCCATACAACCTTGAGTTGACTCAACAAATTGTATGAAGAAACTTGCTCTGAACATCTGTATGTTCAAGCTGCCCCTTATAGAGGCGAGTGACATGTAGCGTGCTTTTATTTTGTTAGACACAGAGCTCAAGGAAATCATTGTCCTTAAGCATGTGCTCGTAAGGAAATTTTAAGGTCAGTGAGAACCAGGTTTAGACTATCAAACTTGATCTTGGCTTGATATTCCTTAAGCAATCATCTTAACCAGTTTACATTTTCCTCTAGGAAATTATGCCTTGGATTCCATCTGGTGAAACATAGAACTATCCTAGTTTAGCATATGTTCAATGATTTTTAAATATAGTTAAAATGGATTTTATTCAACTATATCCTCCCACTATTTTATCGATCATCTTAAGCCATCTAGATGAATGAATAACAATCTTTAGTGGGAAAGGGACCCGACCACCCTGAGTCTCACAACCTTGAGTGGGCTCAACAAGTTGATTAACTCTGGATCGGTAGACGACTCTTCATCAATCACATCGAATGTGATTCCCTTATGGATTTTACCCCTAGTCACTTATGACCTTGAGTTTGCTCAACAAATCATAACGACTATTCTAGGCAGACACTTACTTTCTTGTCCAATCCTAACTTACACCGGCACTCGGTTTGTTCACGACATGACGGTTTGGGTTAAGTCGACCTACATCACATGTTTAATGGAATTGGTTCCCAAAAGATAGTCATGTTACAGCTTGACTTGACTCAACAACTATAACATGAAATCCCTGGTTTTCAAAGTCCAAAAGTAAGGAGGGCTACGGCTAACCTTGAAGAAGATTTTTAACGTAATTGACTAGATTTAGTCAACGGTGTCACATAATCATAATTCGCATCCTTGCGGTCCAGTGGAACACGGCCAGGGATTTGGCTAGGCCAGGATCACTATCCCTAG
Organism: Scilla litardierei; assembly: GCA_030789695.1. NCBI lineage: Eukaryota > Viridiplantae > Streptophyta > Magnoliopsida > Asparagales > Asparagaceae > Scilla > Scilla litardierei. Next base: position 82,626,091 of record CM061139.1, read on the forward strand.
TCGAGCTAGGGTGATACACAACATTAGTCAAAAACAATAGACCGGATCATGGTCTATTGAAGGAAACTTATCATTCATATGTGTGACATCGACTAGATATGGATTCATTAAAACTAGTTAATCCTATCAACTAGTTGAATCCTAAACTTCCAAATTATTAGGATTGGTTAATAACTTTTATTAATGTCCTTATCAACTATAAGGATGTTTAAGGTGCTATCCTAATCGTGTATTAGGCATTTAAACAACTTTAAATCTTAGCATGTCCTTGAAAAAAATTATCTTATAATTTTCTGAAAGATTTTAATGGCTAACCTCATAGTTCATCTTGTATTATCACATAATTAACAAGAAACATGATATAACCATTAAAATGTTATCATCTAAACATTTTAGCATGACAACATAGCAAATAAAATTATCTCATAAATTTTTCCTAAACATGCAACTTAAATTTTATCTCATAAGTTTAAGTTACATTAAAATTATCACATAATTTTAAAGATTTAAATAATAAAATAATCACATATTTTAAAATTAAATCTAATTTTCAAAACAATTTTCGAAAATAAAATGTCACATGGAAAGGAATATTTAATAGTTTAATTAAAACCTCCATCTGATGAAGAAACATGTTGTATCACATACATTTTATAATTGCAAATCATAGATCAAGTAGACCATGCTCTGATACCACTGATAGGTTTCTGGGTCCTTATGGCATTAAAATCGACATTCGGCCTACGTCGGTCGGACTACGAAAACAAAATTGCAGCGGAAAAAACAGATTTAAAACATTTTTAAATCAAGCCCTAAAGAGAACAACCATAGTCAAGATCTTTACTATCCCGGGGTTGGGTCCGACCAACCCTTAAGAATAGATCTATATAACATTTGCAATTATAAACGCATGAATATTAAACTACATGCCTTTCACTTTGATTCCACAGAATACAAACCGTCATTTTCAGCAACGTTTCTTTGGCCCCGCGCCACTTCTCCCAAGCCGAACCACGTCCCGAGCCGCACCTCGTCCCGAGCTGTACCTCTTCTTAAAATGCATCGCGTACCGAGGTGAGTAACACCCTTGTCGCTGAGCCAACCACGTGCCAAGAAGATTTCACCTTGAGTGGATCCTTCGTCAAGACTTTGGATCTGATCCGAGCTCCTTCGTAGCTTTGCTAAAGCCCAATTAGGAGCAAAGGAAGAATTTAGGGAGAGAATGAATAATTAATTTAAGTCTTAATCCGAGCGTGCTCCAAACTTTTGGGAGCTTCTCAGATTTGGAGACTTGGTGCAAGTTTTAAAGGAGAGTGTTGGCCCCTATTTATATAGGCAGCTGACCCCTCCCCTTCTTATACTATTCGATGTGGGACTAAAAGTTTTGGAGGAAAAATTAATTAAAGTTAGCCTTTCACAAAGGCCAATCTTTATCGAATTTTTTCTCCCTCGCTGTTGAGTTTCGTAATTGATACAACCTATCAAAACGAAGAGTACTGTATGGTGAATGCGTAGAAACAAACGGTGCTCCATTTGGACTTCGTTTGACCCCCCCTCAAACGTATGTCCAAGTTTAGCAAAAACTGATTTTCGCTCAAAAAAGAACATCCGCCAAAAACATTTGGGTTCAAAAAGACCCTAGTTGTGGGCCCCACAACTGGGGCCCATGGGACAGTTGGGCGGGCCCAATGCCCAATTGCTGGGTGAGCCCGCCCTCACGGGCGGGTCAGATCCGCCCCCTGAGCGGGTGGGCTTGACCCGCCTGAACAAGCGGGCGGGCTTAGCCTGCTTGGCAGGCTGGTCCCGCCCACAAGTGCTGGTGGGCTTAGCCCGCCATGCTGGGCGGGCTTAACCCGCCCACCCAAACTGGGCTGGCCATTTGTCCATTTACTTGAGTTTTTAAGCTCCTACTGAGCTCCGATTTGAGTGCGGTTTTTCCGTGACATTCGTGGAAAAAACCTCTTCATTTCTATGTCTTTAAAATACGCTTGCAAACAATTTGCAACGTATTTAAATACTATTGAATCAAATGCAATTAATCCATTTGCATCAAATACAAATGACCTGAGGGCATACATCCCTCAACAATTGTATATCTCTCTTTTTCTTTATCAAAATTGCACTTTTGAATGATATTCATATCCATGTTGAAATATTGTATTATTGTCATGACTATAATTGCATATTAGACTTTATAAATGATCATGACATGTTCAATAAATTGAATAACTTGATTTCTACACCTTGACCCTACACTTCCACGAGATTAATTGTTATTGCACATATGGAATTGTTTTCATGATTTGGAAAAATGTTTGTAGATGGATGAAGTGAAAAATATTGTAAAACATATTATCCCACGGGATATGAAGTATCTTGTCTTGGATAAAAATTAGAGCTCATAAAAAGAAAATAGAAACAATGGAAAAATATTGCAAATAATACAAAAGAAAAGAAAAAGAGCTTCGTATGAAAAATGGGTACGGTCCATGGCAATGAGACAACCCACGGGTATCCAACTTATGCTTTAACATTAATCTTTAGCGTTGATGTTATACCTGTTAAGCAATGCCTCCCCACATCTAAGAGTCCTTATAGCTTATGTTTTGGGTGTTGGTAACTTAAACTCATTATTAATGAGGTGGAAAAAAATCAATCCTAAAAGAATACATGTTATATTGAAAGTTGGTTTGTTTTGGTTGATTTTCATGAAACCTTTCCCTATATGTTGTAACCTTTACTCATCACACGAGCACGAAGGTGTATTAATCATTGTTATGAGATTAATTGAATATCAAGCGGTTGTGTTTAATTATCTGAATATGATCATATGTCTTGACTAATAATATTTTATTTTTACATTGCATATGACATGGCTTTATTTAGTGCTCTTTTTACGATAACAAAAGGGGGAGAAAATGGGAGAGATTTGATCATGATAATGACATTGATAACGAGAGCAATTTAGTAGGGGGAGCATGTCAATAGGGGGAGCATCCTGCATATGATTTATATCATGTTGACATGCATCACTACACTTTACAAACACGTATCACGGTGACATCTTATAAAGCTTATTGATCAAATCTTATTTGATGTTTGTCATCATCAAAAAGGGGAGATTATTGGATACAACGTGTAGTTGGATACAACGATCATTGATTTATTGTTTGATAATAATAAATCTTAGTGAATATTTTAATGTGTTTGTTAAGTGTTTTTCAGGTGGAAAAAACATGGAGCATAGTGTGGCAAGCTTGTGAATACTGATTAATGGCAATCTTACAAATTGGTAATAATGGCAGTGATGTAAATATGAGCAAGAGATGGGGAGATGGCAATCTTGTAATTAAGTGATTTTGACTTGGTCAATATGGAGGGATAATGAGATAGATTTGAATAGAGAACAAATCAAATGAAAATCAATATTTGACTTGGTCATTATGGAGGGATGAGGGGATAAATTTGAATGGAGAATCAAATCAAATCCAAATTGATTTAAATCTATCTCTAAGAGAGTTTAGTTGAGACCAAAACTCCTCTACCCAAAAACTATAAATACCCCCCAAGGGAGATAGCATAAGAAGCAGTCGGCCAAAAACCCTATCATCTTCTCCCTTGTGGCGATCAAGTTCTCAAGCAAAAATTCCCGTTGCCGAAAACAAATCCAAGCAACAAAAAAAATGTATCCTGTCGCAAGTTTTTTATGCAAATTTCTCCATTGTCGTAAGATTGCTTCTTCAAGGGAAATTGTTCTCCACTCAAACATCATGCATGCACTTTCATCCAAAGAGGGGGTAGCCTTCATTAAGGGCATCCACGTTTGCATACAGGGAAGAAATTGAATTATAGGTTGTTTTGTTTTCTTTGATTATTTTAAAGAGAAATTGATTTTGCTTGGTGGTTTGCAGGTACCATACAAGAAGTTTCATCAACATAAAAAAGTAGACAGCTGGGAAAATTTTTAGAGTTGAACAGAATAAGAGGAGGGCTCGTACATCGACATTAGGGGAGAAGGAGTTTCCATATAAGTCAAATATGGAGAGCTTGTGCTTTTTGTTTTTGGTTTGATATGAATAGTGCACGTACAAGATGCTGCCATGCTTTTGATTTTGTTGTGCACAAAGGTAAATTAAAAGGCTTAGATTTAAAGGAGGAGAGCGCACTGAGCACACCAAAAAGCAGCAGCATGCACATGCAAGAAATAAGTACCGGCCAGTTTATTGAGATCTTCTTGTCCAATGTTTTTTAATGATTGATTCGTTTTGATTCCCCACTTATTTTTGTGTTTTGTTTACAAGCACTAACGAAAAATTAAATTTTTGTTTTTAATCCCACAAAATTGCATGCAGGAAATACTTGATTGGAGGAGCATAGGCATTCATTAAGAGCCATCACTATCTTTGAAGGCCATTTTTAATTGGAAAGCAAAAGGTCGATGCATAGAAATCTCAGCACAAGAGCTCGACACCATCTCTAGACAGAGCCTCTGCCTCTATTAATCCTAGAGGGTCAGCAACTAAGTTGAATGTTTCAAGAGGCTGGAATGATTAAAGAAGGAGATCAAATCAAAAGTTATTGGGGAGAATTACTTTGCACACAGCCTGGGTTACTTTGCACACAGACCAATTTGAGCCAGATCTGCGCAACGATTTTCGAAAAACCATATCTTCTGATCCAGAGGTTAGATTGAGACATCATTTGCGTTAGAGAGTAGCTGACAACATGCTGATTGACAATGACTACGGAACAATCACAAAACTGAGCGCTCTCAACTCTATCTCTATTTTACATTTTGTGATACTGCTAGTGGATCATTATTTTGTATTTGACTATCATTTTTGGGGTCTTGACTAGTTAGGGCTAGTCAAGAGAGAGTTTGTACTAGATTTATAGTGTTTGGCACTTTGGTGAGTGTGGTACAGTACTTGGTAAGCGTAGAGTTAGGGCTCGTAGCTCTTTATAGTTTGTATCTTGATAATATAAAATCTAGTATTTGCTTTGGGGCTGGAGTAGGTCGTTGGGGCGACCGAACCATGGTAAATCTCTCGTGCACTCTGTAATTGCTCTGTGACATCATTACTTACACTTTATTTACTCTGTGATTGATTGGTTGAGTAGGAATATTTTATACGCATCTGAAAAATATTTTATAAGCATATTCACCCCCCAGGCTTAGATCCAGATCCAACAGGTCAACCCTCGCCTTCATAATCTTCCAGATGGAGCTTCAGCTCCTCCAAAATTCCGACTCTCTCTGCCAAGTACTACTCCACGTCCGAGACTGGGGTTGTCTCCTACCCATAATGTAACAAGTGTGGAGGGTCTCGTCCATATAATATCCTGAAAGGAGTCGTCTGAGCTGTTGTGTGAAATGACATGTTGTACCAGCACTCTACCCAAGCTAACCAACTGGTCCACTCCTTTGAGCTCTCTGTAATGAAGTCCCGTAAGTAAGTCTCAGTGCTCTTATTGACGACCTCAGTCTGGTCATCTGTCTGGGGATGGTATGATGTGATTCACTTCAACACCGTACCCTGCAGCCTAAAAAGCTCCTGCCAAAATCTGCTCAAGAACACCTTGTCCCAATCAGAGACAATGGACTTAGGCAGCCTGTGTAGGCAAATGACCTCCCTCAGAAACACCTCTGCCACTAAAACTGCGATGTAAGGATGCCTAAGTGGTATAAAATGTGCATACTTGTTGAGGCGATCTACCACAACAAATAACATTATAAACTCTCCAGACTTAGGCAACCCATGAAGTCCATTGATAGATCCTCCCAGACTCGCTCTGGAAAGGATAACGGTTGTAGCAAACCTCCAGGGGTCATCACCATGTACTTGTGACGCTGGCAAACGTCACACTCTGACACCATCTTCGCCATATTTTTCTTCATTCCCTTCCAATAGACCTTCCTCGCTAATCTCTGATAGGTCTTCATGACCCCTGAATGGTTACCCACAGTACTGCTCTGAAACTCCTGAAGAATAACAGGAATGTGTGTGGATGACCTCGATAGCACCAGGCACCCCCAATATAATAATCTCACATCCAAGATGATATGCTGACCCTTACAACAGTGTGGCCCGGATGTCTGTCAACTCCTGATACTCCTCAACCTCCAGCTGCAATGGCTCCCAGTCCTGTAGCACGGAAACAAACAAAGCTGCCAACTGTATATCCTCGTCCCGTCATGACAGTGCATCTGCAGCCTTGTTCTTCATCCCTGGGCGATACTCTATCTCAAATTTGTATCACATAAGCATCCGCAACCACTTCTGATGCTCTGTTGCTACCATGCGCTGCTCCAACATGTACTTAAGAATCCTCTGATCTGTGCAAACCAAGAAGCTCTGCCACCAATAAGTATGGTCTCCACTTCTGAATGGATATGACTATCGCCATCAGCTCCCTCTCGTACACAGACTTCAACTGGCCCTTGCTGTCAGTGCCTGGCTGTAGTAGGTAATAGGTCGCTAATCATGCATGAGTACCGCCCCCAGTCCATGCCCCGAAGTATCTGCCTCTACGATGAATGGCCTAGAAAAATCTAGTAACACCAACACTGGTAGGGTAATCATTTCCTTTTTCAAGGCCTCAAAAGCAAGCATCGCATCATCAGTCCAAATAAACTAATCCTTCTTTAGCAGCTTTATGGGTGGCCAAGCGATCATACCATAACCCTGCACGAACCTACGGTAGTAGCCTGTAAGACCCAGGAATCCCCTCAGCCCTCTGAGAGTGGTGGAGGACGTCCAGTCCAACATCGTCGCTATCTTACCCTGTCAGCTGCTACGCCCTCTGAGGACACCACATGTCCCAAGTACTCCACATGTGGCTGTCCAAATAGACACTTCTTCATGTTTGCATACAGCTGGTGGTACTGCAACTCCTGGAAGACTACAAACAGATGGTCCAAGTGCTCCTCCACGGAACAACTATACACAAGGATATCATCGAAAAACACCAGTACAAATCGTCTGAGATAAGGGTGGAATACCTTATTCATCAAAGCATGCAACGTAACAGGTGCGTTCGTCAAGCCAAAAGGCATGATGAGGAACTCATAATGGCCATCATATGTCCTGAAGGCTGTATTGGCCACATCATCCGCTCACATCCTGATCTGATGGTAGCCTGATTTGATGTCGATCTTTGTAAAAATGGCTGAACCATGCAACTTGTCCAGGAGCTCGTCTATCACAGTTATGGGAAACTTATCAGGCATAGTCTCCTTATTTAATGCTCTGTAATCTACACAAAAGTACCAGCTCCCATCCTTCTTCTTCACTAGTAGCACATGACTAGAAAAAGGACTCACAGTGGGCTGGATACACCAACGCATCATAAAAATCATATCTTTGCATCTATATCCTAAAATCCTAGGGCTAATCCATTAGCCCTAGAAAAGATTATTCACGCATAGCAATAGATAATAGAACGCAGGAAAACTTCATTACATGCATCAAAGGGAGATAAACAATAAGAAATCACAAAGAAATAATAATGGAATTCAAAAGGACAAAAGTACTTATCTGGATACAAAGGAGGGGCCTAGGGCATAGCCTAACTCCCAAAAGATCGTCCCAAAGAAACTCTCAAAAAAGATCTAAAATAACTCTCCAAAAAGTATACAAAAAGTCCCCTCCTAAAAATCCCCCTCAAAAACGACGGCTACAAAATCCTCCAAAAAACGCTAACAGTTCAAGTACAAATACCCACTAAAACTACTGAAAAGGGGCCACCAGATCATTTGGAAGTTCAACCGATCGGGTGGAAACAAACAGAGATACTGAACTGCTGAAAATGGGCTCACCCGGTCAGTTGGATAGCCCACCCGGTCGGTTGAAGTACAAATTCTAGACAACCCAGAATTTCAGCACCCAGCTACGCTCAGAAAATTCCAGAAAAATGTAGAAAAATCGGATTTGGACATGCGACCTATCGTTGGAAATCTGACGACAATGCCTAGAAAAATAAGATATCGCCCAAACTCCCATTGGAATGATAGCAGATCTTCAATAAATACAGCCGCAGTGCACGAAAGGGGAAGAAAAGGCCATCCGATCGGTTGAAGTGTCAACCGGTCGGGTGAGTTCTTCCCCAAAACAATCTAGAGAGAAGACCCGATCGGTTGGAAAGCACTCCCGTGAATTCCACTCTGTCTCCTCACCATCCGATCATCCACCAGATCAGGTGGCATAGTGTGTTGCCTGAGTGGAGCGCAGGACTGATACCATGATACGAACCAATTGGGTGGCTCATCCACACAACCGGGTGAAGCTCCAAAACTTCAACTCCTCATCTTTGGCAATCGGATCTTTTCCGTATAAGCGCGCTTTGGTCCCGACATGCAAGGTTGACTCCAGAAGACACCAAAATGCCGACATTTACACGCGTCAGAATCCATGAGTCATGGTATTATAGAACCATGCTTTCTTCATTCTCCTCTTATTCACTCCTTCTCTCTTGCCCCTTCCTTACTCCCCGGCAGCTTGAATTCACCAAAACGCGGCGCCTCAGGAGTCCCGGTGTCGCAGCACGCGCTCTCTCCTCCAATATACTCCAAATCGCTCGATATTCCCTGAAATGCAATCAAACGCTCTTAAAGTACAATAGTTCCAATTATGAGCGTAAAAGCGTATGAAATATGTAATTGAGCAATCATTTTGATGTGTAATCTTATAGATAAAATGTGGAATATAATGACACATCAAAATCCCCCAAGCTTACCTCTTACTCGTCCTCGAGGAAGGCTAGTAAGAAGCTAACACGGGAGAGGGATACAATGGAGATGTGAGGCGATGGCATGTAATGGAGACAAGGGGTTAAATCTTAAATTCAGAAAATACAAGAACCCAAGGTATGCAAGATCTTGTGAACGTACGTCAATTTGAAATTAGAACACATATACACAACAAATAATTAAATCTCGCTTAAATTAAAATAACGTGGATTTCAATAAATGTGATGAACTCGATAAGTAATAAAATGAGTATAGAGTTATATTATATCATAGTTTATCATGCAATATACTAAATTCACAGAAATGAAACCAATGTTCACAACTCATTCTCTAAGCAGTATGATATGTCATGATCAAACGTTTTCAAGCATGTGTGGTATTTTGTTATGCTTCATAGAATGAATTTATCAAATTCAATCAAGGTAAGGCATCACCATACTACGACCATTTCATGACTCTTAGAACCCATTAACTTTGCCATGTCTTAGTTCTATATAGAAATGGAGATAAGGATATGAGATTTTTGTACTTTTATATTGTTTTTGGCTATATGAATATTTCATATGCATTTTTCATTCTTTATATACACGAGATAACTCAATATATACAAAAAGCGGCCTATGCTTCCCAGACCAGACGGTCTTAGGGCATCGGGTTACGAAGAACCCCTAGGGCCTTTTATTCAGGATATTTGTTTGATTTTTGCATTTTTGGTATTTTTGCAAACTCACGTAAACGCGATGGAATGCAAACTATGATCAAAGATCATTTATTGGCTATTCACAAAAGAAAAAGAAAAGGCATAGAATTTAGACATGGCTCGGTTTCAGGAATCCTAATCATCACTACTTTAGTTGTCATGGGGTTATCATATCTCTTTTGAATCATTAAATATCCATGAGGCAATAAAATTATCAATCAAATCATGCAGGAGTCAAATAATTTTTAGATTTCGATTATTTAGCTTAACTGTTTCGAGAATATGGTTGTGAAACTATGGATTCTACTATGAAAAAGCATATTAACAAAGATACACTAATCAAGGAATCGAACTCTAATCTAACAGATATCAGAGTTCATAAAAAAATAAATCCATGATATTTCATAGAAAATGAAGCATATGAGACATAAATATAGAAGTGGACATGGTTCACATGGAGATTTCGAAGTGTTTTTCACAATGAAGCAAAGTGTGTGTACTATGCACTCCCCCAAGCTTAAACATCACATTGTCCTCAATGTGTGTATGATATAAATAGAGGACAACAACCAGATGAGGGCCACTTAACAAAATAGTTTCTCTCCCCCTAGCTTAAACATCATATAAAAATTGGGGAGGGAGGCGAAATAAGTGCCAAATACAAGGGTGGGCATAGATGATAAATAGTGGGTTGAGTGCTGAAGATAATTGAGCCATCATATGGAGTGAATTTATTAGACTAAGAAATCATATAAAATCCTATACGGTCCTCTCACTGCCAAGAGGATTCGTTTTTATTGAAAGAATAAAATACTACACTACTAGATTGGTACTACCTGTAGCAAAAGGCAGGTCCAATATCTTTACCGTTGCAGGCAGCTGCTCTATCTGCACTTTCCGTGGCTCCGCCAGGTGCCTATCTCCACGGGCTCCATTAGATTCCAGTAATGCGGCTCCCAGCATCTCTCCAAGGATTCCACCTGTATCCTGCAAGAGATAAGCCGCATCAATCTGATGTGGATAATTCTTTCCCAGAATAAATGTATTCCAAAGAGGGTTATCAATATAAGTATTTAAAATTAAAGACGGTTGACAGCACTTTCCTGGAAATAAATCTTTATTCTCTTGCACCACGTTGATCAACTCCTCGTTGTTCACCTCAGGTTGTTCATGTAGCCTTGGTATATAAGTGTTGGTCTCATCAGGCAACTCATCCTCATCGTCAGACTTATCCCATCGCACCTCCTGATCATATTCAATAGCATCCATGGGTGCTAACTCCTCCTCTCCACCTCGTATACATCCCATCATACCTCTTGATCATATGTATGTATATCCTGTAAAAGGCGCAATGAGTCATCAAAATCTGAATCATAAAAAACATCATACACTGGAGGGGAATCAAAAGCAAAGGACGAGGGAGTAAAAGATTCTCCCTGAATGGGGGCAATAATCTCTGTGGGATAGTCCTCGGTGTCAGTGGAAGGGTGATCCTCTGAGGGATGCTCAGCCTCTGTAGAAAGTGGAAGTGGCTGCGGTAGCTCAAAAGGAGGGGGCACAATTCGGGCTACATCTATGTGCAGATGTCATCGTCCCAAGTCACGTCCTCCTCGATGGTCTGCTCCGCTACTATAGGCACAACCTCCTCAATAATATCCTCTGATGGTATAGGCTGCTCTGACTCATGTTGGTGGCAAGGGGAGGCGATGACGGCATGAGCTGGCTCTGCAGTGCTAGGTGCCGATGTCTCTTCTGCAGTAGGAATATCAAAGCGCATAATACCTCCCCCAAGCTGAACGTGAATATCATCCTCGATGATACCTGTAGCAGACAGACGACTCATAATAAAACTGACGAGCTCACAATCTTCGGGATCACTTGCCTCGACGGTTAATGAGCCAGAAGATCGTGCTGCATCCAATAAGCTCTCTAAAGCTGCTGCATATCTCAGTTCCTTGAAGTTTCTCACATGCATCCTCCTCAAGAATTCCAATGAGGATCTATGTAGTCCTCTAGTAAAGAGAGGAAGTAGCTGGGAACCATTCCACACATGGTTTGACTCCGTTTTGAACATTTCTAACGCTTTGTCGAACTTGTAAAAGGCTTCCCTGAAAGATTCTCCATCAGTTTGTTTGAATGTAGCAGCGAGATGTATGAAGGATTCAATAGAACCCAGTCGCGTCTTTGGAAGCACCATCGATGCATCAACTATACCTGATCAAGCAAAGTAAACAATCTAGAAAAGATGTCAGTGGTACAAAGAGAGATAAAGATAATAATAATATCATGTGGTGGGAAAAAATCTCTCAGTTTTTTTATTTATATATTTTTATATATGTTTTTTACACAATCTAATCAACCTAATCGTGGTAAATAGATAATATGGCAGAACGTCGCCCCGGCAACGACGCCATAAACTTAATCGAGCCGGAACTAACTCCAAAATGATGTCATCTAACCGCAACCGCACGGTATAGTGGCAAGCAGGTATCAAACACAGGGAAGCGGTGCTATGCTACCTATCTATTCCTAGGTTGAGTTAGACTTGCAAGTTTATTGGTGGATGTGGAATATGGAGAGTCGTAATGATGATGGATGCGAAGGTTGTGTCACTCAACGTCGAAAACAAGGGAGTCCACACAAGAAAGAAATAAATAAAATATAAAAGATTAGGGCTTTAGGACTCGCCACTAGGACCGTTGGATGTCGACGCTAGGCTAAGACTCTTACCTTGCATTGGATTTATGGGGATGGTCACTCAGATCATTCAACTCTCGTGGGTTAGAGCTTCAAGGTACTTCGGTGGCTCTCATTGACGCAATGGCGGTAGCCGACAATGTAGTGGTATAGTTCGTCGGTGAATCCCCTCAAGGCATAAGCCGGGCATGGTCACGAGCCTTGGTTGGATCCACTAATTCCCTATGTAAATCCCAAAGATACTCCTTAAGCTCATCAATTCCATCGACCGTGGGCAGGATCTCAGTGCGAGTTCTCCTAGGGATTTGAATGGATCAACCAAAATACAACCCCATTTATATCCAACACATCATAAAAATCCTATCTTTGCATCTATATCCTAAAATCCTAGGGCTAAGCCATTAGCCCTAGAAAAGATTATTCACACATAGCAATAGATAATAGAACGTACGAAAACTTCATTGCATGCATCAAAGGGAGATAAACAATAAGAAATCACAAAGAAATAATAATGGAATTCAAAAGGACAAAAGTACTTATCTTGATACAAAGGAGGGGCCTAGGGCATAGCCTAACTCCCAAAAGATCGTCACAAAGAAACTCTCAAAAAAGATCTAAAAAACTCTCCCAAAAGTATACAAAAAGTTCCCTCCTAAAAGTCCCCCTCAAAAACGACGGCTACAAAATCCTCCAAAAACCCTAACAGTTCGGGTGCAAATACCCACTAAAACTGCTGAAAAGGGGCCACCGAATCGGTTGGAAGTTCAACCGATCGGGTGGTAACAGACAGAGATGCTGAAAATGGGCTCTCCCAGTCGGTTGGATAGCCCACCCGATCGGTTGAAGTACAAATTCCAGACAGCCCAGAATTTTAGCACCCAGCTGCGTTCAGAAAATTCCAGAAAAATGTAGAAAATTCGGATTTGGACATGCAACCTATCGTTGGAAATATGACGACGATGCCGACGCTAGAAAAGTAAGAGATCACCCAAACTCCCACTGGAATGATAGCAAATCTTCAATAAATGCAGCAGCAGTGCACGAAAGGGGAAGAAAAGGCCACCCGATCGGTTGAAGTGTCAACCGGTCGGGTGAGTTCTTCCCCAAATGAACCGGGGAGATGACCCGATCAGTTGAAAAGCTCTCCCATGAATTCCACTTTGTCTCCTCACCATCCGATCATCCACCCGATCGGGTGGCGTAGTGTGTTGCCCGGGTGGAGCGCAGGACTGATACCATGATACGAACCGATCAGGTGGCTCATCTACACGACCGGGTGAAGCTCCAAACTTCAAATCCTCATTTTTGGCCATCGGATATTTTTCGTATAAGTGGCTTTGGTCCCGACATGCAAGGTTGACTGTAGAAGACACCAAAATGTCGACATTTACATGCATCAGAATCCATGAGTCATGGTATTATAGAACCATGCTTTCTTCATTCTCCTCTTATTCACTCCTTCTCTCTTGCCCCTTCCTTGCTCCCCGACAGCTTTAAGTCACCGAACGTAGCGCCTCAGGAGTCCCGGTGTCGAAGCATGCTCTCTCTCCTCAAATATACTCCAAATCGCTCAATATTTCCTGAAATGCAATCAAACGCTCTTAAAGTACAATAGTTCCAATTATGAGCGTAAAAGCGTATGAAATATGTAATTGAGCAATCATTTTGACGTGTAATCGTATAGATAAAATGTGGAATATAATGACACATCACCTGCCCACTATCGGCCACCGCACCACCCTCTCCTGCCAATGTGTGTAGCTCAACCAGAAAACCACCCTCTCTGCTGGATGGTCCTCACTATGGTCTTTAGTGAGAACAAGGCTAGACTGGGCTCCCTTTGTAGGACCACTGCTCTCTCGTCCTCCTGGAACTCCATCCTAAGCAGCTTCCAGTTCAACTTCATCTCTCCCAGCGTCTGTAGCCACGTCATATCCAAGATGACATCTGTACTCCCTAGATCTAAGGGCAAAAAATCTGCGAGCACATGTAACCCATGTAGCATCAGCACCAGCCCATGGCACACTCCACGGCTACTCTCCTTCTTCCACGTCCCCATCATGACATTGAAACTACCACTGTCTATCAGCTGAAGTCCCTGCTATGCCAGCACTCTTCTGTAAATGAAATTGTAGGTAGCCACACTGTCAATAAGAACCATCACCTCCTGGTCATCGATATGTCCCATCAACTTCATGGTATGGTTTAGTGTGAACCCTACCACAGAGTTAAGGAAAACCTCCAGCACATCCAGCTGATGGTGCTCTGTATCCTCCTCCTCCTCAGCAGTCTCATCATCAATATCAGCCTCATCGTCCTCATCCTCAAGTAACAGCACCTGGATCTTGTGCCCTATGCACATGTGGCCTGGTCTAAAACCTCTTATCGCACCTGAAACAGAGACCTTTCTGCCACTTCTCCCTCATCTCTGTGTCAGTCATCCTCCTAAACTATCCCCCAACCTGCGGTGCACTGCTCTTCTCTCATCCCTTCTCCTTGGTGGTCAGATCTGCTCCTGTAGCCCCCTTCTACCCTCATATCGATGTCTGGCTGTCGAAAACTGGTCCACTCTAGATACCTCTCGCCCTCATATCCTCCATCTGGTGGTCCTCCACCATTTGAGCAAACTCCATGGCCTCCATTGAGTCCTAAGGTTTCTGAATACGGGCCTCTATATGAATAGTAGCCTTCAGTCCCTTCATGAAGGTGCTCTCCATCATCTCATCAGACACACCATGCACCGTCCTGACAGTGTCTCAAATCTCTCTAGATAATTCCTCACTGTGCCATCCTACCTGAGCGACAATAGCTGCTCCTTTAAATTCCCCAGATGATGTTCCTTGAATCTCTCCACCAGCCCATTCCTGATCTCCTCCCATGAGAGAAACGGCTGCCTCTCATCTCTCCACTGGTACCAATCAAAGGCCTTCCCATCCAGACATATAGCAGCCGCCTCCAACTTCTGCTCCTCCATCATGCAAGAGACCCTAAAAATCTCTTCGTCCTGTAAATCCAAGCCACCGGATCCTCTCCCTCGAATACATGCATCTTTAGCTTCCGCAGCTTATCAACGTGTATGTCCCATGGTCTCCTCGCCCTTGGGCTGATGATATGCTGCCACATCTCCTTATGAGTCTCATAACCCCTCAGCAGGTCCCTCTCGCGATCTCCTTGGCCCCATCATGGGCCTCTATAGTCTCCCCGACCGTTACCCCCAGTCCCACCACCATGCCCCTCCTCATAGTCTTTGTAGCCTCTTCCATTATCCCAAGTATGCCCCTCATAGGTGCAAGGTGGATGTCAATGCATGTCATCGTATAAATCTCGAAACCCTCCTCCGTCGTCGTCGTACTCCTGAAAATCTCCCGGGTCAAAATCATCGTCAAAACCACGCGTTGGATTGTCGTAATAGGGCTAAAATCCTCTGTCGGGGTCCCATCCTCCTTGTCATGGGCCGGATCCCCTTGGAGGTGTCACCGTGGGTCGATGGGGCTCTAAAGGCCCTAGGAAGGGACCACCGAGCCCTGTCGGCTGGTGTCGGGCCCCAACGGCCCTGCCATTGATCGGTAGGGCCTGCAGTGCCCAGGTGCTATTTTCCAGGCCCAGGCAACCCTTGGGAAAGTCCCCCGGGCCCCGCCGAGAGCCCTGGTGGCCCGTGGGGTCCTAAGGAGGTGCCCAGGGGCCCCCAGCTTGCTGCCACTGCCACTGGGGATGCGACTAGGGCCGCCAGCCCCCTGCTTTGCCTCCTCCACTTTCGAGTCGCTGTTATCGAGATCTCTGAGCCTCCCGTCTTCCAAATCCTTCGCTATGTGCTTCCCCTTGTCCAAAGGTGACGCCTTTGTCGCTGTTTTAGGGTTTGCTTCGATGTCGTTCAATTTTGACGATATCTCCGAAAGTTGAAAGACAATTTTTGATAGGGCTTTCGTGTGATGATCAAGGGTTTTCGCTTGCTTCTTTATTTGTTCCCCATGAGACGTTAGGGTTTCCTTCATGCCCACGATCTCGCCATTAAGCTTCTCCTACACCAAATCGAGCCATTCTTTCCTCTTGTTGCCGCCGCCATGGATCGACGCGCTCTGATACCAAATTAATAGAACTCAGGGAAATCTGAAAACTTTATTGATAAAAACTAAAAATCACATAAGATAACTTGGCTACAATAAAGAGGTAGCCTCCCTCTCAAGACGCGATTGATAAGGGACGTCCGCACCTTTCCGAAGAACACGAAGAACTCTCTCTTCTCTCTCAAAATTATCAAAATAGTCAATGCTAGGTCCAGCCGGCTAATCCCCTATTAATACTAATCCACTTCATTTCCAATTACAAGTATGCCCTTATTAGAATTAAATAATAGTAATAAAGCCAATTAAAGTCAAGGAATTGCGAATATGCTCCTGGGACATGCTTGTGGGTCGGTCCCTCCCTTGGTGTGCCACCAAGCATTGGTGATGAGCCCATCAAAACCTACATAAGTAACCCTCCCTGACAGACATTGTATTTGTGTTTTCAATGCAACCTCCCTAACAGACATTGTATTTGTGTTTTCAATGCAATGTTTGTCAGATCCTGAGGGTAGTTTCGCAGATCTTGATCCAGCGTTGCATGACCCCATTTGAGACCGGTTTCCTTCCAGAAGGTTGCTTCTTGTCCGTCCAGTTATCCTTAGGCTACGGCTTCCCATCACATCCCCATGTATCAGGCTTATGCACCCCGTATTGTATGGACCATGTGGCCCCTCTTCATTTCATTGTTGTAATCTGTTTTTGAGACATTGGGATTGTAATATTAATAATGATTATCTGTGTTGTTTGAGTATGCATGCAAGGACATGCGAGTTAATCACAGACGCTTGTGTGCTTAGACCAAAGAGGAAAGAAAGAAAGAAGATAAAAGTACACCCTCCTTGCATTAAGCACACCGCGGCCCCGCTTGCGCTCCGCTTCCAAAAAACCATTGAAAATTAAAATGGGAAGCGAGTCGACATTTCCCTTCAAAAAAATTTAACCACGTTCAAACTGAAATTTAGTATATCACAAATTTTAGTTTTCCCAAAAATTAGTTAGGTTCAGATTTAGTGCCCCCAAATTTAAAATTTTTGTTCACCTAAGAATTTTAGGTTCACCAAAAATTTAGTCACCTAAAATTTTAAATTGTAGTTCTCCAAAAAATTTTAATTCCCTAAAATTTAGTTTACTCTAAATTTAGTTCCTCCAAAAACCTTAGTTCCTCTCTAAAATTTAGTTTCCTCCAGATTTTGTCCCCCCCCTAGAAGTTTAGGATTTCTCACCAAAATTTTCACAGGCTATCATCATAACCATTGACTCCTCAAGATTCAATCCATGTCGTCTTTCGACCCACCATTTTGTCCTAGTCAGCAGCCACATTCAAAAACATCGCTCAATTATATATTAGACTAGAAATAACACATGCACACAGTGCACGGAGCAAAAAAAACCCCATGAAGAGGATGTGGTGCATGCGCATAACCAAAAAGGAGTGAGAAATGTGGGTGTACATGTGTGTCGGTATTGTCCGGGGATAAAAAGGAGGGAGACGTGTGGTGCACGTACGCAACCGTAAAGGAGAGAGAAGTGTGGGTTGGTGTGCCAGTATCGTTAGGCGTAAAAGGTGCAAAAGGAAAACTTGTAAATAAGTAGCTTGGGGGTGTTTTTGGGTCTTTGGGGGGAATGGCAACCATGTAAATAAGTGGCTTAGGGTGGTTTTTTTGGGGGGTTGTCTTTTTTGGGTTTTGGGGGGAATGACAAACATGTAAATAAGTGGCTTGGGATGGATTTTTAGGGGGTTTGTCCCAGTCAGCTTACGACTGGGACAAAGGGTGCCACCTAGACAATACTAGGTGACATCCCTCTTTGGTATAATAGATATCATAAATAACTGTTTAATCAATATTTTCAATAGCAATTAATTACATGTTTTTTGATAACATATTAATGTCTAAAATATTTTATGTATTATTGATCAAAGATTATGAATATCAAATATTTACACAATTTTTAAATATCAAATATTTATACAATTTTTAAATGTAATTTCGCTTTTAAAATAGTTTTCATGTATTTTCAAGAGAACCCCGTAACAATTTGATAGAAAGAGGATTTTTGAAAAAGCAAAGCAACGTTTACCAGAGTTTGGAGAATAAAAAATTTTAGAGGGCTTCATGAAAAACGAAAAAAAATCGAAGAAATTTCTTAAAAATTAACCATTGAAGATAAATGGCAGGAACAATTACCTGTTGACTAGGATGTGCATTTATCGGGATGGCATTTCTAGCGGCATACTTTGGTTTAGAACTAGTCATTACTGTGACCTAAGGTCACGAGTCATTTAAAATATTCCCTCCAAAAATTTCAACACATTCAAAATCTCTCCCCGCAAAAAATATTTTTAGCCTCATTAAAAATATCATACCTCAAAAATTCAACCCCATTCAAAATTCCTTCGAAAAAATATGCATGCACCTTCAAAATATCCTACAACAAAAAATGTTAACCACATTCAAACAAAATTTTAGTTTCCCCTAGAATATTTAGTTCTCCCTTAAAATTTTAATTCCCTCCAAAATTTAGTTCCCTCAAGATTTAGTTTTAAAATTTTCATTTCCATAAACTTTAGTTCCCTACAAATTTAGTTCTCCAAAATTTTAAATTAAAATTTAGCTCCCTCAGAGAATTTAGTTCTTGTTTCAGGGTGTTTTCTCACCACAGGTTGGTTGACTGGAGGGCCGGAGGTTAACGCGATCACGTGGGATGCGTACGGCCTCCGGGGACGGGGAGTAGCTCATTCGGCTTGGTGAAGAGCGTGCGAGTCCGAGCGTCGGTGTGCCGAAGGGAGTCCTCAGCCAAGCGACGGCCTCTGTGCGGGTGGAGATGAACGGGCTCAGGGGCAAATGTGTTCGACTCCGGGCTGATTGGACACCAAAGGGTAGCTTCGGTGCAGCTGGATCTCCTTGACCTGAACAGACGAGAAAGCTCGTCAAGGGAATCGGACCTTGGTTCCGACCAAGTCCCCTATGATGCCTAAGTTAGAACGGATCTGAAGGATGCTCGGCGGGATCGGTATGGCTCACAGAGAGGCCGATATGCCAATCCAAGGGTCGAGCTGTGGAGGATAATTATAAGATGGGAGATAAGGTCATTCAGGAAGAATACCTCGAAGTTTGGTATCCAGAAAGAGGTCATTTTCTGTGTTATTCTTCGAGTTGCTTTCTAAGAATCTTCCCCGGCCACGTCCCCTCAACGTCACCATATTTCGATCCGATGATCCGCCACTTTGATGGTGCCTTCATGGGTCATGAAGGTGGGCATAATGGAGCTCTTTAATGGTGATTAGGGTGGCACGATTTAAGGGGAGTGGTTAACTCCCGCTGGCGTGGGTCATCGGGTATATTTGTATCGGTCCGAGGCCGGCCTGACTCCGAGTCTTCGTGGGGGCTTCGTTCTTCCCAGGCCCGTAGATTCGCGACACGGGCTGGGCCCGATCAGTCTTGGCCCATCCTGGGAGGGTCGTATCAATTGCCCCATCACTCAGGCCATTCAAATTTTGACGGTTCTGTCCGAGGGATGTGATCCATGTCAAGTTGACAGGAGCATCAGTCGAGGCAGTGGAATTGAATGAGGGCCATCATAACGCTGCCTGGTTGGACTTCTCCTGCCCCTGTGAGCAGAATTCAAAGTGTCGCCTGTTGCAGGATGTCACCACGCATCTTTCCTTGAACGGTATAGATTCGAAATCGGGTCTCATATAAAAATAGCCGTTCTTTCAGATTTTTCATTTACGCTTCCTAATCTGATTTCGCTCATCCGATTGTTAACGAATTCCTCTTCGTCTCCCTCTTCAAATCCTTTCAAAGTAATCTCCTTTGTTCATTTCTATTATTTGATTTGTTTAATGGCGGCGTTGAGGATATGAACCCCCTCTTCTAGGTCTGGTAGTTCGTCCGAGCCTCGGCTGACCCTCGATAAGGGGAAGGGTCTGATATTTGAGGACCCGGCTCGTCGGGATGATGCCCTTTCAACGGAGGAGTTCGATGTCCCTCTAGTGATCCATCGATCGATATCCATTATTTCCTATTCCACTGCAAAGGAGATTAGGGCGAAATACCTCTGTCACCCGTATGACGTTCGGATTCCCTTTGCCAAAGGATCTGCTTTCCAGGGAGTCGCGAGGTAAGTGTGTATGTCGAAATGTTCTGTATTGGGCTTCGCTTTCCTCTCCACCCCTTCATTATCCAGGTTCTAGAGTTCTTGGTGGTAGCCCTGTGTCAGCTGACACCATATTCGATCCTGGCTGTGGTAGGATTCATCATGATCTGTAATGCGCATGGGTTGGAGCCAATTCTGCCTCTCTTCTTCTACTACTGCAGGGTTCAGTTGGTTGGTCAGTGGTCATGGTAGCATATCTACGCCTGGGTGAAGAGGGAGTGTTTGCTGGGTCTGCCCCGCTGGGTTGGTGACTGGAGCAATAATTACGTCTTCGTCAAATTTTCGGAAGACGTTGTGATTCTGACTGATTAGGGGAGCTTGTGTCGGTATGATTTGACACTATCCCTTTTCGAGGCTGATCGGGCTGCGGTCATGTAATGCCCCGCTCCCCGGGATACGATAAGTACGAATCCGTATCAGGTATTCTCGAAGCAGCGAGTGTTACGAAGGAAATACAAAATAAAAACATAAGCAGCAGGTCCACTGCGCACTGCTGGGGTAGTACCTGTAATGTTCCACAAAACAAAACCAAGTAACCCATAACATAAACACAAAAAGAAACACTGAGGGAAACTGTACAACAATTAATCCCAAAGAAAAGGTCAGGTATCTTATACATCATCCATCTGTACATACATCCATCATTATCATCTCGTCACTACCCAAATAAAACCCCAAAAGTACAAACACCCTCTCCTCTCCCCTTGCCATCCTAACCTAACTCATCCATAGAACTCCACTGCTTCACCTCCTAGCCATCAACCAACTCCATCACCATCACCTGAAAAGTCAACGGTGGGGCACGTCAACACGTGACCCAGTAGGAATTCCATATCTCAACTAGTCCTTACATGAAGTGTTGAAAGGGTGCATGTGAGCAGGCAGAGTGTATGTCATGACATAAACATCTACTGTAGTAAAGGAAGCAACAACTATAGTTATGAACATGTGAAAGCGTGCACGTGCAACAGGCAAGGTGTACAACAATGGTATACAACATAAAAGAACCATAGTAAAGAAACACAAGTAAACAACACATACATTTACCATTGCTACGAGAATAATGAGGGTTAACAGTTAATTCATTAATTAGCATTTGGAACCCGGGTAAATCGTAGAACGCTAAGGAGTCGGACTTCACCCAAGGTGGGTGAAAAGTGGTACCGCAACCAGTGACACGAGCACTGGAGTAGCCTCACGTAACTCCGTACCTGAACGGGGTAAGGTGCTAGAGCGAGACTCATCTTGGTTTTTCTGTCGGACAAATGGAGCAAACCATTAGTTACCGTCATGGTGCATCACGAGTACACCAGCGGCCTCTCCAACCCTTTCAACTCGCCCTTCCGGGAGTGATACAGCGGGTGAGAATTCATATCATCTGTCCGCTCCTTAACTCCTATAATTTACCCGTGTTTCCCCCAAACCCCATGTCACCCTCCTTTAAGAGGAATTAGTCATTTTCATGAAACATAACTCTTTTCATTTCTTTTGTTTCCACAGTTCATCACATATTTGGGACATGCATCGCCTTGTGCATTCCCTTTCTCATTTCACATAATATACATGAAACATATAACCTTATTCACATCATCATTTTGCATGTGCCAGGAACATAAATCACATATCACCATGTAACAGAAATAATTAAGAACATTGATGGCAAGGTTAACCTCAAAAAGAGCTTAAAACAACATTCAAATCTTTCAGCTTGCTGGAAAAACAGAACAGTCAGATTAAGAAGCACATTTCTCCATAATTTTGTATCAAACATGCATATACAATATAAATGAAAGTTGTAGATATGGTTGTGCTGGATTCACCTATAAATTTTCATGCAGAAATATGAACTGGGTGATTTATGGTGAATTGTTTGGTGAGAGCTGACGAATCTGTTTTTCAGACAGAATCTAAGATCTGTAAAGATTGCTAGTTTAAGACATGTTTCAGTTAGAATCTCAAAAATGTGCACCACAGAAAGTTGTAGAAAAAGTTGTTATCTTTCTAACGAGACCAAGTATCAATTTATATGGAGTGTGTAGGAACTGATCTACGTTTTTTTCCAAACTGTGTCCAGACTGGATGAAATTCCGACATGTTGTAAAGATGGAATTATTAATCCTAATTACAGTCCGAATTAGTAAAAGTTCACAACATGAAAGTTATAGATAACAGTCCAATATGTAAGCCATAAAAATTTCAGAGCAAATGCGATTCTAGATTGGGAGGACTAAGCAAAACAATCATCATATAAATCTGTCCAGAATTACTCACCGCGCACAACCATACAAAACTCAGGATTGCTCACCGCGCACAACCATACAAAACTCAGGATTGCTCACCGCACACAACCATACAAAACTCAGGATTGCTCAACGCACAAAACCATACAAAACTCAGAATTGCTCAACACACAAAACCATAGAAAACTCATGATATATGAACTGTGCATGAGTTATCTTGGATAAATAAAGATGCAAGCTTTCTTATGAAACTAAACATGCAACTCTAATACTAGTTGGCGATGGAATCCTACCTTTGGGGTGATGAGAGACAAGGGGGTAGCCCGATTCCCTATAGCTCCTCTTTCTTCAAACCCTTCTCTTCTCTTCTTCTCTGAATCCTTCTTCTCCTCCACAGGCTCCCAGAATGAGCAACAGCACCTAAACGACGACAGGGATGCTACGAAAGTGTGCAGAGTGAGGGTGGCGTAGCCCTATGGGTGCTCAGCCTCCCTAATGTCTAAGATTGAGCAAGGGGAAGGGATGAATTCGGCCTGATCTTTTGAGAAGAGAGTGGGTACATGAAACCTTCCTTCTAATTTCTAGGGTAGCCACCTCATCTCCCTAAAATTCTCTAAGCATGCCACCATGCCTTGGGTTAGGTAAGAATCAAGGAGCTATTGACACATCAAAGGTGGAGGTGTCCCTTAGGAAAAATTAGGATTTTGTTTTTTTAGAAAAAATAACTATACCCACTTAATACACATTCAATACGTAATACTCATCAAGACATTAGTATTCAAACCATATATTTTATTTAATAAAATCATATGTCATACAAAATTATTTAAAAATAATTTTTAGCTTGACAAAATTAAATAAAATATATAAGGACTCCCAAAAATTTATACGCACATATATACGTCCAAGAATACGTATTAATACACGTATATGAATTTTGGGGTCATTACATCCTACCCATCTTAAAATAAAGTCCGTCCTCGGACTTTCCAACTCAGGGCATAGGTAAGGGTCAACATAGATATACAGGGTCAATCTACCCCAAACTTATATATACAACACATTCTTATATCAACACTTATACCATTTCACATTACACGCATTCATGGTTTTGTACATACATTCACATGCATCTCTATATATAGATATAGACATATGACCATGTATGTCTCCTAGCATATATCCAAGCACACATATACATGTCATCACATGAAGTCTCATATAACAATATCAATACATACAGATACTCACCTAATGATATATCTATCCAAACACCGATGTAAGCGTATCTACTTACAGCCAGACATGCAACCATATATATATATATATATATATATATATATATATATATATATATATATATATATATATATATATATATATAACATACAACACTAATACACCTAGGGCATGCCCACTCATACCTGAGCGGAACACAAAGATCCGCACATTGATCTTCACAATCAGCTTGTACACATACACCACATATAACAAACACAGACAACATGCCATATCTATACATCGCCTAGAGCTTAATCAACTATATAGGTCCAGGATACACATTACTCATAGGCTACCATATATTAACACATAAACACATACACCTCTATACTCAGACATACAATCATGTATGTCTCTAATATCTATCCAACATTCGCACATGTATCATCACACAAAGTCTTACATATCAATACCAATACACATAGATAACCATACAAAACTATATTCATCCATTTACAGGTGTAAGAGTACCAGCTTACAGCCATACATATATCATATACTCATCACATATATCAACCCAAAGAACTAATACTCTTAAGACATATCCACACATACATGGGTGGAACTCAAGGATCCACACATGCTTCTGCACACTCTACATGTGCATGCATCACATACATACAGTATATAACCACTACATAGTACATCTATACACTACCTGCACCTCAATCAAGTATATAACTCAATTCTACACACTACTCATAAGTCAACCATATATTAACACATATACTTCAAATATAATCACATAGCCATATAATCATTCGTACATATACCATAGTCATAAGTACATGAGTATATCATCTCAATATACTCGACAAGCCATATTCAACACGTATAGAGCTACAGATGTATAGGTACACATACATACACACATAGATATATACACACATTTTTGTTCAATCAACACTCTAGTGTCTACCCTCAGGCCCATACCTCAAACTTCTGATATCAGGGCTCTATCTTAAGGCAGAACTCCTACCCACCTTAAGACTAAACTACCTCTGGAACACTACACGCACTACCCTTACACAACCGCAGTGCGGAGACCTGCATGGGCCGCCACCTGTAATGCCCCGCTCCCCGGGATACCCGATAAGTACGAATCCGTATCAGATATTCTCGAAGCAGCGAGTGTTACGAAGGAAATACAAAATGAAAACACAAGCAGCAGGTCCACTACGCACTGCTGGGGTAGTACATGTAATGTTCCATAAAGCACAACCAAGTAACCCATAACATAAACACAAAAAGAAACACTGAGGAAAATTGTACAACAATTAATCTCAACGAAAAGGTCTGATATCTTATACATCATCCATCTGTACATACATCCATCATTATCATCTCGTCACTGCCCAAACAAAACCCCAAAAGTACAAACACCCTCTCCTCTCCCCTCGCCATCCCAACCTAACTCATCCATAGAACTCCACAGCTCCACCTCCTAGCCATCAACCAACTCCATCACCAACACCTGAAAAGTCAACGGTGGGGCACGTCAACGCGTGACCCAGTAGGAATTCCATATCTCAACTAGTCCTTACATGAAATGTTGAAAGGGTGCACGTGAGCAGGCAGAGTGTATGTCATGACATAAACATCTATTGTATTAAAGGAAGCAACAACTATAGTTATGAACATGTGAAAGCGTGCACGTGCAACAGGCAATGTGTACAACAATGGTATACAACATAAAAGAACCATAGTAAAGAAACACAAGTAAACAACACATACATTTACCATTGCTACGAGAATAATGAGGGTTAACAGTTAATTCATCAATTAGCATTTGGAACCCGGGTAAATCGTAGAACGCTAAGGAGTCGGACTTCACCCAAGGTGGGTGAAAAGTGGTACCGCAACCAGCGACACGAGCACTGGAGGAGCCTCTCGTAACTCTGTACCCGAACAGGGAAAGGTATTAGAGCGAGACTCATCTCGATTTTTCTGTCGGACAAACAGAGCAAACCATCAGTTACCGTCATGGTGCATCACGAGTACACCAGCGGCCTCTCCAACCCTTTCAACTCGGCCTTCCGGGAGTGATACAGCGGGTGAGAATTCATATCATCTGTCCGCTCCTTAACTCCTATAATTTACCCGTGTTTCCCCCAAACCCCATGTCACCCTCCTTTAAGAGGAATTAGTCATTTTCATGAAACATAACTCTTTTCATTTCTTTTTTTCCACAGTTCATCACATATTTGGGACATGCATCGCCTTGTGCATTCCCTTTCTCATTTCACATAATATACATGAAACATATAACCTTATTCACATCATCATTTTGCATGTGCCAGGAACATAAATCACATGTCACCATGTAACAGAAATAATTAAGAACATTGATGGCAAGGTTAACCTCAAAAAGAGCTTAAAACAACATTCAAATCTTTCAGCTTGCTGGAAAAACAGAACAGTCAGATTAAGAAGCACATTTCTCCATAATTTTGTATCAAACATGCATATACAATATAAATGAAAGTTGTAGATATGGTTGTGCTGGATTCACTTATAAATTTTCATGCAGAAATATGAACTGGGTGATTTATGGTGAATTGTTTGGTGAGAGCTGACGAATCTATTTTTCAGACAGAATCTAAGATCTGTAAAGATTGCTAGTTTAGGACATGTTTCCGTTAGAATCTCAAAAATGTACACTCACTGAAAATTATAGAAAAAGTTGTTATCTTTCTAACGAGACCAAGATCATCAATTTATATGGAGTGTGTAGGGACTGATCTACATTTTTCCAAACTGTGTCCAGACTGGATGAAATTCCAACATGTTGTAAAGATGGAATTATTAATCCTAATTACAGTCCAAATTAGTAAAAGTTCACAATATGAAAGTTATAGGTAACAGTCCAATATTTAAACCATAAACATTTCAGAGCAAACACGATTCTAGATTGGGAGGACTAAGCAAAACAATCATCATATAAATCTATCCATAATTTCTCACCGCGCACAACCATACAAAACTCAGGATTGCTCACCGCGCACAACCATACAAAACTCAGGATTGCTCAACGCACAAAACCATACAAAACTCAGAATTGCTCAACACACAAAACCATAGAAAACTCATGATATATGAAGTGTGCATGAGTTATCTTGGATAAATAAAGATGCAAGCTTTCTTATGAAACTAAACATGCAACTCTAATACTAGTTGGCGATGGAATCCTACCTTAGGGGTGATGAGAGACAAGGGGGTAGCCCGAATCCCTATAGCTCCTCCTTCTTCAAACCCTTCTCTTCTCTTCTTCTCTGAATCCTTCTTCTCCTCCACAGGCTCCCAGAATGAGCAACAGCACCTAAACGATGACAGTGATGCTACGGAAGTGTGCAGAGTGAGGGTGGTGTAGCCCTATGGGTGCTCAGCCTCCTTAATGTCTAAGATTGAACAAGGGGAAGGGATGAATTAGGCCTGATCTTTTGGGAAGAGAGTGGGTAAATGAAACCTTCCTTCTAATTTCTAGAGTAGCCACCTCATCTCCCTAAAATCCTCTAAGCATGCCACCAAGCCTTGGGTTAGGTAAGGATCAAGGAGCTATTGACACATCAAAGGTGGAGGTGTCCCTTAGGAAAAATTAGGATTTTGTTTTTTTAGAAAAAATAACTATACCCACTTAATACACATACAATACTTAATACTCATCAAGACATTAGTATTCCAACCATATATTTTATTTAATAAAATCATATGTCATACAAAATTATTTAAAAATAATTTTTAGCTTGACAAAATTAAATAAAATACATAAGGACTCCCAAAATTTATCCGCACATATATACGTCCAAGAATACGTATTAATACACGTATATGAATTTTGGGGTCATTACAGGTCAGGCACTTGTCAATGTTGTCGCTGGTGGAGAGGTCGGTCTGGCCCTTACTAGACGATCTTCTCCTCAAGAATGTCATGTGGTCCCCTGGTAGGCGCTTTTTTCTTTTTGCCCTTCTTCTTTGCTTACCTAATCTTCCTTCTGCAGAGATGGCGGGTTGAGTGTTCAGCCGTGATGTGCATGAACTCATTCGCTTGGGAGCCCCTGGAGGGCGCGGGAATCCTTCTGACCACGTGCCACGGCGCATGGTGGAAGAAGAGATTCGCATGGCCGATGCCGCGGTTGGGACGCTGGAGCCGACGGACGCTCCCTCGCCACCACCCCAGGTCATTGTCGAGCCGCCACAGCGGGGGACTTGACTGGTACCCACCCCGGTATCGCCCGTGTCGAGGGGTCCGCAGGGGGCACTGAGCAGGGCTCTCCAGCATCTGTCAGGAGTCAGAGGGAGCAAAGAAACGCTCCCATTCGGAGTCTGGAAGGCCCGAAGGGAAGAAGAGGAAGGGGGAGAGCGGACCTTCGGTGACACTTGATTCACCGATCGTCTCTGGGGCGATCCCCCAGGTGGTGGAGGTGGCCTCCTCCACTCGTCGAGCTGAGCAGACCCCGGTTGGTGCAGGGGGTGTCGCTTCTGTGCTTGGGGCTGGCCCGGAGGTCCCGTCTGGAGGATGGTTTTCATCGATCGTGATGTGGCTGTCCAGCTGGCACAGAGCTCCGTCTTCCCCAGTGACTGCTCTTTGTTAGTGTGGGTCCGCTCCAAGGGTCTGGCAGACTCCCTGGTGTGGCAGATCCAGCAGGTCGGTGCCTTTCTTGCATCTACCTCTATTTTGTTGCGGTCATCACTTATCCCTTCTATTCTGCAGGCTTCCACGATGGCCGTAGAGGCACAGCGCCGCTCGGAGCGGGTGGATGGTCTCGAGGCAGCCCTGGTGCAGGAACGCCTGAGGGCTAAGGCAGCCGAGCAAGCAGCTGAGGACACTTGTTCGGAGGTTCGTCGTTTGCAACGTCAGATCAACGAGCTCACCTCGGAGGTGAGGAGCTTGATTGAGGCTCGGGCAGCTGCCGAGAGGTCTGCTAAGGAGGCAGTGGAGGTGTTCCACTGGGAGAGGAATATGCTCTGGGTCGAGCTTTGCACCCTGCGACAGGTGGACCCTGCTCGGCTCGCTGAAGAGGTCGAGAGGGGTTACGAGGATGTTCTAGCCCCGAGGATCGCTGAATCCCTCCGGGGGGCATTCCAGGCGTAGGAGGACATCCTGGCCCCGAGGATCGTGGGGGACTTTCGGGAGGGGTTCTTGACGTTCGAGGAACGGGTCTGATGGATGCTTCCCCTTCCTTCGGCCGGTCCTAAGGATCCTGCTCGATCGGGGTAAGGCGAGGCCCCTGGAGATGCCTTTTCCGGGCCCCAACGTTGTAGGCAGTGCATGCCATTTTTGTCCCTCTCCCCATTTGTAAAAAAGAACTTTTTAGAATGCAAGAGTTTAGTTTTGAAACTTCCACCTTTTTGTGCACCGTTATGCTTTCGTCAAGTTGTTTTCTTGTGTCTTTGACCCAGTCTTGCCCCCTCCTACTGTTCATGTCGAGGTAGTTCGCTGGTTTGAGTTGCGGGAGGTTTTTGTCGATGGGGTCACTGGCCTGTTGGGGGGTATCCCTGTTGAGTATTGTACCAGGGTATTACAGTCCACATCCATGCAGTCGATTAGGTGATCGGCCTGCTGAGGGGATGCCCCAGCCTTAAGGTCGATCGAAGGATCGGCCTACTGGGGGAGTTGCCCCCAGTCTTAAGGAGGATCGGGTGATCGGCCTGCTGGCAAAGTTGCCTCCAGCCTTACAGTCGATCGAAATGATCGGCCTACTAGGGGAGTTGCCCCAGGCTTAAGGTCGATCGGAGGATCAGCCTGCTGGGGGAGTTGCCCCCAGCCTTAAAGTCGATCGAAATGATCGACATGCTGGGGGAGTTTCCCCCAGCTTTACGGTCGATCGAAGGATCAGCCTGCGGGGGGAGTTGCCCCTAGCCTTACGGTCGACTGGATGATCAGCCTGCGGGGGGGTTGCCACCAGCCTTACGGTCGATCGAAATGATCGGCCTGCTGGGGAAGTTGCCCTTAGCCTTATGGTCAATCGGAGGATCAGCCTGCTGGAGGTGTTGCCTCTAGCCTTACGGTCGATCGGAGGATCGGCCGGCTGAGGGAGTCGCCCCCATCCTTACGGTCGATTGGAATGATCGGCCTGTTGGGGAGCCGCCCCAGCCTTACAATCGATCGGAGGATCGGACTGCTGGGGGAGTCATCCCCAGCCTTACGGTCAATCGGAACGATCGGCCTGCTGGGGAGTTGTCCCCAGCCTTACGGTCGATTGGAATGGTCGGCCTGCTGGGGGAGTTGTCCCAGCCTTACGGTCGATCAGAGAATCGGCCTATTGGAGGAGTTGCCCCAACCTTATGGCCGAATGGATGATCAGCCTGCTGGGGTAGTTGCCTCCAGACTTACAGTCGATCGGAATGATCGGCCTGCTGGGAGAGTTGCCCCAGCCTTACGGTCGATCGGAGGATTGGCCTGCTAGGGGAGTCGCCCCAGCCTTACAGTCGATCAGAATGATCAGCCTGCTGCGAGAGTTGCCCCAGACTTACGGCCAGTCTCGGGGTTTAGTTTGGTGGAACGGGAAAAACATGGTTGCTCTGTGCGAACTCGTATTTCATTTTCAGAACCGGGAACACATTCAAAAGGAAAAATAGTGAAGATAATGGCGAGCTAGTCTCGCCTGGGGGAGGAGGTACGGTCGATTGTCCCGCCTTCTCACTCGATGATGCGTAGAGCAGTCTGGACGACGTTCACCTTCTTTCCTTTGTCCATCTATTTGGACGTCCCTTCTCCGGGGGCTGCCTTTAGGGTGTCTACAAAATTCTTCAGGTGACAGCGACTGATCAAATGGTCGATGTCTTTCTTTAGGTGCCAGCATTCATCAATGTCGTGACCATTGTCCTTATGGTACCTGCAGTACTTCTCCTTGTCCCTTCGGCCACCCTCCATCCTCAAGAGCAGCTTGTCGATGTGGCCCTCTTTCTGAGCCTGTGTCAGGACGACGTCCTGAGTCACATTGGGGGGATATGATTCCTCCTTGCACTATTTTCCCCTTGCCTTCTTCTCTCACTTGTGGTCTTCCGGCTTGCGGCGCTCGCTTTCGTCCTGTTTGGAGCTCCATTTGTTCCCCGTGGGGGGCCTCCTTCCTCCGTAGCTAAGGCCTCTTCCATCAGCATGTAACGCTCCACCCGGGCTATTACATCGGCAAGGTCCTTCGCGGGTTCGTTGTGTAGCGACTTCTTTAGGCCCCTGTGTCAGAGCCCTTTCTTCAGGGCCGTTTTTATGACCATCTCAGGGTAGCTCCCACATTTAGCCTCTCGACGTTGAAGCACCGCATGTAGCTCCTTCGGATTTTTCCCGACCTCTGTATCATATTGAACAGAAGTTCTGAGTCCGACTTTATTTGTCGACCGACCATGAATTGCTTGCAAAATGTTTAGGTGAGGTCTTGGAAGTTGCTAATGGACCAGTTGGGGAGGCTATTGTACCAATTCCTGGCATATTTTCGGAGGGTGGAATAGAAGCCACGACAAAGCAGGGCGTCGTCGGCTCCCTGGCACGCCATGACTCCCTCGTAGTCCATCACGTGATCTTCTGGATCTCCCGTACCGTCGTATTTCTTTAAGGTCGACACCTTGAACCTGGACGGTACCCGTACGTCGGTGATGCTCCTTGCTAACGGGCAACGGTCGTCCCTGGGGCTTCCAAGGTTTCTCTGGCCTGTTGGTGCCTCGACGCAAAGGCCGGGTTGCCCCGGCAGGTTGGCGGGGGTTCGGGGGAGTCCCCTCGACGGCCATCCCGACTGGGGATAGGCGTCGGTCGTCGAGTACTCCTCCTCCCAGGGCGGTCTTCCCGATCCCTATGCCTCCTCTAACGGTGGCTTCTGCTTCGACCCTACCAATCCTCGGCAGTTAGATGGCTGGGTGACCGTCGACGCGTCGAGCGAGGTCACCTGGATGAGGCCGT
Organism: Scilla litardierei; assembly: GCA_030789695.1. Classification (NCBI taxonomy): domain Eukaryota; kingdom Viridiplantae; phylum Streptophyta; class Magnoliopsida; order Asparagales; family Asparagaceae; genus Scilla; species Scilla litardierei. The sequence continues at coordinate 82,657,871 of CM061139.1, forward strand.
GGTTGACTCTCCCTGGTCAATTCGGCCATACCATCCACCTCATCCTAGAGTGAGGTAGGGGTAAGGGACCGCACTAGGACAAAGTTCGGCATGGTGAACCGTCGCTCCGGGTTAGCACCCTCCCCGCCGTGGTTGGTGACCACAGCCGAGCGTAGTGGGAGATGGAGCTCCTGACGGTTGGGGATGGACGCCGAGCCTCTCTCCGGGAGGCATTGGTGGCCCATGAGTTGTTGGATGGCTGCTGCCAACGTTTGGAGGTGGGCGTTAGTCTCTTGGGCAAAGAGACAGATTGTTCTTGGGTCACCGAGCGTGAGTCGCTAGTGCCCTCAGTGGTGTGGTTGTGCCCGTTTTTGGGCGGGACGTAGTCGCCCTCCTCCTGGATGTGGGGCATGCGTCCTATTCTGTTGCAAGTTGACTCCATGTTGGTGATGTGGTTGTTTTGAGGTGGGTGCTTCTTCGTGTCCCCGACAACGGCGTCAGATGTTTCAGGGTGTTTTCTCACCACAGGTTGGTTGACTGGATGGCCAGAGGTCAACGCGATCATGTGGGATGCGTGCGGCCTCCAGGGACGGGGAGCAGCTCGTTCCGCTTGGTAAAGAGCGTGCGGGTTGGTGGGACCGAAAAGGTGCTCTCTCTCAAGCGCAAGAGTCCGTACAAGTAGTAAAATCTGGGAGTCCAGATGTCGAATCCACGGGAAGAAATCTGTTGCAACCACAATTCAAATCAAATAAAAAGCCAACGAAGAGAAACTAAACACTTTTAATGGTGGTGATGGTGGTGTGAATGGGGCTACGTGAATGATACGAACAAGGAAAATACGTGAGAACAAATATCTATAAAAATTATGCACATGGTATAGGTTCGTTAGGATCGATGATTCGTATTAATTTGGTTGATGAATATATCACAATGAATTCTCTTTTTGAGAGCAATTCACCGGGAAAATATCCAATATAACTCAATGAATTCTCCTTTTGGGAGCAATTCATTGGAAGATGCCCTTTTTGGGGGTTAAAACACGATATTCAATAAGATCATCGCTAAAATTCTAATACGATATTAAACTCTCTTTTGGAGAGATCAAAACTACGGTATGAAACTCCCTTTTGGGGAGATCAAAACTCACCCTTTTGGGGCGATCATCAACTAAATCAATTCTTTTGGAATCTGAAAAAGTCGATTTACGAACAAAGATTACAATTTTAGCGACGTTTAACGATTTAGCACATGGAATACAACCAAACTAACACAAATCACATCCCCTAACTACTCCATACCATGCACAAATAAGATTTAGCTACTCATCATGCAATAATAAACAACTTTCATAGCAAAATACATCAAGATTATAGCAAAATACGATGAAAAACACTAAAATACGAGGTAGAAGTTTAGAAATATATCACCAAGTCTCTAAGTTTCGACTTCAAACTCTCTGGAAATAATAATACAAGCCTCTGGAATTTTACAGAATTTTTCAGGGGGGAAATACGGCTCCTAGAGCCTCCAATACGCCTAAAATACGCCCCAAATCTGCTTGTATCCACTCAAAAACCCTAAATACGCTTAAATAGGCTCATTGTGGGTTTAATAGGGTTAACGGGTTCAAAACCCGCATCAATATCGACTCAAACCCGCTGAAACAAGTCGACGCAATCCACAGCCGTTGGATCGAGCGGGATTGGATGTGGCGCTGCCACGTGTCCCTTAAACGGATCTGCTCCGCTGTTCGCATCCGAACTCCGCTCGGGATGAATCCTGACCGTTTGATCACAGGATCGAACGGCTGTTCGTGGCTGCATTCTTCTCCGCCCTGCGTTGTGTCTCGAGTGATTGACACCGTTGGATTGAGATCCTGCGGATGTCGAAGGGCCACGTCGACACAAGGAATCGCGAGCTCTCCGCCTTCGCTGAGAAGCGCCTGCCACCGTTGGATTGCAAATGTGCGTGCCAGATTAAGCCACGTCGTCCAAATAAAGTCGCTGCTCTGCCCGCATCTTGATCGTTCGTAGGCCGTTGGATTAAGATCCAACGGACAGTGAATTTCCAAGCGCTGATTAGTGCGCTCCGTTCGATTGGAGATCAACGAACGCGGGAGGGCCACGTCGCTGCTCCTAAATTCTCCGTTGCTTCAATCTCTACCGCTGATTTCAGGCGGGATTCGACTGATGGCCGACACGTGGGGCTCAAGGTTGCCTCTGCTGCTTCGTTCGTATGCTGATATGAGCCGTTCGATCGGAGATCAACGGCTACTGATATGCCACGTCGCCCGCCTATCAGCCTTCGCAGATGACCGTCGGATTAACATCGGACGATCCTTGTTCGTCCACGTGGCCGCCAATAATTGTGCGCCGACCGTATTTCGTATTTCAAGTGTATTTCTTCTGTATTTCTTCATTTTATTGGTATTCTGCATTCAAAAATACACAGTAATTAGCACAGATCTCAGAAAAATACAAATAAATAGTCGTTGGAATCGTGAGATCGAGACCAAGCTATGAAAAATATAATAAGTGTAGAAATACTCCATTAAATGATGTTTTGTGCTCAAATAATGTGTTTTCTCTAATAAATAAATGTGTAGAAAATACGTATGAATTAGAGAACAATGTAGCATCACATGAGCACAAAATAGGGCTAAATGGGGGGTTAAATATGTAATATTGAACCCGAAACATGGGTCCGAGCATCGGTGTGCCGAAGGGAGTCCTCGGCCAAGCGACAGCCTTCGTGCGGGTGGAGATGAACGAGCTTGGGGGCGAGCGTGTTTGACTCCGGGCTGATTGGGTGCCGAAGGGTAGCTTCGGTATAGCTAGATCTCTTGACCTGAATAGACGAGAAAGCTCGTCGGGGGGTCGGACCTTGGTTTCGACCAAGCCCCATCTGCTGCCTTAGTCAGAATGGATCTGAAGGATGCTCGGTGGGATCGGTATGGCTCATAGAGAGACCGATACGACAGTCCCCGAGCCGAGCTATGTTGGAGAATTATAAGGTGCGAGATAAGGTCGTTCAGGCAGAATACCTCGGAGTTTGGTATCCAGAAAGAGGTCCTTTTTCGCGGTGTTCGTCGAGTTGCTTTATAGGAATCTTCCCCGGCCACGTCCCATCAACGTCCCCCTATTTTGCCCTGATGATCTGCCACTTTGATGGTGCCTTCATGGGTCATGAAGGAGGGCGTAATGGGGTTCTTTAATGGTGAATAAGGGGGCACAATTTAAAGGGAGTGGTTAACTCCCGCTGGCATGGGTCAGCGGCTATATTCGTATCAATCCGAGGCCGGCCTGACTCCGAGTCTTTGTGAGGGCCTCGTTCTTCACAGGCCCATATGTTCACGACACGGGCTGGGCCCGCTCAGTCTTAGCCCATCTTGGGAGGGTTGTATCAGCTCCTCTCAAAAAAATTTAGTTCCCCCAAAATTTTGTTTCCTCTATATTTAGTTCCCTCCAAAATTTATAATTTTAGATCTTCTCAAAATTAGTTCCATTTAGATTTAGTTTCCCCCAACATTTAGTTTCATCCAAATGTAGTTCCTCCAAAATTTTAAGGTTTTACCCCAAAGTTTTCACAAACTCTCGTCCTAACCATTGGTTCCTTAAGATTAAATTTGAACCGTCTTTCTACCCATCTCTTTGTCATAATCAACAATCTCATTCAAAAACATTCCTCATTTGTATAATAGATATATCAAAGTTTTTGTTTAAAATGATATGCAACCATGGCTACATTCATTTTAAACCTATTCCAAATTCACAATTTAAGTTTACTCGACCAACTTTTAACATGTTACACAGTAAAACATTTACTTCCTAATCTTAAAACTAAATGAAAAGTTTTATTTAAGATAATAATGTATATGTGCTATCAACACAGGAAGGGGAGAATGAACGTTTTCCCGCTCTGACAACCATATACATGCTGTAAACAGATATTGACGAGAGTTTGTATTAGGATTACTTCTTATGCATAGGATAAGATCATATCTACTGTAACCATATCCATATACGCTCTTCCCCCTACTATAAATAAAGGACTGTGGTCTCCCCTCAAGATTTGATGCTTCACAACAAGTTATCAGCATGAGCCTATAAAATTTTTCCACAAAACCCGAGCATTGCGAAAGCGAAAGAAAGGCGGTAGATCCACGCGCGCGGCTTCGTCTACTACAAACGGGCGTCGTTTTCCACGCGTAGGCTTCATCAACCTTTGCTAGATCTGGAGGCCGGATCTAGAGGTACTATCCTTAAAAATTCTATTTTTTAATCATGATCATGGTTTTATTATCCATCGATCTCGCAAGATCGGAGTGGAAATTTGATTGATAGTCTATAAACGATGACTTTTAATTGTCAATTCATGTTTTTCATATCATATAAATCCTATCTTTAGGGTTCGTTCATACATATGATATTAGAAATCAAAACCAAAAAAATACACATACTATAAACGATCCCCATCCACGGCTTCGCCGCCGGCTTTGCCGCCAGCCACTGTGGGCTACAAACCGTCTGCCCCATAGGCGGACCGACCTCCCTCGCTCCGCCCCGAAGACAGAGCCGACTCCACCAACCTGCCTCATGGCTGGACGTCTCCCCAACCCTGCCTCGCGGTAGGACGCCCACCCCAACCCTGCCTAACGGCGGTCTGCTCCCCTTCACCCTATCATGTAGGTGGAGGCATCACCCCTCCTCGCCCCGCCCTGCAGGCGGAGGCGGCACCCTCCCTTGCCCTGCCCTACAGGCAGAGGCGCCCCCTCGCCCCACCCCATAGGCGGAGGCACCCTCCACCGTGTAATCGGTGCAAAAGGGGGCGACGGCGGCGTCAAACCCTAGCCCCCCTCCCGGTCCCTCACAATCTCTTTGGGCCGAAGGCACAATCAATCAAAAAAAATTACAAAATTGTAACGGTCGCTTTCCGACCTTATGGATTTTCTGCGTGCACGTGCTTTATCGTGCACGTATTTTATTTGGCTATTTCTGAATTCCGAAATATGCGATGGCATATGCCGTTGTAATCGTATGGGAGTGTAGAATTTTATAGAAATTTTTGGGAACGTTATTTCACTGTTCGTTTTCTCGCAAAACGACTTGGAATGATAGGGGCGTTTTAGTCATTTGTCTCGAAACGCCGTTTCCAATTTTACGTAAATTCTTGGTAGGTGTTACGCACGATCAGGCTCCGTAGATCTGTGTGTCTCGTCTCCACGATCGCCCCGGTATTTTCGGTTTATTTTTCGGACACCTGTAGCGAGAGATATCACCCGGATGAATCTCGACCGTTGATCTTCCCTAATCAATTCGAATTTCAAACTGTTAATCAAATCAGATTAGATCCCTAATACATATTGGGGATATGATTTCAGCTTTTATCTGCACCCATCCTTTCCCCAATTTGTACTCTCTCTATCTCTCTCCCTCCCACACTTAACCCATATCCTATTCCTATATATCAAGTAAAATATTATTAAACCCCTAATTCTCCAACCCTCCTTCACGTGCAAAAACAATAACCTAGGCTGAGTTTTTCAGCCGTCGCATCAAAGCCCAGTTCCCCGTACATCTCTCTCCCTCTCTCACATCTCTCTCCCTCCCGTGCTTTCAACTCACGCCGACGGCCTCGCCCTCAACCCCCCGACGCCGGCGGCCTCTTCTCCGACCGACCCTCCTCCCCGCGGCAGCCACCCGCGCCCGTGACGCCGCAGAACCGCTTGCCGGCGAGCATTGTCCACGCAAACGACGGCGACAGCCGCAGCAGCCCACGCTGCTGATTCCGCTCACCGCTCGCCTCTTCTCCGACCGCCGCAAAACTCCTCCGCCGATTCCCTCGTCAACCCCCGACCAACGCGCGACCCCACAGCCACCGTCGGTGGCCTGTGCAGCCGCCCCGACCGCACACAGCCACTCAGGCTGTGTTCCTCTTCGCGACGCCGTAGCATCAGCGGCAACCGCTGCTGCTGTGCTGTGTTTTCTTGCCCACCGCCGCCTGTCGCGCCGCCCGCCTTGCCGCCTTGACCCGCTGCCGCTCCTCCATCAACCTCTGCACCGAGCTTCCCTTATCTCCCTGCAACAGAAACGAAAGGAGTAGAAGAATGAGAAAGGAACCAGAGTCAGGACGACGCGATCCGTTATTCCTGATACAACGTCTAAGCCTGCACGTGATTGTCGAACCAGGTTGGTCCCCCTAACTCGTAGTGAAACCCACACCATAGCAAAACTGAACCCTAACTAAAATCGGAAAACTATAACTAAATTTACTTTTTCGCACCAGTAAAACGATCTCACTGTAGAAATCGACCGTCGGACAACTTTTCTGTGCATATAGGGTAGTGGTCGATTTAGGCTGAAGGAGAACACCAAAATGTGACGTTGACGAATAGGATAGCCCCGATAACCTAGAAACGAACCCTAATAGGACTTGATGAAAATCGCAAACTGACACCGTCACCGTGACACTGTTTCAGACGGACTACCGCAGACGAGACGCCTGGACGAGACGCCCGGGACGGACGACACACTCGCCACCACAGGCAAGTGTACTCACTTGCGCTTTTGGCCGTGCCTTGGTCTTAAACTGCTAGAACTATTAGACTGTGAACAAATAGTACCGGATGTGAAATGATAGCGTCCGGGATGCCCTGACGACTTAGACTTGACGACGAAGTCTAAGCGTAACAACAACAACTTTCGACACCGTTGGGTTATCTTGTGTGTGCGTGCGTGTGGACACCCTAGAAGAACTATCCCTGTCATGTCACGTCGTGTCTTGTTTTGCACAGCCTGCAGGCAATAGGGCACTCTCTGAGTGATCCCTTGTACGGATACACAGCCTGCGGGCAATAGGGCACTCTCCGAGTGATCCCTTGTACGGATACACAGCCTGCGGGCAATAGGACACTCTCCGAGTGATCCCTTGTATGGACTTGTCTTGTCTTGAGCACTTGGGTTGGGGTAGGGTTGAGCGTGCGCACGGGGAGAGGGTCTGATCCCCCTCGAACCGTAAGGCGTGAACCCTTCGAGTCACACGTGTCTTATCTTGTCGTGTCATGTCCTGTCTTACTGGTCTTGTCATGTCTTGTCACGACCCCTTTAGGTTAGTCCCGTAGTCTGTAGCACACGCTACGACTACTACTCGCTACGCTTTACTTTCCTGCTGCGTTACTTCCTTTTTGTTACACTATTATAACCCCAGCATCTTAATCAACCAGTAAACTGATGTTTAATAGTTCGGTATACTTGCAGTAGAGTCTGACCTCTTTTGTAGACTTTAACTGACGTACAGTTCCCTTCTTTTGGTGTTGTACATCAGGTGTGGAGCCAGAGTACGTCGACGAGGCAGAGCTACCCGAGGACGTAGAGCCAGAGGACGTCGATCCTGAGTACGTGCCCGAGGAGGACCAGAGTTAGAGATCTTCGTGTTGCCGATTCAGAGGTTCCACCGTAGTTTTGTTGGGTGCATAGCACCGTTTACTTTCTGTCTAGGTTGGGTGCTTGCACCAGTAGTTTACTTTTCTGTCGTTGTAGCCGACTCCGGCTTTTGTTAGACTCTCAGTACTCTGAATTGCTAAATTTGGAATAAAATGAATGTTTTCTATTTCAGTACTTCTATTGTTCTGTACTAACATGCAGTGACCTGTACCTTCGTCTTGGAGTACCACACAGACGCTTATTGGGTCCGGGCTTCACAGCTCCGGCCTAAGCGGGCCTTAGTCATGCTTCGCCTCCGTTGTTTTGGGAAGCGGTGCGTGACAGGTTTTAGTGGTGGCACATGCAGGTACCATTCTTTCTGCAAGTATGGAACAATAGGAGTATTGACATTCATTTTATTGTTATCCAGTAATTTGTACGAGTCTAATCTCTGTATTTTCTTGACGATAGGATGGCAGGACGACGCGTCACCCGATCCGGGAACTCAGGCGATGGAGTTCCGGAAGACCAGGGCGGAGAGTTTCGCCAGTTTCTGGGCGTGATGAAAGAGATGCTGGACGTGCAACACCAGTTGGTTCAGCAGTCCCACCGTGCTGCCCATGCTCCTCCAGTAGCACCACCACCGCCTCAGCCTGCCCCTCGAGCTGCTCCAGGAGTGAAGCAGTTCAAATTGCTTCAGCTGAAGACATTTTCTGGAAAGGAAAGACCATTGGCTGCTGACGAGTGGATTCTGAGTACTGAGGAGAAGCTGATTACTGCGAAGATTTCCGATGATACCCAGGTTGAGATAGCGAAGATGCAGCTGACAGAGAATGCTAGGAACTGGTGGCGCATTGAGGAGAGGCGCCTGCAGAAGCCAGTGGAGTGGAGGACTTTCTGATCGATGTTCAAGGAGAAGTATTTCACCAAGGCTGCTAGGAGGGAGCTGTTGAGCAGATTTGTAGATCTGAAGCAGGGGGATATGACCGTCGACGAGTATGAGGCAGAGTTCGAGATGCTAAGTTGGTTGCCCCACATATGGTGAGGAAGGAGGAGAAACGAGCTGATCGTTTTCGTCAGGGACTGCGTCCGAAGATTCAGGCTTCAATGTCTTTGGCAGATTTCATGACCATGGGAGCGGTGCTGAATACCGTGAGGAACCATGAGACCATATCGCGTCTACCTGACCCTCCAGCTGATAGAGGGAAGCGTCCCATGGAGCAGTACCGGCCACCTGCTAGGCCGGCGATGAGGCCAGTTCAGACAGTGCCTTTCAAGAGGCCAGGAGCACCTATGCAGAGTCAGAATAAGGGACCATGACACTTCTGCGGCAAGCCAGGACATGTTCAGACCAATTGTAGGAGGAAGCTGGGATTGTGCTTGGTTTGTGGAGATGCTTCGCATGCGGCTAAGGATTGTCTGAGAGCGCGTCATGCCATGGTCGGAGCACCAGCCCCGCTACAGGGTAGAGCACCTGCCCCGGTTCAGAGAGGAGCTGTTGTACGTGGACCACCCTTGGCGCCACAGAGGCAGATGTTTCAGCGGGCAGTGAAACCCCAGAGGCCGGCTTACACCATGACCGTTGTTGAGGCTGAGGAGCTGGATGGAGTTATTGCAGGTATACTTCGAATCTAGAGTTTCATTTCATAGTGTAGATCTTATTGTTAGCTATGTTTATTTGTCTTGTTTGTTAGAGTAGCTTGGTTTGACCGTAGTTCTTTCGTATCCTAGGCACCATCTTAGTGTCCTCTCACCCAGCCTTGGCTTTGTTCGACTCTGGTGCATCCATGTGCATCCTTTCCCGGAGATTTATAACAAAGCACTCCATTCCCACCCATACACTTCCTAAGTGTTGGGACATCACCACAGGGAACGGAGTGGTGACTGTGAATTTGGGTTGTCGATCGATTCCCTTGGTGGTCAGTGGACACGAATTATTTGCAGATTTCATCGTCCACGATCTACCGCATTTCGATGTCGTCCTTGGCATCGATTGGCTGGGAGACTTCCACGCGTCGATCGAATGCCACAGTAAGAGGGTGGTATTCCAGATTCCAGGCCATCCGGAGTTCGAGTTCTGTAGCAGAGACGAGTCGCTTGGGCCCATCAGATTTCGGGCCAAGCCGGAGATGTCGATTGTCGCAGCTATGCAGATGGAGACCGACCGACCAGCAGTCATCAGAGACTTCGACGACGTCTTCCCGAAGGATATCTCAGGTCTGTCACCCGACAGAGCTCTAGAATTTGGTATTGATCTTATGCCGGGAGCGCAGCCGATATCGAAGGCACCGTATCGGATGGCTCCTGCTGAGCTTGAGGAGCTGCGGAAGTAGTTAGATGAGTTGCTGCAGAAGGGTTTCATCCACCCTAGTGTGTCACCGTGGGGTGCACCAGTTTTGCTCGTGAAGAAGAAGGATGGGTCCCACAGGATGTGCGTGGACTATCGAGGGCTGAATGATGTCACAGTAAAGAATAAGTATCCGCTGCCGCGCATCGACGATATCTTTGACCAACTGGGAGGTTCGAGAGTTTTCTCGAAGTTGGACTTAAGGAGCGGATATCATAAGCTGAAGGTGAAGAAGGACAATATTCCGAAGACAGCCTTCTGGACGAAGTACGGACATTATGAGTTCGTGGTTATGCCTTTCGGCGTGACCAATGCTCCAGCTGTGTTCATGAATTTGATGAATTTGATATTCTACGACTTCCTGGATAAGTTTGTCGTTAATTTCATAGATGACATTCTTATTTACTCGAAGTCTGAGGAGGAGCACAGCTGTCATCTAAGGACATTGCTGGGGACGCTGAGGTGACATAAGCTATATGCCAAGTATAGTAAGTGCGAGTTCTGGCTGGACAGAGTCGCGTTCCCGGGGCATGTAGTGTCCGGTGATGGCATATCTGTAGATCCAGAGAAGGTCAGAGCAGTCAGAGATTGGCCGAATCCGCAGTCAGCGTCTGACATCAGGAGCTTTCTTGGCTTAGCAGGCTATTATCGGCGATTCATCAAGAATTTCTCGAAGATTGCAGAGCCGATGACGAAGCTGACGAGGAAGGATGTTGAGTTTCATTGGTTTGATGCTTGTGAGGAGGCCTTCAGTATCTTGAAGGCGAGATTGACCACGGCACCAGTTTTGGCAGTACCGGATCGGAGCGGAGGCTTCGAGGTATATTGTGATGCATCAGGGAAGGGCCTTGGATGCGTTTTGCATCAGCATGGCCACGTGGTCACGTACGCCTCTCGTCAGTTGAGGACTCATGAGAAGAATTACCCGACGCACGATCTGGAGTTGGCAGCGGTGATATTTGCACTGAAGATCTGGAAGCACTTCTTGCTGAGTGAGAGCGTGAAGATTTTCACCGATCACAAAAGCTTGAAGTACATCTTTACGCAGGAGGAGCTCAACATGCGTCAGAGACGATGGTTAGAGCTCATGGCTGACTATGAGATAGACTTGCGGTATCACCCAGGGAAGGTGAACGTAGTGCCCGATGCTTTGAGTAGACTTCCTACTGCGATGATGCATACTGCCGACTGGAGGATTCAGCAGGAGCTGAAAGAGATGGATTTAGAGGTCGTCCTACCTGGTGTGGTTCATTCGTTCATGAATTTGCAGATTCAGTCCACGATCGTGGATCAGATCAAGGCAGCACAGGCAGGAGATCTGAAGTTGCAGAGGATCAGAAGGCAGGTTGAAGCTGGACTACGGACGAAGTTCGTGATTCATGAGGATGGTTCACTGCGGTACGGCAGCAGACTCTGCGTACCTGCAGGTGATGTTCGGGAGGAGCTTTTGAGCGAGGCTCATAGCTCGCCTTATTCTATACATCCTGGTGGCACCAAGATGTATAAGGACCTCCGTCTGAATTACTGGTGGATTGGCATGAAGAGGAGTGTGGCACGGAGCATTGCCAAGTGTTTGATATGCCAACAGGTGAAGGCTGAGCACCATCGTACGACTGGATTGCTACAACCACTTCCTATTCCGGAGTGGAAGTGGCAACATATTACGATGGATTTCGTGACTGGTTTACCTCGGACCCCGAAGCAGAACGACGCAGTCTGGGTAATCGTTGATCAGTTAACTAATTCTGCGCATTTCATCCCCTTCCGAGTGGGCTAGTCTACGGAAGTCTTGGCGAGGAAATATCAAGAGGTAAAATTTCGTTTTTCTCCCCTTTTAAAATTTTTTTTCCTCTTGGAAATAGTTGTGACGTAGACCGTGTGCGTGCAGGAGATTGTACGCTTACATGGAGTCCCCGTGAGCATCGTGTCTGACAGAGACTCGAGGTTCACATCTCAGTTCTGGAGAAGTCTGCAGGAGAATTTGGGTACGAGTCTGAGTTTCAGCACGGCGTACCACCCGCAGACCGATGGCCAGTCCGAGAGGACCATTCAGATTCTAGAGGATATGCTGCGAGCTTGTACGCTCGATTTGAAGGGATCGTGGGAGGACCATCTTCACTTGGTGGAGTTTTTGTATAGCAACAGCTACCAGGCGAGCATTGGCATGGCGCCGTTTGCTGCCTTATATGGAAGGAAATGTCGATCGCCACTGAACTGGGATGACATTGGAGATCGGGAGCTGTTGGGTCCAGAGATTGTCACGACCCGCTTCCCTAAAATGGAGGCGAGACGTGAAAAGGTCCGCACGAGAGTGGAGCTGTGAAGCCCCAAACCCGATAAGCGTCCACAAATACATAAACAGGTCCCTGTAACCACAACAGAATAACAATAATAACACAAGGAGAGACTGAAATAAAATTCCACATCTCACAAATTTTCCAACATCAAAAATAAGTCCAACATCCAGAAAAGCCACCAGGCTAAAAGAAAAGAGTCCAAGGCCCAGAACAAGGCCAACAAAAGCAACGACAACAACAAAGTATAGGTGCTACGCACCGATAACAAACAACTGTTTAACAAAAGTAAAACACAACGAAGACACTAGGACTGGTCCCCAGTGTCCACGTACTCCCCGTCAAACACAAGCTCGGGCTCGGCGTCAGCAAACACCTCGTCCTCAACAAGGTACTCGGGCTCAGGATCTAACATGTGTCACCCAAAAGAGTAAATGGGCACATGTCAGCAAGTCTAAAAGACTTGGGCAAGAAAACTGGAAGTGAGGCATCTAGCAACCTAGCAGTTTAGTATGCATGACATGGCAGTTATAACATGAGTGCACAATTAAAACATGGCAAGAACAATTTGTACAAGAGAACAATCATCGGGACAAGACAAGAGTAGCCAAGCTACTATCAATTCAATATATTCACATTTTGTAGGTGTTTACGCCCTTCGCTGAATGGCATAGCATTTCAGACCGATCGGCACTAAACACTACCCAATACCCACACGATATGGAGCCTGGGGTCCCCGCACATGGAACTCAGCTAGTGAGCCTGGGGTTGCCCCGCACATTGAGCTCGCATTCTTAGTTCACAATTCAATACATTTCGAGCGTTGGGGTTAGCAACTCATTATGCTCGCTTCTGGTCACGAGCCAGGAACACAAGTATCGTAGCAAAGCTACGCAATCACAGCAACACCTAAAGAATGCGAGGTCATGACAATTTATTTGCGTACCGTTAATTAAATTAAACGTGACAGGCGAAATGCAATGATATGAACATATTCGCGTACCGTTAATTGAAAGTAAACATGACATGGAAATTGTGCAACATGCTAAGTGTCGGAACTAGCTTCGTTGTCAAGCTAGTTCCCCAATTTGCACCTAGGCGAGTATCATTTCGTCGCCTAGCCTCTTTTACGCCTACAACAAGCAAATGGCCTAAAACATGGCCTAAACCCTAAGTGGCAAGTTTCACTTGCCTAGCACCGGGGATTGACGATCACTTCGTCACACGGATGCTATCTACGGGGGAAATCGCTGTTACGGGGGAAACAAGCACCAAACACTTGAAATTAATTAGGGTTTTCATAAAATTATAAATAGGTTAAGAAAACAACGGTTGATTGATTTCTTACCGAGAGGAGACGGAAGAAACACTCCGGGGAACCCTAGGATCAGATCTGGAAAAGATTGGAGAAGTTTGGGGAAACTAGGGTTTTGGGGGATTTGGGGATTTTGATGGGTTTTGGTGAGATTTTGGGGAAGATGAGAGGTGGATGGAGTGAATGGTTGGATTGGATGATGATTCTAGGGCTTGGAATGAAGAAATGGAGCTTGGAGGAAGATGGGGGCTGAAGGGGGAAGTTTTTAGGGTTTTGGGTCGTGTTGGAGAAGAAGAAGTCGTTTAGGTTGGGTATAAATAGGTTGAGCTAGCGGCTGCCCAGAAATTAGGGTTTTAACACTAGTTAGTCGGTCAAAGAGCAACCACCGACCGACTAGTTTGGCAACTAGTCGGTCGGTCGACCAACGCAGACCGACTAAGTGCAAACAGTAACTCCTGAACGAAAATAGGATTCTAGAGTTAGTCGGTCCATGAACAAGTACTGACCGACTAGTTTAGCATCTAGTCGGTCGATGAACGTTCTTAGACCGACTAAGAGTAAACAGTAACTGATACAAAAATAATATGATGAGTTAGTCGGTTCAAGAAGCATTGCTGACCGACTAGTTTGCAACCTAGTCGGTCAACCAACGTTCTTAGACCGACTAACGATAAACAGTAACTCCTGAGAAATTTAGAAAGCTAACTAGTCGGTCCAAGAAGGATTGCCGACCGACTGGATCGTCATCTAGTCGGTCGGTGGCCCTTCTTACACCGGCTAATGAGCACAGAAAGTACCGATACGGAGCGCGGGGCCCCGGGATCGATTCCTAAGACTCCTAGGCTTGATCTAATAGTTAGATACGACCGTTATGAAGTCCGTCACGAGTGACATACTTCGAAACCGACAATCCTACGGAAGAAGCGAGAAAATACGACGAATCGATCGAAAATGAAATCTACGGAGACGAAAACCACACAAGAGGAGAAAATCCACCAAAACATATATTATATTATATTAAATCCAGATACAAGAAAAGCAGTCGTTACATCCTCCCCAACTTAAGAAAAATTCGGTCCTCGGAATTTCCAAAAACTCACGAGTCCGGAAACAAAAGTGGGAAACGCTCTCGCATCTCATCCTCATTCTCCCAAGTAGACTCTCCAGGTGAACCGTGTCGCCACATCACCCTCACAAGATTGACAATCTTGTTCCGAAGCGATTTCTGACGCCTGTCCAGAATCTGCACTGGATGCTGGTCATACGTCATATCGGGGCGAACGGTAATCTCCGAAAAATCCACCGCATGAGACGGATCGCTAAATTATCGACGAAGCTGCGACACATGGAAAACATTGTGAACTCCTTCCAAAGATGGCGGCAAGGCCAAGCGATACGCTACCTCGCCAACCCTCTCCAAAACGTCAAACGGTCCAATGTATCGCGGGCTCAACTTCCCACGCTTCCCAAAACGAATCACACCACGATTCGGGGAAATCTTCAAGAACACATGGTCGCCCGGCTGAAACTCCAAAGGACGACGTTTAGCATCCGCCCAATGCTTAAAATGGTCCTGAGCAATTCTCAACCTCTCCTGAATATTCCTGACGATATCCACGGCCTCCACGATCATCTCAGGTCCCAACAACTCCCGATCACCAACGTCATCCCAACTCAATGGCGATCGACATTTCCTCCCATAAAGAGCGGCGAAAGGCGCCATGCCAATACTCGCCTGGAAGCTGTTGTTGTAGGAAAACTCTACCAGATGTAGATGGTCCTCCCACGAACCCTTGAAATCCAACATGCACGCCCTCAGCATGTCTTCCAAAATCTGAATCGTCCTCTCGGACTGGCCATCCGTCTGCGGATGGTACGCCGTGCTGAAACTCAGACGCGTACCCAAGCTCTTCTGCAAACTCTGCCAAAACTGAGATGTGAACCTCGTGTCTCTGTCAGACACGATACTCACAGGGACTCCATGAAGTCGCACAACCTCCTGCACGATTCACGTTACATCACTATCTAAACTAGGAAAAGGAAATAAAACGGAGAGTAAAAGAATTTTACCTCCATATATCTCCTTGCTAGCGCCTCAGTGGACTGCCCCACTCGGAACGGAATAAAGTGCGCAGATTTGGTCAACCGATCCACGATTACCCAAATCGCGTCATTCTGCTTCGGACTCCGAGGTAGTCCAGTCACGAAATCCATAGTGATGTGCTGCCACTTCCACTCCGGAATCGGAAGCGGTTGTAGCAACCCGGCCGAACGCTGATGCTCTGCCTTCACTTGCTGGCAAACCAAGCACTTGGCTACACTCCGAGCCACGCTCCTCTTCATACCATGCCACCAATAATTCAGACGAAGATCCTGGTACATCTTGGTGCCACCAGGATGCACAGAATACGGCGAACTGTGTGCCTCCACCATCAGCTCCTCTCTGATATCCCCAGCAGGCACACACAACCTGGCTCCAAACCTTAGCGAGCCATCCTCATGAATCAAAAAGTCAGTCCGCAGACCGGCTTCCACCTGCTCCCGAATCCTCACCAGCTTCGGATCCTCAGCCTGGCCAGCCTTAATCCGATCCACGATCGTCGACTGTACCTGCATGTACATCAACGAAGAAGCCTCTCTAGGAAGAACAATCTCCACACCAGACTCGCAAAAATCCTGCTGCAATCTCCACTGCGAGGTCAAAATCATCACCGCTGGCAGCCTACTCAAAGCATCCGGAACCACATTCACCTTACCAGGGTGAAACTGTAAATCAATATCATAATCTGCCATAAGCTCCAACCATCGACGCTGTCGCATGTTGAGCTCCTTCTGAGTGAAAATGTACTTCAAGCTTTTGTGATCGGTGAAAATCTTCACTTTCTCACTCAGCAAGAAGTGCCTCCAATTCTTAAGAGCAAACACAACGGCAGCCAACTCCAAATCATGCGTCGGATAATTCTTCTCATGAATCTTAAGCTGACGAGACGCATACGCCACAACGTGCCCGTGCTGATGCAACACACAACCGAGACCCTTGCCAGAAGCATCGCAAAAGATCTCAAATCCACCGCTGCGATCAGGCACAACCAGAATAGGGGCAGTCGTCAACCTTTCCTTCATAACACCAAAAGCCCTCACACAATCACCCGACCAAACATAAGCAACATCCTTCCGCGTCAACCTGGTCATCGGCTCAGCAATACGAGAAAAGTCCTTAATGAATCGCCGATAATAACCAGCAAGTCCGAGAAAACTCCGAATCTCAGACGCTGACGACGGAACAGGCCACTCCCTGATGGCCCGAACCTTCTCGGGATCCACTGAAATACCATCTCCAGTCACCACATGCCCGAGAAAAGCAACTCGATCCAGCCAAAACTCGCACTTCGAAAACTTAGCATACAAACGATGCTTCCTCAAAATCTCCAACACCGTCCTTAAGTGCGAGGCATGCTCTTCCTCCGACTTCGAATAGATCAGAATGTCGTCAATAAAGATAACGACAAACTTATCCAAAAAGTCGTAGAAAATCAGGTTCATCATATTCATGAAAACTGCGGGCGCGTTAGTTACGCCAAAAGGCATAACCACGAACTCATAGTGTCCATACTTCGTCCTGAACGCTGTCTTCGGAACATCTCCCTTCTTCACCTTCAACTGATGGTAACCACTCCTCAAATCCAATTTACAAAACACCCTCGAACCTCCAAGCTGATCAAAAATATCATCGATGCGTGGCAACGGGTATTTATTCTTAATGGTCACCACATTCAACTCCCGATAGTCCACGCACATGCGACGCGAACCATCCTTCTTCTTAACCAACAACACCGGTGCTCCCCACGGAGACACGCTAGGATTAATATAACCCTTCTGCAAAAGCTCATCCAACTGATTTCGCAACTCTTCCAACTCTGCAGGTGCCATACGATACGGCGCCTTCGAAATCGGCTGCGCACCTGGAACAAGATCGATAGAAAATTCCAAAGCTCGATCAGGCGGTAAACCAGACATCTCCTCGGGGAAGACGTCGCCAAAATCACGCACCACAGCTGGCCACTCTAGCTCCATCTGCATAGCCACAGCCTCCACCGGCCTGGCCCGAAATCTGACAGGACCAAGCGAACTGCTACCACGACTGAACTCAAATACTGGATGTCCGGGAATCTCGAACACCACCTTCTTCCTCCTGCAGTCGATCGTAGCATAGAAGCTCGCAAGCCAGTCCATCCCAAGAACTGCATCATAGTTGATGATGTCGTGGACAATGAAATCCGCAAAAAGCTCATGTCCACAGACCACCAACGAGCAAGAATTGCAACCACGATGCACCGAGACCACGCCATTCCCTGTAACGATATTCCAACTCTTGGGAAGAGGGGACATCGACAAGGAATGCATCTCCACGAAGCTCCGAGAAATAATGCACATCGATGCACCAGAGTCGAAGAGGACTCGTGCAGGAAATGTGCAAACCAAAACCACACCTAACAAGCAATTTACAATCAAACCCTAATCTAGCAAACAACCATGTTCAAGCAAACAACAAAATCTAACAATCAAAACCAGCTAGGAAAGTAACAGCCAGAGTGAGGATTACCTGCGATAACCTCATCCACAGCCTCGCTCTCCGCAGCGGTCATCAGAAAAGCCTGCCTCCTCGGCGGAACAGCCTGCCTCTGCGGAACAAGAGCAGCTCCACGTCCAGCAGGAACAGGCGCTCGCTGCTGCAACGGCTGAGCTGCAACAGGAGCCCTCCGCAGCGGATCCGCATGCCGACAATCCTTCGCGACATGAGAAGCATCACCGCAAATCAAACACTGGCCCAGAAACTTCCGACACTGATCCTTGACGTGGCCAGGCTTGCCGCAGAAATGGTAAAACTTTGGAATAGACCCTCCTGGCCTCTTAAACTGAGCGGACTGATTAGGCCTGAATCCAGGTCTAACCACGGCTCTCGCCTGTTCCACAGGCCTCTTCCCAGCACCAACAACAGACCCCTTCCTCTGGTTCACGAGCAGCTCCTGCCTCTTAGCTGCTACCAGAACCTTCTGATAAGACTCCCGGTCAGAGGAGGTCACAAAACTCTGGAGCTCCGAAGCGAGTCCCTGCAGGAACCTCTGAGCTCTCTCCTCAGCGTCCTGCACCATCTTCGGCGCAAACCGAATCAGCCTCATGAACTCTTGGTGATACAAGTCCACCGATGAGTTCCCCTGCTTCAGATCGATAAAACGCTGCAGCATCTCCTCCTTGGCAGCCTTCGGGAAGAACTCACCCTCAAATCTAGCTTTGAAGGTAGCCCAAGCTATCGGCTCCACCAACAACTTCTCCTCCGCATCCCACCAATTCCTGGTGTTATCCTTCAGCTGCCTCTTCGCCAAATCAACCCATCCAGCCTGGGTGATCTTGGCCATCTTCAGATTGTCCTCGACGTTCCGAATCCACTCATCGGCAGCCAAAGGACCCTCAGAACCATCAAAATATGCGGGACCCAGCTCCCGAAATTGCTTCGCTCCTGGCTCAGAGCGAGGGGCATCCGAAAGAGCCCGGGCAGCTCGAGCAAGTGGAGCATTCTGGACTTGCAAAAGCACGCCCTGCTGCACTTGCATCATCTGGAGCATCATCCGCATCATCTCACCGCTGGTGGGTTCCCGCTCAGGCTCCTCATCATGAGGGAGCGCACCACTACCCCCACCACGGGTGAAACGCCTTCCTGCCATCTAGTGACACAAAGAACGAATCAGATTAGACTCATAGCTTATGACATCGGACGTCGAACTTAATTTGTTGGACATTCTAACATTATTATCGCTATTCCAAAGATCGCAGTTACAGAAGGACCTGCATGGGCCACCACTAAAACCTGTCACGACCCGCTTCCCTAAAATGGAGGCGAGACGTGAAAAGGTCCGCACGAGAGTGGAGCTGTGAAGCCCCAAACCCGATAAGCGTCCACAAATACATAAACAGGTCCCTGTAACCACAACAGAATAACAATAATAACACAAGGAGAGACTGAAATAAAATTCCACATCTCACAAATTTTCCAACATCAAAAATAAGTCCAACATCCAGAAAAGCCACCAGGCTAAAAGAAAAGAGTCCAAGGCCCAGAACAAGGCCAACAAAAGCAACGACAACAACAAAGTATAGGTGCTACGCATCGATAACAAACAACTGTTTAACAAAAGTAAAACACAACGAAGACACTAGGACTGGTCCCCAGTGTCCACGTACTCCCCGTCAAACACAAGCTCGGGCTCGGCGTCAGCAAACACCTCGTCCTCAACAAGGTACTCGGGCTCAGGATCTAACATGTGTCACCCAAAAGAGTAAATGGGCACATGTCAGCAAGTCTAAAAGACTTGGGCAAGGAAACTGGAAGTGAGGCATCTAGCAACCTAGCAGTTTAGTATGCATGACATGGCAGTTATAACATGAGTGCACAATTAAAACATGGCAAGAACAATTTGTACAAGAGAACAATCATCGGGACAAGACAAGAGTAGCCAAGCTACTATCAATTCAATATATTCACATTTTGTAGGTGTTTACGCCCTTCGCTGAATGGCATAGCATTTCAGACCGATCGGCACTAAACACTACCCAATACCCACACGATATGGAGCCTGGGGTCCCCGCACATGGAACTCAGCTAGTGAGCCTGGGGTTGCCCCGCACATTGAGCTCGCATTCTTAGTTCACAATTCAATACATTTCGAGCGTTGGGGTTAGCAACTCATTATGCTCGCTTCTGGTCACGAGCCAGGAACACAAGTATCGTAGCAAAGCTACGCAATCACAGCAACACCTAAAGAATGCGAGGTCATGACAATTTATTTGCGTACCGTTAATTAAATTAAACGTGACAGGCGAAATGCAATGACATGAACATATTCGCGTACCGTTAATTGAAAGTAAACATGACATGGAAATTGTGCAACATGCTAAGTGTCGGAACTAGCTTCGTTGTCAAGCTAGTTCCCCAATTTGCACCTAGGCGAGTATCATTTCGTCGCCTAGCCTCTTTTACGCCTACAACAAGCAAATGGCCTAAAACATGGCCTAAACCCTAAGTGGCAAGTTTCACTTGCCTAGCACCGGGGATTGACGATCACTTCGTCACACGGATGCTATCTACGGGGGAAATCGCTGTTACGGGGGAAACAAGCACCAAACACTTGAAATTAATTAGGGTTTTCATAAAATTATAAATAGGTTAAGAAAACAACGGTTGATTGATTTCTTACCGAGAGGAGACGGAAGAAACACTCCGGGGAACCCTAGGATCAGATCTGGAAAAGATTGGAGAAGTTTGGGGAAACTAGGGTTTTGGGGATTTTGATGGGTTTTGGTGAGATTTTGGGGAAGATGAGAGGTGGATGGAGTGAATGGTTGGATTGGATGATGATTCTAGGGCTTGGAATGAAGAAATGGAGCTTGGAGGAAGATGGGGGCTGAAGGGGGAAGTTTTTAGGGTTTTGGGTCGTGTTAGAGAAGAAGAAGTCGTTTGGGTTGGGTATAAATAGGTTGAGCTGGCGGCTGCCCAGAAATTAGGGTTTTAACACTAGTTAGTCGGTCAAAGAGCAACCACCGACCGACTAGTTTGGCAACTGTAACGACTGCTTTTCATGTATCTGGATTTAATATAATATAATATATGTTTTGGTGAATTTTCTCCTCTTGTGTGGTTTTCCTCTCCGTAGATTTCATTTTCGATCGATTCGTCGTATTTTCTCGCTTCTTCCTTAGGATTATCGATTTCGAAGTATGTCACTCGTGACGGACTTCATAACGGTCGTATCTAACTGTTAGATCAAGCCTAGGAGTCTTAGGAATCGATCCCGGGGCCTCGCGCTCCGTATCGGTACTTTTCTGTGCTCATTAGCCGGTGTAAGAAGGGCCACCGACCGACTAGATGACGATCCAGTCGGTCGGCAATCCTTCTTGGACCGACTAGTTAGCTTTCTAAATTTCTCAGGAGTTACTGTTTATCGTTAGTCGGTCTAAGAACGTTGGTTGACCGACTAGGTTGCAAACTAGTCGGTCAGCAATGCTTCTTGAACCGACTAACTCATCAAATTATTTTTGTATCAGTTACTGTTTACTCTTAGTCGGTCTAAGAACGTTCATCGACCGACTAGATGCCAAACTAGTCGGTCAGTATTTGTTCATGGACCGACTAACTCTAGAATCCTATTTTCGTTCAGGAGTTACTGTTTGCACTTAGTCGGTCTGCGTTGGTCGACCGACCGACTAGTTGCCAAACTAGTCGGTCAGTGGTTGCTCTTTGACCGACTAACCAGTGTTAAAACCCTAATTTCTGGGCAGCCGCCAGCCTAGCCTATTTAAACCCAACCCATCCGACTTCTTCTTCTCCAACACGACCCAAAACCCTAAAAACTTCCCCCTTCAGCCCCCATCTTCCCCCAAGCTCCATTTCTCCATTCCAAGCCCTAAATCCATCATCCAATCCATCTATTCACTCATTCCACCTCTCATCTTCCCTAAAATCTCACTCAAATCCATCAAATCCCCAAATCCCCCAAAACCCTAGTTTCCCCAAACTTCTCCAATCTCTTCCAGATCTGATCCTAGGGTTCCCCGGAGTGTTTCTTCCATCTCCTCTCGGTAAGAAATCGATCAACCGTTGTTTTCTCAACCTATTTATATTTTTATAAAAGCCCTAATTAATTTCATGTGTTTGATGTTTGTTTCCCCCTTAACAGCAGTTTCCCCCGTAGATAGCATCCGTGTGACGAAGTAGTCGCCATCCCCGGTGCTAGGCAAGTGAAACTTGCCACTTAGGGTTTAGGCCATGTTTTAGGCCATTTGCTTGTTGTAGGCGTAAAAGAGGCTAGGCGACGAAATGATACTCGCCTAGTCGCAAATTGGGGAACTAGCTTGACAACGAAGCTAGTTCCGACATTTAGCATGTTGCACAATTACCATGTCATGTTTACCTTCCATTAACGGTACGCAATTTAATTGCCATGTCATTGCATTTTGCCTGTCACGTTTAATTTAAATTAACGGTACGCAAATATCTGTTCATGTCTTGCATAGTGATTATTTCATCGTGATTGCGTAGCGCACGCTACAATATTATATTCCTGGCTCGTGTTCCAGAAGCGAGCTTAGTGAGTTGGAAACCCCAACGCTCGACACATATGGGTGGGGTAAGAGATAAGCGGCCTGAGCCCCGAGTTGGCCTGATCCGCCACTCCGGCCAGCAGGTGGACTCTCTAGTGCACAAGTGATTAATAGTGATAGAGATAAGCGGCCTGAGCCACGAGCTGGCCAGCATGTGGACTCTCTATGTACTAAGTGTTTACCAGTGACAAGTGATTAATAGTGGTAGAGATAAGCGGCCTGAGCCACGAGCTGGCCAGCAGGTGGACTCTCTATGCACTAAGTGATAAGTGATAAGTGATAAGTGATAAGTGATAAGTGTTAAGTGTTAAATGATAAGTGATTAGTGATTTGGTAGCTTTTGCTACATTGTGCATGCTTGCCTCTCTTTTTAAACTGTTGCATCATGCTTAACTGCCATGTCATTACTTAATACTATAACTGCTAGGTTGCTAGTTGCCTTACTTTCAGTTTCCTTGCCCAAGTCTTTTAGACTTGCTGACATGTGCCCCTTTACTCTTTTGGGTGACACATGTTAGATCCCGAGCCCGAGTACCTTGTTGAGGACGAGGTGTTTGCTGACGCCGAGCCTGAGCTTGTGTTTGACGGGGAGTACGTGGACACTGGGGACCAGTCCTAGTGTCTTCGTGTGTTTTACTTTTGTTAGACAGTTGTTTTGTTATTGGTGCGTGGCACCTATACTTTGCTTTGTTGTTGTTGTTTCTTTTGTTGGCCTTGTTCTGGGCCTTTAGACTCTTTTCTTTTAGCCTGGTGGCTTTTCTGGATGTTGAACTTATTTGTGATGTTGGACAATATTTGTGAGATGTGAATTTTATTTCAGTCTCTCCTTGTGTTATTATTGCTATTCTGTTGTGGTTACAGGGACCTGTTTTTGTATTGTGGACGCTTATCGGGTTTGGGGCTTCACAGCTCCACTCTCGTGCGGACCTTTTCACGTACTCGCCTCCATTTTAGGGAAGCGGGTCGTGACAGGTTTTAGTGGTGGCCCATGCAGGTCCCTTCTGTAACTGCGATTTTTGGAATAGCGATAATAATATTAGAATGTCCAATAAACTAAGTTCGACGTCCGATGTCATAGGCTATGAGTCTAATCTGATTTGTTTTCCGTGTCACTAGATGGCAGGAAGACGTTTCACCCGCGGTGGTGGTAGTGGTGCGCTCCCTCATGATGAGGAGCCTGAGCGGGAACCCACCAGCGGTGAGATGATGCGGATGATGCTGCAGATGATGCAAGTGCAGCAGGGCGTGCTTCTGCAAGTCCAGAATGCTCCACCTGCTCGAGCTGCCCGGGCTCTTCCGGATGTTCCTCGCTCTGAGCCAGGAGCGAAGCAATTTCGGGAGCTGGGTCCCGCTTATTTTGATGGTTCTGAAGGTCCTCTGGCTGCCGATGAATGGATTCGGAACGTCGAGGACAACCTGAAGATGGCCAAGATCACCCCGGCTGGATGGGTTGATTTAGCGAAGAGGCAGCTGAAGGATAACGCCAGGAATTGGTGGGATGCGGAAGAGAAGTTGTTGGTGGAGCCGATAGCTTGGGCTACCTTCAAAGCCAGATTTGAGGGTGAGTTCTTCCCGAAGGCTGCAAAGGAGGAGATGTTGCAGCGTTTTATCGATCTGAAGCAGGGGAACTCGTCGGTGGACATGTACCACCAGGAGTTCATGAGGCTTAGTCGGTTTGCGCCGAAGATGGTGCAGGACGCTGAGGAGAGAGCTCAGAGGTTCCTGCAGGGGCTTGCTTCGGAGCTCCAGAGCTTTGTGACCTCTTCTGACCGGGAATCTTATCAGAAGGTTCTGGTAGCTGCCAAGAGGCAGGAGCTGCTCGTGAACCAGAGGAGAGGGTTTGTTGTTGGTGCTGGGAAGAGGCCTGTGGAACAGGCGAGAGCTGTGGTTAGGCCTGGATTCAGGCCGAACCAGCCTGTTCAGTTTAAGAGGCCAGTAGGGCCTGCTCGGAGGACTTGCCATTTTTGTGGCAAGGAGGGCCATGTCAAGGAATCGTGTAGGAGGTTCTTGGGGCAATGTATCACCTGCGGAGATCCCGCCCATGCTCTCAGGGAGTGCCCGAGGTTGAAGCAGCCTTGGAAGGCACCTATTGCTGCCCAGCCGTTGCAGCAGCGAGCGTCTGTTCCTGCTGGATGTGGAGCAGCTCTTGTTCCGCAGAGGCAGGCTTTTCAGCAGGCTGCTCCGCCGAGGAGGCAAGCTTTTCTGATGACCGCTGCGGAGAGCGAGGCTGTGGATGAGGTTATCGCAGGTAATCCTCTTGCTTGTTTGCTTGAGTTGCTGGTTAAGAAGAAGGATGGTTCGCGTCGCATGTGCGTGGACTATCGGGAGTTGAATGCGGTGACCATTAAGAATAAATACTCGTTGCCTCGCATCGATGATATTTTTGATCAGCTTGGAGGTTCGAGGGTGTTTTCTAAATTGGATTTGAGGAGTGGTTACCATCAGTTGAAGGTGAAGAAGGGAGATGTTCCGAAGACAGCGTTCAGGACGAAGTATGGACATTACGAGTTCGTGGTTATGCCTTTCGGCGTAACTAACGCGCCCGCAGTTTTCATGAATCTGATGAACCTGATTTTCTACGACTTTTTGGATAAGTTTGTCGTTATCTTTATTGACGACATTCTGATCTATTCGAAGTCGGAGGAAGAGCATGCCACGCACTTAAGGACGGTGTTGGAGATTTTGAGGAAGCATCGTTTGTATGCTAAGTTTTCGAAGTGCGAGTTTTGGTTGGATCGAGTTGCTTTTCTCGGGCATGTGGTGACTGGAGATGGTATTTCAGTGGATCCCGAGAAGATTCGGGCCATCAGGGAGTGGCCTGTTCCGTCGTCAGCGTCTGAGATTCGGAGTTTTCTTGGACTTGCTGGTTATTATCGGCGATTCATTAAGGACTTTTCTCGTATTGCTGAGCCGATGACCAGGTTGACGCGGAAGGATATTGCTTATGTTTGGTCGGGTGATTGTGAGAGGGCTTTTGGTGTTCTGAAGGAGAGGTTGACGAGTGCCCCTATTCTGGTTGTGCCTGATCGCAGTGGTGGATTTGAGATCTTTTGCGATGCTTCTGGCAAGGGTCTCGGTTGTGTGTTGCATCAGCACGGGCACGTTGTGGCGTATGCGTCTCGTCAGCTTAAGGTTCATGAGAAGAATTATCCGACGCATGATTTGGAGTTGGCTGCCGTTGTGTTTGCTCTTAAGATTTGGAGGCACTTCTTACTGAGTGAGAAAGTGAAGATTTTCACCGATCACAAAATCTTGAAGTATATTTTCACTCAGAAGGAGCTCAACATGCGACAGCGTCGGTGGTTGGAGCTTATGGCGGATTATGAGATTGATTTGCAGTATCACCCTGGCAAGGTGAATGTGGTTCCGGATGCTTTGAGTAGGCTTCCAGCGGTGATGATTTTGACCTCGCAGTGGAGATTGCAGCAGGATTTTTGCGAGTCTGGTGTGGAGATTGTTCTTCCTGGAGAGGCTTCGTCGTTGATGTACATGCAGGTACAGTCGACGATCGTGGATCGGATTAAGGCTGGCCAGGCTGAGGATCCGAAGTTGGTCAGGATTCGGGAGATGGTGGAAGCCGGTCTGCGGACTGACTTTTTGATTCATGAGGATGGCTCGCTGAGGTTTGGAGCCAGGTTGTGTGTGCCTGCTGGGGATATCAGAGAGGAGCTGATGGTGGAGGCACACAGTTCACCGTATTCTGTGCATCCTGGTGGCACCAAGATGTACCAGGATCTTCGTCTGAATTATTGGTGGCATGGTATGAAGAGGAGCGTGGCTCGGAGTGTAGCCAAGTGCTTGGTTTGCCAGCAAGTGAAGGCGGAGCATCAGCGTTCGGCCGGGTTGCTACAACCGCTTCCGATTCCGGAGTGGAAGTGGCAGCACATCACTATGGATTTCGTGACTGGACTACCTCGGAGTCCGAAGCAGAATGACGCGATTTGGGTAATCGTGGATCGGTTGACCAAATCTGCGCATTTTATTCCGTTCCGAGTGGGACAGTCCACTGAGGCGCTGGCAAGGAGGTATATGGAGGAGGTCGTGCGACTTCATGGAGTCCCCGTGAGTATCGTGTCGGACAGAGACACGAGGTTCACATCTCAGTTCTGGCAGAGTTTGCAGAAGAGCTTGGGTACGCGTCTGAGTTTCAGTACGGCGTACCATCCACAGACGGATGGCCAGTCCGAGAGGACGATTCAGATTTTGGAAGACATGCTGAGGGCGTGCATGTTGGATTTCAAGGGTTCGTGGGAGGACCATCTACATTTGGTGGAGTTTTCCTACAACAACAGCTTCCAGGCGAGTATTGGCATGGCGCCTTTCGCCGCTCTTTATGGGAGGAAATGTCGATCGCCATTGAGTTGGGATGACGTTGGTGATCGGGAGTTGTTGGGACCTGAGATGATCGTGGAGGCCATGGATATCGTCAGGAATATTCGGGAGAGGTTGAGAATTGCTCAGGACCGTTTTAAGCATTGGGCGGATGCTAAACGTCGTCCTTTGGAGTTTCAACCGGGCGACCATGTGTTCTTGAAGATTTCCCTGAATCGTGGTGTGATACGTTTTGGGAAGCGTGGGAAGTTGAGCCCGCGATACATTGGACCGTTTGACATTTTGGAGAGGGTTGGCGAGGTAGCGTATCGCTTGGCCTTGCCGCCATCTTTGGAAGGAGTTCACAATGTTTTCCATGTGTCGCAGCTTCGTCGATACATTAGTGATCCGTCTCATGCGGTGGATTTTTCGGAGATTACCGTTCGCCCCGATATGACGTATGACCAGTATCCAGTGCAGATTCTGGACAGGCGTCAGAAATCGCTTCGGAACAAGATTGTCAATCTTGTGAGGGTGATGTGGCGACACGGTTCACCTGGAGAGTCTACTTGGGAGAATGAGGATGAGATGCGAGAGCGTTTCCCACTTTTGTTTCCGGACTCGTGAGTTTTGGAAATTCCGAGTACGGAATTTTTCTTAAGTTGGGGAGGATGTAACGACTGCTTTTCATGTATCTGGATTTAATATAATATAATATATGTTTTGGTGGATTTTCTCCTCTTGTGTGGTTTTCCTCTCCGTAGATTTCATTTTCGATCGATTCGTCGTATTTTCTCGCTTCTTCCTTAGGATTGTCGATTTCGAAGTATGTCACTCGTGACGGACTTCATAACGGTCGTATCTAACTGTTAGATCAAGCCTAGGAGTCTTAGGAATCGATCCCGGGGCCTCGCGCTCCGTATCGGTACTTTTCTGTGCTCATTAGCCGGTGTAAGAAGGGCCACCGACCGACTAGATGACGATCCAGTCGGTCGGCAATCCTTCTTGGACCGACTAGTTAGCTTTCTAAATTTCTCAGGAGTTACTGTTTATCGTTAGTCGGTCTAAGAACGTTGGTTGACCGACTAGGTTGCAAACTAGTCGGTCAGCAATGCTTCTTGAACCGACTAACTCATCAAATTATTTTTGTATCAGTTACTGTTTACTCTTAGTCGGTCTAAGAACGTTCATCGACCGACTAGATGCCAAACTAGTCGGTCAGTATTTGTTCATGGACCGACTAACTCTAGAATCCTATTTTCGTTCAGGAGTTACTGTTTGCACTTAGTCGGTCTGCGTTGGTCGACCGACCGACTAGTTGCCAAACTAGTCGGTCAGTGGTTGCTCTTTGACCGACTAACCAGTGTTAAAACCCTAATTTCTGGGCAGCCGCCAGCCTAGCCTATTTAAACCCAACCCATCCGACTTCTTCTTCTCCAACACGACCCAAAACCATAAAAACTTCCCCCTTCAGCCCCCATCTTCCCCCAAGCTCCATTTCTCCATTCCAAGCCCTAAATCCATCATCCAATCCATCTATTCACTCATTCCACCTCTCATCTTCCCTAAAATCTCACTCAAATCCATCAAATCCCCAAATCCCCCAAAACCCTAGTTTCCCCAAACTTCTCCAATCTCTTCCAGATCTGATCCTAGGGTTCCCCGGAGTGTTTCTTCCATCTCCTCTCGGTAAGAAATCGATCTACCGTTGTTTTCTCAACCTATTTATATTTTTATAAAAGCCCTAATTAATTTCATGTGTTTGATGTTTGTTTCCCCCTTAACAGCGGTTTCCCCCGTAGATAGCATCCGTGTGCCGAAGTAGTCGCCATCCCCGGTGCTAGGCAAGTGAAACTTGCCACTTAGGGTTTAGGCCATGTTTTAGGCCATTTGCTATTTGTAGGCGTAAAAGAGGCTAGGCGACGAAATGATACTCGCCTAGGCGCAAATTGGGGAACTAGCTTGACAACGAAGCTAGTTCCGACATTTAGCATGTTGCACAATTACCATGTCATGTTTACCTTCCATTAACGGTACGCAATTTAATTGCCATGTCATTGCATTTTGCCTGTCACGTTTAATTTAAATTAACGGTACGCAAATATCTGTTCATGTCTTGCATAGTGATTATTTCATCGTGATTGCGTAGCGCACGCTACAATATTATATTCCTGGCTCGTGTTCCAGAAGCGAGCTTAGTGAGTTGGAAACCCCAACGCTCGACACATATGGGTGGGGTAAGAGATAAGCGGCCTGAGCCCCGAGTTGGCCTGATCCGCCACTCCGGCCAGCAGGTGGACTCTCTAGTGCACAAGTGATTAATAGTGATAGAGATAAGCGGCCTGAGCCACGAGCTGGCCAGCAGGTGGACTCTCTATGTACTAAGTGTTTACCAGTGACAAGTGATTAATAGTGGTAGAGATAAGCGGCCTGAGCCACGAGCTGGCCAGCAGGTGGACTCTCTATGCACTAAGTGATAAGTGATAAGTGATAAGTGATAAGTGATAAGTGTTAAATGATAAGTGATTAGTGATTTGGTAGCTTTTGCTACATTGTGCATGCTTGCCTCTCTTTTTAAACTGTTGCATCATGCTTAACTGCCATGTCATTACTTAATACTATAACTGCTAGGTTGCTAGTTGCCTTACTTTCAGTTTCCTTGCCCAAGTCTTTTAGACTTGCTGACATGTGCCCCTTTACTCTTTTGGGTGACACATGTTAGATCCCGAGCCCGAGTACCTTGTTGAGGACGAGGTGTTTGCTGACGCCGAGCCTGAGCTTGTGTTTGACGGGGAGTACGTGGACACTGGGGACCAGTCCTAGTG
The DNA here is from genome assembly GCA_030789695.1 of Scilla litardierei. Taxonomy (NCBI): domain Eukaryota; kingdom Viridiplantae; phylum Streptophyta; class Magnoliopsida; order Asparagales; family Asparagaceae; genus Scilla; species Scilla litardierei. The sequence continues at coordinate 82,687,519 of CM061139.1, forward strand.
TCTTCGTGTGTTTTACTTTTGTTAGACAGTTGTTTTGTTATTGGTGCGTGGCACCTATACTTTGCTTTGTTGTTGTCGTTTCTTTTGTTGGCCTTGTTCTGGGCCTTTAGACTCTTTTCTTTTAGCCTGGTGGCTTTTCTGGATGTTGAACTTATTTGTGATGTTGGACAATATTTGTGAGATGTGAATTTTATTTCAGTCTCTCCTTGTGTTATTATTGCTATTCTGTTGTGGTTACAGGGACCTGTTTTTGTATTGTGGACGCTTATCGGGTTTGGGGCTTCACAGCTCCACTCTCGTGCGGACCTTTTCACGTACTCGCCTCCATTTTAGGGAAGCGGGTCGTGACAGCAACTAGTCGGTCAGTCGACCAACGCAGACCGACTAAGTGCAAACAGTAACTCCTGAACGAAAATAGGATTCTAGAGTTAGTCGGTCCATGAACAAGTACTGACCGACTAGTTTAGCATCTAGTCGGTCGATGAACGTTCTTAGACCGACTAAGAGTAAACAGTAACTGATACAAAAATAATATGATGAGTTAGTCGATTCAAGAAGCATTGCTGACCTACTAGTTTGCAACCTAGTCGGTCAACCAACGTTCTTAGACCGACTAACGATAAACAGTAACTCCTGAGAAATTTAGAAAGCTAACTAGTCGGTCCAAGAAGGATTGCCGACCGACTGGATCGTCATCTAGTCGGTCGATGGCCCTTCTTACACCGGCTAATGAGCACAGAAAGTACCGATACGGAGCGCGGGGCCCCGGGATTTCCTAAGACTCCTAGGCTTGATCTAATAGTTAGATACGACCGTTATGAAGTCCGTCACGAGTGACATACTTCGAAACCGATAATCCTACGGAAGAAGCGAGAAAATACGACGAATCGATCGAAAATGAAATCTACGGAGACGAAAACCACACAAGAGGAGAAAATCCACCAAAACATATATTATATTATATTAAATCCAGATACAAGAAAAGCAGTCGTTACAGAGATGATAGTGGAAGCTGTGGATGTCGTGAGAGACATCAGGGAGAAGCTCAGGGCTGCGCAGGATTGTTTCAAGCATTGGGCTGATGCCAAGAGGAGACCGTTGGAGTTCCAGCCTGGAGATCACGTCTTCCTGAAGATTTCTCTTAACCGCGGAGTTATTCGTTTCGGGAAGAAGGGAAAGCTGAGTCCGAGGTATATTGGACCATTCGATGTGCTGGAGCGCGTAGGAGCAGTGGCCTACTGCCTTGCTCTGCCACCATCTTTGGAGGGAGTTCACGACGTTTTCCACGTATCTCAGTTACGTCGGTAGTCAGTGATCCGTCGCACACGGTTGATTTCTCAGAGATTACGGTCCGTCCGGACCTGACATATGACCAGCAGCCTATGCAGATTTTGGACCGTCGACAGAAGCAATTGAGGAATAAGGTAGTCGACCTGGTGAGAGTGATGTGGCATCACGGATCACCTGGAGAGTCCACTTGGGAGCGTGAGGAGGAGATGAGAGAGCGTTATCCTTCCCTGTTTACTGATTAGAGTTGTTGATTCCGATGGACGGAATCTTTATTTTAGTGAGGTAGAATGTAACGGTCGCTTTCTGACCTTATGGATTTTCTGCGTGCACGTGCTTTATCGTGCACGTATTTTATTTGGATATTTCTGAATTCCGAAATATGCGATGTGATATGCCGTTGTGATCGTATGGGAGTGTAGAATTTTATAGAAATTTTTGGGAATGTTATTTCACGGCTCGTTTTCTCGCAAAATGACTTGGAATGATAGGGGCGTTTTAGTCATTTGTCTCGAAACGCCGTTTCCAATTTTACGTAAATTCTTGGTAGGCGTTACACACGATCAGGCTCCGTAGATCTGTGTGTCTCGTCTCCACGATCGCCCCGGTATTTTGGGTTTATTTTTCGGACACCTATAGCGAGAGATATCACCCGGATAAATCTTGACCGTTGATCTTCCCTAATCAATTCGAATTTCAAACTGTTAATCAAATCAGATTAGATCCCTAATACGTATTGGGGATATGATTTCAGCTTTTATCTGCACCCATCCTTTCCCCAATTTGCTCTCTCTCTCTCTCTCTCTCTCTCTCTCTCTCTCTCTCTCTCTCTCTCTCTCTCTCTCTCTCTCTCTCTCTCTCTCTCTCTCTCCCCACACTTAACCCATATCCTATTCCTATATATCAAGTAAAATATTATTAAAACCCTAATTCTCCAACCCTCCTTCACGTGCAAAAACAATAACCTCGGCTGAGTTTTTCAGCCGCCGCATCAAAGCCCAGTTACCCGTACATCTCTCTCCCTCTCTCACATCTCTCTCCCTCCCGTGCTTTCAACTCACGCCGGCGGCCTCGCCCTCAACCCCCCGACACCAGCGGCCTCTTCACCAACCAACCCTCCTCCCCGCGTCAGCCACCCGCGCCCGCGATGCCGCAGAACCGCTCACTGGCGAGTGTTGTCCACGCGAACGACAGCGACAGCCGCAGCAGCCCACGCTGCTGATTCCGATCGTCGCTCGCCTCTTCTCCGACCGTCGCAAAACTCCTCTGCCGCTTCCCTCGTCAACCCCCGACCACCGCGCGACCCCACAGCCACCGCTGGCAACCCGTGCAGCCGCCCGACCACACATAGCCACTCGGGTTGTGTTCATCTTTGCGCCGTCGCAGCATCAGCGGCAACCGCCGCTGCTGGGCTGTGTTTTCTCGCCCACCGCCGCCTGTCGCGCCGCCTGCCTGGCCACCTTGACCTGCTGCCGCTCCTCCATCAACCTCTGCACCGAGCTTCCCTTCTCTCCCTGCAACAGAAACGAAAGGAGTAGAAGAAGGAGAAAGGAAAAGAGATAGGCCAATATTTTGAATTGGTGAGTTCTTTTTTTAACAGTTAGGCTTAACCAACAGTACACATGCTAGGTAATAAAATCAGATAGGTTATTGATAATGTTAGCATGTGCAATAAATGGAGATAATAGGGACTCTGTACCCTGACGTTAACAGTAACATATATAACCTGATAATGTTTATGTGTTAGACCTAATAAACTGATAAAGTGCTGTTATTTTAATACTATAATCTTGATGTAGCAGATAATTAAGTACGCCTCCTTGTTACTGTCTGGGCCCCGACGATCCCCTCTTGGTTACGCTACTCGCAGTCAAGGAACCAGAGTCAGGACGACGCAATCCGTTATTCCTGATACAACGTCTAAGCCTGCACGTGATTGTCGAACCAGGTTGGTCCCCCTAACTCGTAGCGAAACCCACACCGTAGCAAAACTGAACCCTAACTAAAATCGGACAACTATAACTAAATTTTCTTTTCCGCACCAGTAAAACGATCTCACTGTAGAAATCGACCGTCGGACAACTTTTCTGTGCATATAGGGTAGTGGTCGATTTAGGTTGAACGAGAACACCAAAATGTGACGTTGACGAATAGGATAGCCTCGATAACCTAGAAACGAACCCTAATAGGACTTGATGAAAATCGCAACCTGACACTGTCGCCGTGACACTGTTTCAGACGGACTACCGCGGACGCGACGCCTGGACGCGACGCCCCGGACGGACGACACACTTGCCACCGCAGGCAAGTGTACTCACTTGCGCTTTTGGCCGTGCCTTGGTCCTAAACTGCTAGAACTATTAGACTGTGAATAAATAGAACCGGACGTGAAATTATAGCGTCCGAAACGCCCTGACGACTTAGACTTGACGACGAAGTCTAAGCGTAACAACAACAACTTTCGACACCGTAGGGTTATCTTGTGTGTACGTGCGTGTGGACACCCTAGAAGAACTATCCCTATCATGTCACGTCGTGTCTTGTTTTGCACAGCCTGCGGGCAATAGGGCACTCTCTGAGTGATCCCTTGTACGGATACACAGCCTGCGGGCAATAGGGCACTCTCTGAGTGATCCCTTGTATGGATACACAGCCTGCGGGTAATAGGTCACTCTCCGAGTGATCCCTTGTACCGATACATAGCCTGCGGGCAATAGGGCACTCTCCAAGTGATCCCTTGTACGGACTTGTCTTGTCTTGAGCACTTGGGTTGGGGTAGGGTTGAGCGTGCGCACGGGGAGAGGGTCTGATCCCCCTCGAACCGTAAGGCGTGAACCCTTCGAGTCACACGTGTCTTATCTTGTCGTGTCCTGTCCTGTCTTGCTTGTCTTGTCACGTCTTGTCACGACCCCTTTAGGTTAGTCCCGTAGTCTGTAGCACACGCTACGACTACTACTTGCTACGCTTTACTTTCCTGCTGCGTTACTTCCTTTTTGTTACACTGGTATAACACCAGCATGTTAATCAACCAGTAAACTGATGTTTAATAGTTCGGTATACTTGCAGTAGAGTCTGACCTATTTTGTATACTTTACCTGACGTACAGTTCCCTTCTTTTGGTGATGTACGTCAGGTGTAGAGCCAGAGTACATCGACGAGGCAGAGCTACCCGAGGACGTAGAGCCGGAGGACGTCGATCCTGAGTACGTGCCCGAGGAGGACCAGAGTTAGAGATCTTCATGTTGCCAACTCAGAGGTTCCACCGTAGTTTTGTTGGGTGCGTAGCACCGTTTACTTTCTGTCTAGGTTGGGTGCTTGCACCAGTAGTTTACTTTTCTGTCGTTGTAGCCGACTCCGGCTTTTGTTAGACTCTCAGTACTTTGGATTGATAAATTTGGAATAAATTGAATGTTTTCTATTTCAGTACTTCTATTGTTCTGTACTAACATGTAGGGACATGTACCTTCGTCTTGGAGTACCACACAGACGCTTATTGGGTCCGGGCTTCACAGCTCCGGCCTAAGCGGGCCTTAGTCATGCTTCGCCTCCGTTGTTTTGGGAAGCGGGGCGTGACAAAAATGCTTGCTGCAAGCCCGAAGCCCGCAGCACACTTTGCAACCTCCGGCCTGCAATTAATCAAAAAAAGGGAAATCTCGTTGCGGGCCTGAAGCCCGCAGCACATGTTGCGGACTTTGGCCCTCAATTAATTAAAAAAAGAGGAAAGATGATGTAGGCTTGAAGCCCACAGCCACACTGCGGGCCTTAAGCCACAGGCTGAAATCATTGGAAAAAAGGGATAAGAAAGGGGGATATGGGAAGCGAATATATTATTAAAAGGGGTCTTTTGGCCCTAAAAATTCCAGAAAAATTCATAAAAATTGGGGATCAAAATAGAGACTTTGTGGAGATATTTTGGGCTCTTGGGGATTATTTGGGGGTATATAAAAAGGAAAACTATTTCCTTTTCATGAAGAATAAGTAATTTGGGCAACTTTCAAATTCTTTTGAACTAGCCCATAATGCACAACAAATTGCATATTATGATACCCATTTTAGGATCATACATATATGCATTACACCACATTTTATGGCTCATTCTGTGGATAAACTTATGCTAAGTTGTGCGGCATTAACTTAATAATTATAAAGATCATGTAACTGTGATGTCGTTAGTCACCTAACCTAATGGTGTATGACATTGCCCCGTGGTCTGAATAATTATTAAGTATTTTAAATTATTATGTTTATCCGTCTATGAATTTGTGATGCCTGTGATGTGTTATGAAAATGATGAATGAGAACAAATTTTTGCATGGATGGCTAACATCTTATTTTTCCTGTATTTTTATTTTCCTTTAAGAGAAATTGGAGTGAGGAAATTATGTAATGTCCAAGACCGATGACTACTTTCCATGGAGGCGGAGGCCACTCTTGAAGGTGAGGAATTTAAAAATGGGATACATGAGGTTTCCAAAGTTGTAATTTTTCGCTTTCATTTGTGTAATATGGACTGTAATATAGACTTTGGACACTTTTAATTTATGTGGGACTGGCTGATTCACGTAATTAGATTATTCATTTAAAAATTGCCTCCGCATGAAAATGTTTTATGTATTATTAATTCATGAAAATTTGTGCTCTGCTAGATAAAATGGCAAAAATTGCAAGCGTTGATTTCGAAGTGCTGGATACATCAGGCACAAAATACTTGAGCTGGCAGTCCCTCATTTTGATGTGACAAAAGATGGAAAGTCGATTGACATTGAAAAGGTGCAAGCCATTATTTATATTTTTCGCCATGTGGACAAGACCCTAAAGGCTGAATACCTTATGGTCGAAGATCCCTTGAGCTATGGACTGCCTTAAGGATCGATATAAACATCAGAAAGATGTTATACTTCCAAGTGCAAGATATGAGTGGGAGAACCTGAGACTACGGAATTTTAAGTCCATAGCTGAGTACAACTCAACTCTTTTTAGTATCACCTCATGCCTGAAGTTGTATGGTGAAAAATGCTCAGAAGACCGCCTGCTAGAAAAGACGTACGCGTCTTTCCATGAAAAGGATGCGATATTAATGCAACAATACCGTGAACGAAAATTCACTAGGTATTCTGAGCTGCTGTCATGTTTACTCATGGATGAACAAACCAGAGAGCTTCTCCTCGCCACTGATAATATGTGCCCCCTGGTACTGCCCCCTCCCAGAAACTCACAATGCATCTTCTTCTAAAAAGATGAAAGATAATAAAAGAAAAGGAAGACCACAGAAGGGGGGATCGAATAAAAAAGCCAGAGGTCAAGTCCAACAGCGAAGAATTAAAGGGAGGCGGAAGTTCGCTGTGCCCAGAAATGACAACAGAAATGATGCACCCACACCCATAAGGGAATGGGAAGAGCAGTGCCATAGTTGTGGCATGAAAGGACACTGGTCTAGAGTATGTAGAACTCTACGGCACCTGCAAGATTTGTACAAAGAAAGCTTAAAACAAAAGGCTGAAACAAATTTGGTGATCACCAATACTTCAGCCCAGTTCACTGCTGATGACTTCGAAAAAGACGACTTGTTCGATTAGCCATTTTTATCTTTGTTTTGAAAAAAAATGTTATGAGCGATATCTGAATGATTGAATGAAGTATGAATATATTGGAAAATGTTTTTCTGAAATGAAATGTGGTTATATGATTCATCTTTTAATAAATAAACTGCTCTCATAACTGATTAGTAGACAGTAACACATTCGACCCATTCAATACAAATGCTATTTTCATAGCATATGAAAGCCCAATAAATATTAGGGCCATCAAATATTATTGAATGTTCTGGAAACGCAACTCTGTTACTCCCAAATGACACAGAAATTAATAATAAAGGATGCATTATTCTCTCCGAATGCAAAAAGAAACTTACCAAGTTTCAATGACATCCGTTTAAACGGATTCCACTTATAACTGCAAATATGAACGAATAAACATCTGTATGTAACGTCTCAAGAAAAAGGAGTAAAATCCATACTTGAACGTTTTGAGAGCCTTTCATCAGGCCTCTATCGTACAATAATTTGGAGAGATGAAGCAAATTTTGACGGAGCACTTGAAGTGCCCGATACCAGCCAAGTTTCTACTTTGGCATGACAGATTTGGCCACCCTGGATCAGTAATGATGCACCACATCTTATCCACATCCTATGGGTATGACATGAAGAACCTGAAGATTCTTCAGAAGGGAGAAATCCATTGCATCCCTTAAGTGAAAACTAATGACTAGGCCATCTCTACTAAATGTTGACAAAAAAATCTCCATGCTTCCTCGAAAGAATACGAGATATATGTGGACAAATCCACCACCCCTAGTGGATCATTTCGGTACTTTATGGTACTAATAAATGCATCCTCAACATATTCGTATGTGTGTCTAATATCGACCCGCAACCTAGCTTTTCCAAAGCTATTGGCACAAAAAAATAATGTTGTGGGCACATTTTCCAGACAACCAAATAAAGTAAATACATCTGATTATTGTTGGGAAATTTACCTCCCGGTTATTTCAAGAATACTGCCGAGCAACTGGGATAGAAATTGAGCATCATGTGCCACATGTTCATACCCAAAATGGGTTGAAAGAGTCATTAATAAAAAGACTCCAATGGATTACACGTCCATGAAATCCCAGTTGCCGGTGAATGCATTGGGACATGCAATATTGCATGTTGCATCGTTAATAAAAATAAGAATAAGACGCTCTGGAGGTCAGAGTCTATCTCCAATGCAATTTGCATATGGAATACCACCGAACATCTCTCACTTGAGAATTTTCGGTTGCGCAGTTTATATCCCCATATCACCACCGTAGATGACAAGAATAGGGTCTTCAGCGTCGTCTATGTATCTATGTAGGGTTTGACTCACCATCAATAATATACATAGAACCCCAAATGAGGGACGCACACATCTTGAAGACTGTGAATTTGATAAGACGAATTTCCCCAAATTGTGCACATAAACTGAAAAATCTGGAGCTACACAAATAATATCGTGGGATACAGAATTATTAACCCACTATGATCCGGTAACAGAGAAATGTAAAGATGAGATCTTGAAGATCCTATAAATAAACAGTTATCGGACTCATTTACTAACAACCAGATGATTGTCAGATCACACATCCCTGCTGCAAATACTCCAGTTAGGATTGACATCCCCGAGAATGGACGCAATCCACTAGCAGCAGAAGTGGCTGTTCCTCAACAGAAAAGAGGTAGACCATCAGGCTCCAAGGAAAAAAATCGAAGAAAAAGAAAAAACTCCTGGAGACCTTGAGACAATACTACCACAGGACAATGAGCTCATGTCCATACCCTAACCTTTCTCGGAATCCACTACAGAGGAAATGCCGGGAAAACTGAAATGAAAGTAAATGTTGTACCTACTGGGGAGGTGTTGGACAGAAAGAACGTAATTGTCGACAATATATTCACATATCATATTGCCACATACATCGCAAAAGCGATGATAATTATATAATTTCGTTTCATACTCCGTTGCTTAAATGCAAATGTAGAGATTGGCCAAATATGGAACGAGGCAATAAAAGATAAGCTGGACTCACTTATGAAACATGAAGTGTGTGGACCTGAAGTCCAAACACCAAAAGGTGTCAAACCTGTGGGCAAAAATAAGTATTGCACAAATGAGAATAAATAAGTACAAAATCGTATGCTATAAGGTACAACGTATAGCTCAAGTATATTTTCGTTGAAACTGTGGAATAAACAAATTAAAATAAGCATGACTTATAAATAATGCATCAGACTCCCTACGTTATACACTGTGAATACCTTACGATTTGACAAATGAAATTTTGGATATGTTGTTATTGGATGTTGTGACAGCATACCTCTATGGATATCTTCATAAAGATAAATTCAACATTTCCTTAAAATGCCTGAATAGACTTTGGGACGTCTATTCTATTGAAGAAGAATAACAATAAGAATAATAGATATTGTACAACCAAGAGAATCACCTGACAAGTCATGGATTCCTACTAAGGGTTGTCTTTGCATCTTTATAAAGAGCAAAGGACAGCATTTGAGATCATAGTTGTAAACAACTTAAATTTCATCGCATCTCCAGAAGAGAAAACCGAAATATCTGTTCAAGCCTGACTATCAAACATGAAATTAAAGACCTAGGCAAAATAAAGAGTAGTCATGGCTCACATATTTATCTAAAAAAATAAAATCCTATTACATTTAAATGCATACGTCCTAAGTGCATTGAAGAAATTACAAGGACCATTGTCATCCAATAAGTACAACTATGGTAGTACACTCAATGGATGTACAAAAAGACCCTTTCCATTCGCTAGAAGAAGGGGAGGATATACTTAGTCCTGAAGTCATTTATCTAAGTGCAATCAGTGCACTCCTGGCTAACTGCACGCTTCCCTATATAGCCGTTGCAGTAAATTCACTAGCCAGAGATAGCTAGGCACCTAAAGAGTGCCATTAGACCGGAGTTAAGCATCTTCTGCGCTTCCTCCAAGGGTCGATAGATTTAGTCTTACATTATAAAGAATTATCTTCCATGCTTATGCAAATGCAGGTTACATGTCCAACCCCTATAATGAGCGATCAGAGACTGAGTATCCACAGTGGGACGGCCATCTACTACAGATCTGCAAAGCAAACTACGAAGGCAACATCATCCTATCATTCCGAGATCCTCACATTTTAGAAACAAACCAATGGTGTATCTGAGTGTGTCTGGTGGTACATCACATCCCAGTGACGACTGGGACAGAGGCTGATATTTTAGAGCTAACCACATAATCTGAAGATCATGCCACTTGCTTACCCCATTTTTTTGGAGACCACATCAGAGGCGACGAAACAAAGCACACCTCTCTAGAGTTTTTGGTTTCAGCAGCTGCTTAATGATGGCGATATTTGTAATCTGTACATATTTTTGAAATGTTGTAAATAGGAGTGATGAAAAAATGCCTAAGAGATCTGAGAGCCTGCGTGCTTGTACAGATCAAGGGGAGTTAGAGAGAGTTTGTACTCTTTTTCCTTAGCTATGGTTTTTTCACACAGTGTTTTCCATAGCCAAAGGTTTTAACGAGGTAAACCTCATCAACTCAGGATGCTGAAGTATCCACCCCATGTGAGACTTATAAAACACTCAGAATCCCGAAGTATTCCTGAGCAGAGTCCACACTTATAGCTGGATAAGGGGGAGTGTTGTAAAGAGATGTTGATGAGAGTTTGTATTAGGATTACATCTTACCCATATGATAAGATCATATCTACTGTAACCCTATCCATGTACGCTCTTCCCCCTACTATAAATAAAGGACTACGGTCTCCCCCCAGATTTGATGCTTCACAACAATACACCATTTATTATTTTTTTAAAAATTTTAGAAGTATTTTGCACATCATGGATGATCAACATATCAAAGGTTAGATGAATCGCGATCGATATTTGAGCCTCGATCCGAATATTGCAAAATCAATTAGTACTTAGTTAATCGAATGTCATATCTACATAATGTTCTCTCATATTTGGAGGTTTGGAATATGTACAATAACCTCAAAAAAAAGTTCAAAAAAATATGAAGAAAGTGAGTTTTTATGATGTTTTCATATGAAACTAGGGAAAGTGAGTTGTATGTGCTCTCAGCGCAAGAAATTTCTTGCATTGACAGCACATATACATTATTCTTATCATTTAGTTATAAATTTATTTATAAATAGATAAATTCCGCTAACACCCTTTATACTATCGTGTGTGACAAAACACATTTGAACTAGATAATAGCAGAAACTATCCTTAAACAGAGAGTGTTATCCTCATTTCAATAACATAATAGTAATGTTTGCTATTTTTTAAGAGTAGTTTATCTAATATCGGGATGTTTACTGACCTCTTGACTAAAGTGCAAGATGTGTTATCAGAATTTACCATCTATTATACAATTGTGACTGTGGTTGCTGACTAGGACAAAAGAGTGGATAAAAAGACGGATGTATTGAACCTTGAGGAATCAACAACGTGTAAGATAAACTTTATGAAAATTCTGAAAGGAAAATCCTAAAAATTTTAGTGGGGAACTAAATCGGAGGAAATTAAAATTTTAATTTTGGGAGAAACTAAATATTGTGGGAACTAAAATTTTAAATTTTGGTGAAAACTAAATCTGAATGAAACTAAATTTTGGCGGACCTAAAATGTTTGCGGGAAACTAAGTTCCTTAGGGAGAAGTAAATTTTATTTTGAATGTGATTAAAAAATTTGTTGGGTGGAATATTTTAAATGATGCTGCAAATTTTTTTGGGGGAGATGTGATTTTGAATGGGGTAAAAATTTTCGAGAGAATATATTGAAGGCCATGTAACCTATGGTCACCGGTTATGACTAGATTATAAACATATGATACATATGCTAGTTGTTGCATGCTTAAATTAGTGTATTTGGGATGTTTCTTATTTGGCATATCAATATATCCATATCGTATTTGAAATATGAACTCAAAAAAACATCATGCATTCCTTTCCCATATCACAACCTCATGTGCTTTAGGAGCTTCTAAGGAGTTTATTTGGGAGAAGAGAAGAGAAGGGGAATCACGTGTCCACAACCAACACGTTACATATGCACATGTATTCCTATAGGAAATAGACATTATTGATGGGGGACCATTTTTTTTGTAGTTTGTACGGCAAACACTATGACAAAAATAATAGACCACACATGAATTTCCATAGAAATGATTGATCAACATCGTTCTTTCGACAGCCACATTTCATGATTTCATGATTAATTTGTTCATCCTCCTCCAAATGAAAAATGTCATTTTAACGGAGCCAATTATTTGCAATTCGTAAACAACAGCTAGACCAATAAACTAGAGTATCGGTACGTGGATCGATCCGGAAGCACGTGAGCTTTGAGGTAAACGATGCATGTGACCTTTTGGGTATATGTTAATAATATGTATAAATTTGTAATATATAAGCTGGTGGAATGGAGGTTGAGTTGGGTCAAATCCGTATCCGACCCGGATTTTATCCCGATCAATCACATCAACCTGAATTGGCCCCTACTCATACCCGGCCTCATGGGCGTAATTCGGTCGGGCCGGTTTCATTTTGCCACCCAGACCCAAGTCTGAAGACCATTACTCCTTGAAAAAATTCAAGAGCAATGCATAAATCAGCCGGATCACACTAGGTTAAAAGTAATCGAGACGGTGATCACCATGGACAGCTCTCTCTCCCAGTTCTGTTTTCGAGATGCTGGTCAGCACATAAAGTCAAAATAAAATCTTACACTTTATAAATTTAATGTTTTTTTGTCACCATGGACAGCTGAGCTACCTCTCCCTGTTCTCTTTTGAGATTCAAATGATAAAGATGCCAGCTTTTTGCCCATGCCGAGAGAGAGAGAGAGAGAGAGAGACCAAAAGGCCAATGAACTTTAGCAAGCTAGACATCAAACATTGGAGGAGACAAACAAGATCCAACTGCCATATCTTTTTTGATTAACAAAGTAGCATATAATTGAGATATGAGGGAACAGAGGACTCTTAAGATAAAAGGACATACAGTGAAGGCATATAATTGAAAAAATTTCAAACAGTAAGCATACACATGGAAATATTAGGGATCGTTCAAAATATGTACCATGGCCTCTTATTTTGGTACCAGTAACAAATAGAAATAATCCAATGTGGCATCGCTGTCTCCATGATGGCAGATGGCCACGATAATGTTGTGTTAGTGTGGACTGGAAGTGAAATTACGAACCCTTCACAAATACATATATTATTCTGCATATACTTCCATCTAATGAAGCAGCCAAGATGTACTTCTGTAACGTAAAAGATAGAATTTGAGGCACAAATAAAAAACTCAAAACAAAACTAAGACTGAAAATTAATCGACGGGAACCTTTTTATATCCGTTGTGGCTTAATAGAGTACAGTGTCCAGCATTTTTAACTCTGCATATAACTAACATTATTCTATACTCAATATGTATGTTCGACGGGTATTAACCCCATAATTATGTTCAGATACAGAAAGAGCAAGAATATGTATGACTTGTATATGCTTGGAGAGATATATAGCATTCGGTCATGTTCTCTCACTTCTTGATGAAGGAAATCCCCTTCTGAATGCTTTCTGCTAGCTCTTTCTTCGCCTTCTCTAAGCCAGCCCTGTCACAGTAGCAGTAAGATAATAAGCATTATGCGACATCATGAAATTTCCCCAAAGATATTGATGCTAATGTTCTCTGCAGATTTGGTTTGATGAAAACGATTAGCTAAGAAATGGTCTTCACCAAACTGAAAGTTGAAATCAAGCATCTGCTTGGTTCGGTTTAGTTTCGAGGCGGCTTTCAATACCCATTGCCACCATACCCTTTTCCTCGTAACCAGGTCATGTGTATGCAAGCATAATATCGGGTATTTAAACCCATGTCATTTGGTTCCTAGTTTCTTCCTCATTTTTATCATTCTTCTTGATTCCACTTGATTCCACATTCCAGTAATTGTACATTCACTGATTTGGTCATCAGTAACACCATCGTCATGCCGGGTCAATGTAAAGGTTTAGGCTAGGCTCAGTCATGTCAAGCTGGACCAAACTTAAATGAAACAAAATGAAGTGGAGTTGGGCTAGGTCCAGTCAATTATACTGTCTCAGCTTGACTCTGTTTATATGGTATGGTTGGATGAAATTTGGTGCGACTCTCACAGTAGCGCAATACAAGTTTTTAATGCCCCTCATCACTTGCCATCATCCAAACTTGAACTCTGCCTTTTTAGCCAAACAGGCTAATTCAAGATGGAAACTTGGAACATTTATTTAATAGCCCGCTGATGGGTGGACTAATCAGGAAGAATGACCTGCAAATACTAGCACTACCATTTCAGTTTCCACTTGAATGTGGACGTCACGAGATAAACACACGAGAATGAGATACTTTCCGGTAGTTTAGGTAGAAAGAAAAGAAATAAGTTTCGGGTAGTTAAGGTTAAATAAACAAGAAATGAAAAGTAAAAAGGACGCTGAGAAGAGGAAATCGGAGAACTCTGGTGTGAAGAGGAAATCGGAGAACTCTGGTGTGACCAGGATGTGAAGAGGAAATCGGAGAACTCTGTTGTGATGGGTTGTGATGGAGGATCACAGAATTCAAAGCTTGCTGGCGACAAAAGAGGAATTTTCTACTGTATAAAAGAATGCATTGGTGGAAGTCATCGCCAATCTATCTGGTTCAAGAAACTGGAATGCATGCATATTTGTTCGGTCGAGGCTGGTTGCTTCCTGTTCCTGAAGATGGAATACATGCATGCTTGTTTGGTTTTGAGGAAGTTAGATTTACAGTTGTTGTCTATTCATTAAACTTGATGTTACGATAAGCTGCAATTCAACTCCAATTGCCAAACATAGAATAAATGTTTGGCTGGAGATAATGATGCCATAGGTATTGTCGTAATTGTTAATTTTATTCACTGGGCATATGCTTCCGTTTGGAGCAACAGCCATATTGGTAGGTTTCTATTATAGCAAATAGGCCAAAAGACCAAATGCATAAAACTAAACACATGGGCCGTGATGTACTGTAGTTAGATCTGCATATGGCTACAACTACACCAAACCAAACCTCCGCCAATTCACTAACTGATTCATTAAAGAAGCAGCAGAAGAAAATTCAAATAAATTAATTTGGCCAAAAGATGACCTCTTCAAGAGGACAAAGGGAAGTGTCATTAAACGAAGGATACAAACCTTTCAAATTCGTTCAAGGGCCCAATAGGAAAGATCTCCTCAATCCCACCACGACCCAATCGAACTTTGGTTGCAAAGAATGGTAGCTCTGTCACCTATATTTGAAAATGAAGTAATTCTGTAATTGGACTCTGACATTAAGAACGAGGGGACATAAAGAAAGCGGAAGACTTTGAAGGGGACAGCTACCTGAGAATCCACAAATGAGCATTCTACAACATCAGCATCACCCCTCAATCCTCTTAAGCATGCATCAGCAAATTTAGAAGCAGCATATGCCTGCAGCGATATCCTGAAAGAAGTTAGAAAATACTTCTATGGAAACCAACATCACAAGCACCCGAATAATAAAAGACTAACCATTGACAGGGTTGCAGAGCCAGTCCCAGCTTTTGCCTGCATTAGAAATGAATTAACTTCACATTCAGAGTTATCACTCAGATTTTAATCAAAGAGAGATATAGCATGTCAGGCAGAGTATTTTCTGAAGACGATCACAACTTCTGAGGATGATTACAACCAGACACTCCACATTCAGAGTTAGAATATGTGTGAACTCTAATGTTTATGACATAGTTTATTAATTCATTGTTGGGAAAACAGAAGGAAGACAGAATATAGGTTCATCGTCAGAAAAACTATACCCTTAAACATCATTAAAACCAATAAAAAGGAATGGAACGACTGGATCTGATCATACAATCCAAAGTGTTCAATTTCAAGATTGCAAGGACCATCTTCTTTAGGTTTAAATTGTTCTTAGTGCAATAATTGTATTACAATGATAAATTGACAAATAAGCTAATGCACAGTGAAGGTAGAAGATAACTGATTCGGATTGCATGCACGTTTCAAACAGGCAAACTATCAGACAGCAACAGAGAAGTAAAAAAATATTCTTAATTGAGACAATGGGAGATTTATATTCATTTCATATGTCCAGACTTTAGTAACTTTATGATAAAGAGAAACAGTTCAGTTCATAGCAATGACCAGTTCATCACTCATCAGGCAAATCTACAGGGGGGCTTGACTCACATCACTATGATACAGTTACCCTCTCTTGGGCTTACACCTAACCTCAATTCCACCAGCATCTGTTGCTCGGTTTTTGTGTGTGTGTGACCAGATTAAGTAGATTATATAATCACAAATATAACCTGCAGTGCCCCCCCCCCCCCCCCACGGGGGGGGGGGGGGGGGGGGGGGGGGCACTCTTATTTTATATTGTTATATATTTTCCATCAATTGTGTGCGGTCGTACATTGATATCAACTTAGAAATATGTTTGTTTATATGATGTAAATCATCTGGTCCAGTACATTGTTAGGATCCAACAAAAAGGTACGATCTTTATAGAAGATAATAGCAAGAACAAGATAATTGATTATCAAAGAGGGGTATTCTCCTCCCAAGACGCCCTCTTGAGGGGTATTCTCCTCCCAAGACGCCAAAAAGGACGTCCGCACTCGTTTAATCTAAATCTACCTAAGGATGCTCAAGAGAAATCTCAATCATTAAGCATGCGTACAAAAGACGACTAGCCCTAGTTTAAATAGGAAAAATAAGAAAACCCTCCTTGTTGTGCGCAAAGTAATTTCTCCATGACTTGATGTGCGCAAAGTAATTTCCTCCCCTCTTTAGCCGCACACGGATCTAACATTACTCCGTCCCTGAAAATCCACCTTGTCCTCAAGGTGGTGCCAATTGTGTGTGTGCCATCCATTCCATGTATTGCATGTCTCCTCCCGGATCAAAAGGAAGAGATTGGTCTCCATTACGCTCATCTACGTCCAGACGAAAGCCACGGTCGTCATCAGTCAGATCTGAAGGCCCTCTATACCTAAAACTGATATGTTCGCGCTCTGAAGGACTTTGAACTGAAAACCAATGGCCTTGGGGCCCCCGTCGCTCTTTCGAAAGCTCGAATGTTCGCTGTTTTGGGCCAGAAAGTTGAAAACTCGTTGTCTGCTGCATCGGAGGGCCTGTCGCCGCCGCTGGAGAGGCGAAAGCTGCCATGGGAGAACATGCAGGGGCTGCCGGGGCCTGTCGGGCCCCTGCAGGGGTTGTCGCGCCCCTGCAGCCCCCTGTAGGGGCTGTCGCGCCACGCCGCCTTCTGGATGCGACCCTCCGCCTTCATGACGCGACCCGCCGCCTTCTTGATGTGACGGCTATGTTTTTTTCTTCTTGGGGGGTCGCCCTCGTCTTCCACCATCGCCTTCAGATCTGGATCTGAAAATTTCAGATCTGGATCTGAAAGATCTGAAATTTGTAGATCTGGGCTTTTCTTCTCCAAAGGTGACGTCTTTTGAACAAAATTAGGGTTTTTGCCGTCGTGGATGCGCGCCGTCAATAGCTCGATGATTTTTGCAGATTGCTCGTCGTTCTTCGCTTGACTTGCCTTCAATTGCTCGACGGACTCCACCACCGATTTCTTTACCCCTTCAATCTCCCCCATGAACTTTTCCTCCAATGCCTCGAATTTATCCTTTGATCTCGTCGCGGCCGTCATGAATCGTCACGCTCTGATACCAAATTGTTAGGATCCAACAAAAAGGTACGATCTTTATAGAAGATAATAGCAAGAACAAGATAATTGAATACCAAAGAGGGGTATTCTCCTCCCAAGACGCCAAAGAGGACGTCCGCACTCGTTTAATCTAAATCTACCTAAGGACGCTCAAGAGAAATCTCAATCATTAAGCATGCGTACAAAAGACGGCTAGCCCTAGTTTAAATTGGAAAAATAAGAAAACCCTCCTTGTTGTGCGCAAAGTAATTTCTACATGACTTGTTGTGCGCAAAGTAATTTCATCCCCTCTTTAGCCGTGCACGGATCTAACATACATCTTCCTTCATTCTAATTAACATAACAGTATTTATAATCCCAATGAAAGGTATCACATGGATTTACGGGTGTAAATTCTATCGACATCAAGAGCTTCTTTTTAGTGAATGCTTACATGTAGCCATAACAATACACTTTCAGTTCTGATCAAAGTTAAGAAACTAACAACAAATCAACATGACTTATTGATGCCTATTTCAAACAAATAAGCTAGATCATATGAAACAAGGGAAACAAATAAGTGTTTGAATCTAATGTGAGAATAGTATCTTATACCTCCACTACTTCTGTTCCCCCATTCTGTATACGATCAGTCAAATAGTTGATTTCTTCTGAAGTGAAGGAACATGGAGGTTTCACCTGCACATATAATTTCATTATAAAATGCATGATTTAAAACTGGAACATAGAAGCAATGGAGACTATTGGATCAATCTAAAAGGAGAAATCTATGTAGCATGGACGCGACTACCATGAATCCATGTCGTGTTGGAAACGTGGTGGACACACGTGCCCAATGTACTTTTAAGAATTTACATGTCTGGGATGACGTGTCTGCGTGACATAACTGTGCATGTGCAACAGGGGGGGATCATCTGACCTGTGACAGAAGGGGTAATATTGTAACTCCTGCATGTCCACCAACCACGGGAACATTAACCTCCCTGGGGTCAAGTCCAAGTACTTCGGCCTGATAGACCATGAATCAAAGAGGATGAGATTGAGACAATAACAGAAATTATTGATAGTAAAACAGAGAATTTAACAAAAACTTTGCAATTTATCACATGAATATGAATCTTATTTAATGCAACAGGGTCTGGAAGGAAGAAAGTAAGTTCCGGAGACAAAAAACTGAGAACCATAGGATATAATGCACAAGGGGGGAAATAGAATAAGATGCTTACCACAAAAGTATTGGCTCTCACAACATCGAGAGTTGTCACTCCCAAAAGACGCTTAGGATTATAAGTTCCTGCCTTCTTAAATACCTCTGCTGCAATAGGAACAGTCGAGTTCACAGGATTGCTGATCACATTCACAATTGCATTAGGACAGCATTTAGCAATGCCCTCACAGAGGGTCCGAACAATCCCTGCATTGATGTTAAACAAATCATCCCTAGTCATTCCCGGTTTTCTAGGAACGCCAGCTGGAATAATGACAAGGTCCATTCCTGTGAGTGCATTTTCCAACTGTGCCTGACCTAAAAAGCCACGTACCTGCAAAAGCCCGATAAGAACTACATAATCAATGGTTTTCAGTAAAATAACAGTGGGATGCCATTGTAACAACACAGCTCTTTAAAATTGAAAGCATCCAATCCAAAAGCATAATACCATATGGAACCTACGATAGAATGAGAACTATATACAATACAGAAAATGGTTGAATCATAACAGAAAATTCACCACATTACCATTGCAGTTTGGCAGCAAAAACTGATACAGTATTATAAAGAGAGTGTAAAAAGTTCCATTCTTATTGTGATTTTTCCCCTTCTATTTTCTACATAAAAATTTTCTCTATTTAATCTTTATGCATTTTTAGTAACTATGCAAATTACAGTCCAAGTGGGATTTGTAGAACATCTAACCTAACTAGACATCAGCATGCAATCCACTCAATGCTTAAAAAATATTCACATGGTTAGTGATGCAAGAAATAATGCACATTATACCCAAATTTAATAATTCCATCATGTATAATGATTTTATGAATTATCAACAACTCAAAGGTTCTTCAACAAACATCAACTGAATTACATATACGTAAGTGACAAGTATACAATATCGCTAACAAACAATTGCATCGTGTTCCTTAGGCTTGCATATTGGCGAATAGTCATACCAACACCTTGATATTCAGTTTTATAAGACAATTAAAGGTTACATCCACATCGATGTCAGAAAAATAAATCTGACAATGATCTGATCTAACACAATAACCATGAACTTCTATATTATCTTTGAACATTCAAAACCATGATATTCGTCTAAACTTCTATAATATCTTATGGAAATTATATACCTCACCTCTCTATCCATTTCTAAATCACTTCCAAGGGATGATGATTAAGAAAAAATAAAACCACACCTTGATGATAGAATAATGTTTATGGAAAATGCAAATAGAGGAGGATAGGTTGAGAACAAGAGAATGGGAAAGGGGCAAATGGATTCTCCTTCAATCCATAATTTGACTTAATTGTCTTTTAAACTACTCTTTTAAAATAATTAGTAAGTGACCTGATGACATTTGGAATGGTGATTATAGGGCAAAGTGTCCCCACATATTCAATGTAAGTTTGCTTAGTTCATGTATCCGTCTTTGTGTAGCTCAGGAGAGGATTTTATTGGTATCATAGAACAAATGGATTATATTATGTTGAACATTTCCCAACCAAAATTTGATGTTTCTGATGCTTTTGGACAACACACACGTCTATCTGTGTCGGACATTTCTAACAGTGCAAATCCTTTATTCACCGTACTAACCTTAGCGATATGGTAATACAAAGTCATTTACCCCTTTTTGACAAAGTGGTTTATAAACCATTTTACTGTTAGGTGCTTTTATAGGCAACCAAAAGTATATGTTTACATGAGGTAAGTACATGTTGATACAAGTAAATGCATGCATATAGCCCGGTGTCTAAGATTTTGTAGATTCTTATGTCTGATGCCTCGTGTCCGTGTCTCGACCCAGTCCGTTCGACCTATTTCTACTTATAATAGCAAATGGGAGTGGAGTCTACTCAAACTAAACTTTGAATCAAATCCACAGGCCTTTGCGCCACCCCCCCCCCCCCCCCTCCTCTCCGCGGGGGGGGGGGGGGGGGGGGGGACTCATTTTGCTAGTTTGAGCCTCCCTAAAAATTGACATGGTTAAGCTTCACGTTAAAAGGGAGTCCCACTCTATTTAATCTTTAAATTTAATTTATTTTGAGCAGTTTTAGATATAAAGTAGTATTAAAAGTCAAATTATGACATTATTTACCAGCACCACCTTTCTCAATTTGACTCCTCCTGGGAACGAGCATAATGAGGAAGTCTAGCATGAGCAAAGGTAGAAAAGAACACTGATGAAGAAAGGTATATACTGTAGGCCTATATTTCATTTCAAGAAGAAAAAAGGACACTCACACCTTTCGTTATGCAATTGACAGTTGCTTTGCCATACATCCTGTTGACCGTTCGCTGTATGCCATTATCTCTCTTACTACAGCCATCTGGCTAGAGCCGTAATTAAGGTTTAGGTTAGAGGTAGGGTTAGGCGTGGCTTAAATTTGAAGACGAAAGCGGCAATGACTCGTATGGGATGAGAGCGCGGTAGTGACTCGAAGTAAAGGAAGAGTAGGAGTAGAGGGCGACTTCAAGAAAAAAGAGGGATGCCCAATCCAAAGGAGGGGGATGACAAAGGAGTGGAAATGAGAAGATGATGAGGATGAGATTAACATGTGAAGGAATTTTTTTTCCAATTTTCTTCATGGAACTCATGGTATGGACAGAAAAGATGAAGGAGAATTAGTGTAAGTGTTAGGGTTGGGGTTAGGATTAGGGTTAAAAACTTATTAGGATAATTTAATTGAGCTTATAGTCACATAGGATCATATATAACCACATTATTTAACAAAATAGTTAACGTCATCCAAAGTTGACGAGCTTAGTCTAGCAAAATATAGTTCGGGGGGTTTAGACTAACCCCCAATAGTTCATGGGTGTTTTTGCTAATTTACCCAACTTTGAAAGACCTTTCTATAATGTTGTTGATAGTTTTTTTTCAAGGAAATGGGGTTAAATGGAATTTGATAAATTGGATTCGATTGGAACAAATCATGTTGAGTAATTGACTTATTGGTAAAATTTCAGTATTGACCAATAAAAATGGAAATCCATTGTGACAGACATTCCAGTGCAAGGAGATTGATAGTCATCTTTTTTGTTTGGGCTATATATTGATCTTGACTAAAGACAAAAGATCTAAAGTGGAATAATAGAAAAAAATTAATAGATCTATGGTTTTTAATGGAAAAATAAACAATTGGAAAAAAAGCAAATTGAGATAATTATGTATTCTAAATAAATAAGGGACGTTAAGAGTTTCTTACCAAGGCCATCATCTCTACCCAATCCAGCAAGTCAACATGTCAGATATTTAGAGATCTAGGCCTTTCGCCAAGGCTCTCGCGCTCCAACTCCCTTGCATCTCACAAGAAAGATTTAAAAGAGAAGCTTTTTTCTCAAAATAATTATTTTTCATTCATTCACTGATTGTCCAGTAAAATAAGTTTTGCAGCCTATTTATATGCTTACAACTGAAACCAAATATTCTTCCATCCGATGTGGGACTAAATCAAATAACTAAAATATCAAATAAAATCAACTAAATATTAACAAATAAAAAAATAAAAAGCAAATAAAATCCTAACTAAAAATCCTTACAGAAAAACTAAATAAAAACAAATAGAATCATAACTAAGAATTAAATAAAATCTTAACTAACTCCAACTACTTAGAACTTAATCCTTATCCTTCTCCACGGCTTCAAAAAATTCACCACCTAAAGAATGATGGTGAGGGAATATAAACTGATAGTAACTGGCAACCTCTTGAAGTTGGAAACTATTCGACCTCAAATTTTAAAATGAATCAAAATATAAATGAGTATATAAGGATAGAGCATATAAGGATAGTCAGGATAATATACCAAGATCAATGAAGAAAGAAGGATGCACAAAACTTGTTAATTGTTAGGCTGTGGGATGAAATCAATGTACCTAATCAGATTCAATGGTGCATCTATCTGCAGCTCTGATGTAAAATCAATCAATGGCTCAAGATAAGATTGTGGTGCTAGATCAGGATCAAGTTAAGACTCTAGCTCTGGCTATGCCTCTGGCAATGGTTCTTGCTCCAACTACAATGCTAGTCTGGGTTTCAATTCTGTCTATGTCTCAGTCTCATATTCAGGATCTGGCTTGAGCTTATACTCAGGCTCACACTGTCTCGTATTCTGGCTCGAGCTATATCGTGGACTCTGGCTTGGGTTCGATCTCTTACTCATCTTTAGTTATTTGAGCATTTGGAGTTTGTTGTTGCTCTCATATAATTTTCAAGTGAATCCTTTTCAACCTTTGAGCTTGCGAATTGTTGGAAAGGTTGATAGATTAGTCGATGCTTGGAAAGATACCGACATTAAAGAGTGATTTTGAATACTAACCAATATCGAAAAGGAACATAAAATTGCTTATACCAATATAGCGCTTTTTTACTGAACTTGTGAAATGCGTACAAATATTTTTTCATTTGAAAAGTCAAAACACGAGAAGAAATATTCAAATGGTAATCCCAATCATCATATCCATACTTATCATCAAAACCATAAAAGAGTGAGACCCGTTTTGAATATCACATGCTCTTAGTTTGTCGAAAGAGAATAGCACATGTAGTAGTTATTATTGTAATACCACATAAAATTTGTTTCAATCTAGTAAAAAGAATGTTTGTTGGGGAAACTGAAAGAGTGGATAGATTTGATATGTTTTGATTTGAGAGTGTAAGGAGGATGAAGAACTATGATTCAATTTTTTATGAAGAAAACAGAGACGTTGAAAGGACATGAAAAAAGTTGAACAATAGTCGTGGGAATTTTTTCTAAATTTTTTAACTAAATGTTTGCATGAACTGATATTTTTCTAACTTTATTTTCACTTTTTTCTTCTATCTTTTTCTCTTTTTTCCCTTTTACTTTTTTTATTTCTTGATAGAAAAAGAACTAAATGTTTAATACTAAAATGTAGAGAAAAAACCAGGGCTAGGGCAGAATTTTTTTCAACTCTATTCTAAAGAAACAAGAAAAAGAAGACTAAAAAAAGATCAATGATTATAAAACAAAAACTAGACTTCAGCTTTGATACCAAATTTGATGCTGGACGAAAGACCTAAACTGAAAAATTAGAAAAAACCTAATAGATATTTAGTTCTAGATTGAGAAAAATAGAACAAAATCGGGAAGAACAAATTAAGAAAATTAGGTATTCTAAATAAATAAGTGATGTTGAGAGTTTCTCACCCAAACCATACTCCGCCCACTCCAACAAGTCAGCATACCAAAGATTTAGATATGTAGGCCTCTCGCCAAGGCTCTTGCGCGTCCGCTCCTCGCATCTCACAAGAAAGATTTAAAAGAGAAGCTTTTTCCTCAAAATAATTATCTTTCATTCATTCACTGATTGTCCAATAAAATAAGTTTTGGAGCCTATTTATAGGCTTAAAACTGGAAATAAATCTTCTACCATCCGATGTGGGACTAAATCAAATAACTAAAATATCAATTAAAATTAATTAAAATTCTATCAAAAAATCAAATAAAAACAAAGAAAATCCTAACAAAAAACTAAATAGAAAAATAGAATCATAACTAAAAATCAAATAAAATCTCAACTAACTCCAACTACTTAGAACTTAGAACGTGATCCTCATCAGATCTATTTAGTTCCGGAAACATGATGGAAAAGAATAATATTTGAATGATTTGATTAGCTTAAATCATTCAAATTCGCAATACATTGATGGTTAAGTTGAGTGCCCAATTCTGTGATGAATGTATCAAACTCAAGGACGTGAAGCTTTTGTGGTATTTCTTTGAAAAGTTCTGGCCTTTCTACTGCAATTTGGTTCAAAGGTGAAGTCCACCAGCAAGTGGAGCTTGCATCATTCTTTTTATTGCTCGGAAGGGACTTTCTCTTCAACATATTTGAGCATTCACTTTGAAAGCATAACAGAATAATTGGAAACATAAAGGTGAAAAGAGACTCACCAGAATGGCAATGACTTTTTATCAAGGGGTGAGTTTATTCTGATTATATAAATCCAAATGCTCCTTATCCAAATTATTGTCTTAATTTATCCCATGGTCAAGAAAATAGAGGCCATTTTATCAGTCAGAGTGGCTTTTAGATGAAGGTTAACATGTTTAAACAATTAGGCTGATGTGTGCCATTTTATATGAAGCATGGACAAGGACGCAACACATGGATACAACGCAACACATACTCATTACTCAACATGCAAATTATTAGAAAGTAGGGCATGGGACACAACAATACAGTTGTGTGTGCATGGGTCTCTATGTATAATAGATATCATAGCCTATAGTGGTTAGTATGTGTTTGATTAACATAAAAGGACAAACAATATAAATTTCAATGATAATAATTGAGTATCTTCAAATCAAGTAACAAATCAAAAGGAATCAAAAATTCTACTCAATGCCTAATCTAGTTAGTTGATGTTTAGGCCTTGTTAAGGTGGCATATGCTTTAGTTAAAGAGGTTGTTTTTTATTTATTTAAGTGACGTTGGACTCCGTTGGACTCCAAAGCGTCCGACACATTAGCATTAAATTAAACAGCACCGACACTCGTTTTTAAAATGATAAAATCCAACACAACTTCAGAGCGTTCAATACATCAACAAGTGGCATGCAAGTGTCGGTGTCCAACACATGCCCAACATGGACATGGTACTCATTTTAAAGAGTATGTGCTTTGTATATTATTAATATTAGCACTCACAACACAGCTCCATTAGGGAGGTAGCCTAGGGAGGCTTTTAGCCAATGTGAAATTAACGTGAAATGACAAGATGAAAAGCAAAACATACTGAAGAAGATTGAAAATTTTCTAGGCACAACTTCTTGATAGCTTTCTCTTTTATGGAAAGGACATACAAAAATTGCTGGTATTTTCTAACAAGGTTGTCTAAACATTATGGCATAGTATTACAGCAATATTTTGAACAAAATTAGTAGATGACCATATTACCATCATTTGATATAGAATAGGGTCGATGATAATGATAGATGGCATTATACAGTTTTAGAAGACTTGGTGGAGTATATGCTTTTTAAATCTTTCGTTGAATTGGTGCAGTTTTGCAATTCTAGTAGCTGGAATGATTTTAAATTGTCCCAATGAAGATGTAGATTTTCTAGGATCTTCACTGTAACATCATTCTATGAAACTTTCTCCTCCGGAATTTTGATCAAGATATTTGTTCATGGTAAAAAATTTCAACCGTTGATAATTTGCAGATCTTCACTGTAACGTCATTCTATGGAAGTTTCTCCTCCTGAATTTTGTCCAAGTTATTTGTTCATGGTAAAAAATCAACTGTTGATTACTTGCAGAATATGAATTTGATGCATTTTGCATTTAGGCCCAGTAGTGGCATTTTCAGAATTTTCAGATCTTAGGAGGGTCTTTTTGTAAATTTCAGTATTAGAGGCTTTTCGTAAATCTACAACTTTCTCTTTATTAGAGGTTGGGCAGGCTAGGGGGAGTTTTCATGCTTGATTTTTTGAGAAGGAGTGTGTACTAGCTGTCCACGAACCCTAGTTTAGGAGATTTAGGCTTTCTTTTCGAATGAAAAGCTAGGAGAGCGGCCTCCTCTCCTAAAGAGGTCCCCTATCATTTATTTTCATATTCTTCTTTAATAAAAACTCCATTTTTTTCCTTTTCCACTTTATAAAAATCCTTTTTATTCCAAACCACTAGTGGATCGCATCAAAGTGGTATCATCAGAGCATCCACGATATATTGCGGCGACAAGATCCAAAGACAATTTCGAAGCTTTGGATGAAAAATACGACGTCGAGATTAAAGATGTGAAGAAATCAATGGAGGACCTCAGATCTGAGGTTAGGGCATCGCTCGCGAAGGGATGGCAAGCATTAGAGATGATGGAAACAATGTTGGGAGCTATGTTGCAAACCATAATGCAACTTTCAGATCAAAAGGCGATAACTTTAGCCATAACGCAACAACTTTCAGATCAAAAGGGGGCAACTTTGACGCTAATGTAACAAATTTCAAATTTGAAAGCGTCGAAAATTTCAGATTTGGCAAAAAGCCCATATGTAGGGCAGAAGGCGACGGCTTTGGAAAAAGAGAAGGAAAAATGAAGAAATACGAGGGTTTGATATCCGACACCGATGACTACTATGCGGAAGACGAAGACAATCCCACGAAGGAGAAGAGTGCTAGGGAAAACCCTAGGCGTCGTTTTAAGGCACAATGCGAGCATGCGGCTCTGCTGCAGGGCTGACAAGGCCTTGCGGGGGCCCTACAGGCCCGCCTGGGCCCCTGCAGGCTACTGCATTGGGCCAGCAAGCCTGCATGGGCCCTGCAAGAGCCTGACAGGGCCCTACAGGGTCCCAGCAGGTCCGACAGACCCCTCGTAAGCCCCCGTTAAGCCTTGGGTTGAGCATCACGGCCCACGCGACGGTCAAGAGGCCCGGCGAGATCCAGGCGATAATTTTCAGCTGCTTCCGAGACTTGAAGATGATGTGGAAGAGCTTCAGGAGCTTCATGGGATGCGGTTTGTTGCAGAGAGGTAAGGCCAGGTCCTACCAGCCTACGATGAGTTTTGGGATGAATATGATGAGGACACTGGCTTTAAGGAGGATATGGATGGCTACAATTGGGAGGAGAATGACGTGAGCAACCATGGAGATAGATGCAGTGGTCCTTTGAGGGGTTATGAGTGATGCAAGTAAGGATGGCGAGACATTTATCATCGCCCTCACTATGGACCAGCATGAGGTTTTAACATCGATAGCATGATCTGAAAGCTAAATATGCCCATAATTGAGGAGAGAAGACTCAGATGGATGGATATATAGAGTAAAGAGATATATTTTGAGGTGACGTGTCTCACTGAGGCAGAGAGATTGAAGGCGGTGGGACTATGCTTGGATAGAGAAGCTTTATCATGGTACCGATGAAGACAGCAGCAGCGGCCGGTTCGTTCGTGGAAGGATTTCACCGGTTATCTATTAGACCGGTTTCGAGTGACTCAGGAGGCAGACCTAGATGAACAGCTTTACGCACTGAGGCAGGAGGATACTGTGAGAGACTATATTAAGAAATTCGATATGCTGACAGGTCGTGCATGGAGTCTCAAGGAAGTCCTTGGATGGATGTTTTATAAAGGAACTCAAACCAAGCATATGGACAGAGCTATGAATCCAGAGATCCCAGGGGCTGCTAGACAGGATGTGTTTGGCTTGGATGGTAGATGACATACTCGCATATGAGAGACGCCAGCGGAGCATGGAGCGAAGCCACTTTTCGTAGCCAGGTAGCGACAGGGAAGAAGATGCCATCAAAAGGGCTCCAGTCCAGCCATGAGAAGAACATCGAGCTCCAATCGGACAGTAGGCTTAAGCGGCTTACAAAGACGAAGATCCAGGATAGGCGTACCAAGGGACTGTTTCCGTTGTGTCAAGATGTACAGACTAGGACGTCGTTGCAAGGATCGTGCTCTCCAGATGTTGATCATTGAAGATAAAGAAGACCAGAAAGTGGAGCAGAAAAAGCCGGGATGGGACGAAAACCTCCATCTGGATTAGTGAGACAATGGTTTTCATAACGCTACCTTAGGACAAGGTGGTCCTTCGGAGATGGAGTAATGATGTGTTTTGCATTTAGGCCCAGCATGGGCATTTTCGAAATTTTCAGATTTTAGGAGGTATTTTTGTAATTTTCAGTATAATGAGATTTTTCGTAAATCTGCCATTTTCTGTAATTTTCTCTTTCTTAGAGTTAGGACTGGCTAGGGTGCATTTTCATGCTTGATTTTTTAGAAGGATTTTGTACTAAGTGTCCATGAACCCTAGTTTGGGAGATTTAGGCATTCATCTCAAAGGAAACGATAGGAGAACGGCATCCTCTCCTAAAGATGTCCCAGATCATTTATTTTCATATTCTTCTCTAAAAAAATTCCATTTTTCAATTTTTCCACTTTATAAATATCCTATTTTTATTCTAAAACCCTAGTGGATCGCATCGGAATTCTGGGCAATGGGCGACGTGTTAATGGCATGGTAAGTTTGCTTCAGTTTTCTTTTTTATTATTCTGGGTTTGGGTACATCGTAAACAGACTGAACATATTTACAATCCTTGTAAGAGTGTAAAGGAAAATAATCCTTGTAAGAGTGTATTGGAAAATAAAAGAGTGGCCAACTGAGCTTGGTGTTGGTATACCATGTATAGAATTATGACGGAAAATAAGTTCAAAGCGAGCAAGGAACTGAAATATGGATTATTTAACAATAACTGATCAAGATTTTAGTTTAAAACATAAGATTTATACTGATACATAAAAATATTTATATTGCATGCTTCACTTTAAAGTTTAAACAACTTCGTTGCCACAATGAAAGAGGAAACGGGAAGTTTTGTGTAAGCTGGAAGATATTCCAAAGTATTTCTGGGTTCTACTTCAAATTCTCAGAACGATTCGGGTGTTGGGGCTTAAGTTATTATGGATATTCAGTTATGTAAAATAATAATGGAGAAGTAGATACAAAATAGGGAGAGAGAATACCAAAGAAAACTATGTTTATAACATAAAAATTAATACAACTATCTCTCTTTAATTTTCTCCCTCCCACTTTTCTTCATTCACTGTTATCTGCATCAATGCACACACAAGCTACCCCACCTACACTAAGTGCAACACCAACATTTCTCTACACACACTCACTTTGATGTATTACTAAACCTATGCACCACATGAAAGCAAGCCACCCTTCTCCCTTCCTCTTTCTTTCTCTTTTCTTTCGTTTCTTCTTCCCTAGCTTGCTTCATCACCGAGAGGGTAAGACGTGTTCATACATATACCAGGTTATGCAAAAGATAGGTCTAAGAGTTCGACATATATGTGAGTTTGGTCAAGGCTATGTGCCGATGTAGAATTTGGTGTTGATCATTACATGTATGTGTTGACCTTTACTACTATCCCTCAGCATTTGTTATTTTACCATGTCAGCTGATCTTTGGTCTTGGTTGGTTTCATAACTATTTCTTCCTAGAGCCTCTCAAAAAATGACGATGGCCATCAATGTGATTGCATGAAAGACTGGATTCTCGGCCAATTAGATTTTTAATTGGTTATCACACTGTAATAGTACTGCATAGTCTGTCACCTACCTAAAATAAATCCTCCTCCAATTACATGAACCATGTGATTTTCCCAGCTTCCATTGTTCCAACCAATATGCAGCCTCCATAGAAGGCAATATATACCATATGTTATCTTTTGCTATCGCATGAAATAACCGTTGAGCTAAAGTCTAAACACGTACTCAGTTGTTGATCTTCGAGTATCATAACCTCTATTTTTGTCAGTATCGTAGTAACCACATTCTTCACCTTTTCACTATAAGAGACCATATTCATGTATCTTTTAGATGCTTGAAGATCCTACAAACTACTTCCAAATATTTTCACTGGAGGGTTGAGTATTTCTAAATTCACAGAGCTAAGTAAGCATATAAGCATGAAAAAAAACAAAAATCTGATGCTAAGGGGGAGTAATAAAGGTCGGACTTGCATTTAAGACCAAAACAAAAATTGAACATCGGTGTCTAACTCTCACCAAACTCTCACCAACCCTGGAACTCTTAGAACCATCTTTTGAAAAACATAGTTGTTGTAATTTGGGGAAAGTGTGATTAGCCCTAAGAAGAGGCTATCACTTCTATTTATATTAACTTCCTCCTTTCTTTACACACACACCCAATATAACACACTACAAACACACTACAATACTCCCCCTCAAGATGAGCAAAAGATATTTATCATGCACATCTTGTTACAAGCATCATCCACTCCTTTAGAGTTCAACCCCTTTGTAAGACAATCAGCTAGTTGCTGTCCAGAGGTAATGTAGGAAATCTCCAACTGTTTCTTGTCCAATCTTTCTTTAATGAAGAACCTGTCAATCTCTATGTGCTTCGTTCTATCATGTTGCACTGGGTTGTTGGCAATATTAATTGCGGACTTGTTATCACACAACAACCGCAATGGTCCCTCTCTCAGCAGGTGTAGCTCATGTAGAAGTGATCTCAACCAGATCATCTCACAAGTACCAAGCACCATAGCACGGTACTCTGCCTCTGCAGTGGAACGAGCCACCAAATCCTGCTTCTTGCTGCGCCAAGAGACCAAGTTGCCCCCAACAAACACACAGTAGCCCGAGGTCGATCTCCTATCATCAAGGCAACTGGCCCAATCTGCATCACAGTAGCCGGTCACATTCATGTGACCATGACTACCAAATAATATGCCTTTTCCTGGACTATTCTTCAGATACCTCAGTATCCTGAAGACTGCCTCCATATGTCCAGTCCTAGGGTCATGCATGTATCTACTTACCACACTGATAGCATAGGCGATGTCAGGTCTGGTATGGCATAAGTAGATAAGGCGTCCAACCAGTCTCTGGTACCTTTCTTTGTCTACTGGCTCCCCTGATTGTGAATGCAACCTATGATTCTGATCAATAGGAGTAACTGCTGGACGACACCCCAACATACCAGTCTCAGCCAGTAAATCTAGGGCATATTTCCTCTGTGAGAGAACTATACCCTTCCTGGACCTGGCAATCTCCAGTCCAAGAAAATATCCCAACTGTCCAAGGTCCTTAACCTCAAATTCTCTCGCCAACCTTACCTTCAAGTGAGAGATTCCCTCTTCATCATCTCCAATGATAATAATGTCATCGACATACACAGCCAAAAGAGTGATCCGTTGTCCTGAATGTCTATAGAATACAGTATGATCACCATTACTCTGCTTGTAGCCCATAGTGATGACTGCATGCCTGAACCTGTCGAACCATGCCCTTGGAGATTGCTTCAGCCCATACAAGGACTTGTCCAGTCTACACACCTTTCCCATCGTCTGTTGTGTGCCAAAGCCAGGTGGAACCTCCATGTATACCTCCTCCTGTAAATCTCCATGCAAGAAGGCATTCTTTACATCCAACTGATGCAATTTCCATCCAAAATTCGCTGCACAGGATATCAGTACTCTCACAGTACTCATCTTTGCCACTGGGGCAAATGTCTCATCATAATCAATCCCATAAGTCTGACTGTAGCCCTTGGCAACCAGCCTCGCCTTGTACCTGTCCACCTTCCCCTCTGAAGTTTGCTTTATTGTGAATACCCACTTGCAGCCCACAGCTTTCTTCCCTGCTGGAAGTGAGACAAGTCTCCATGTCTTGTTCTTCTCCAGTGCCTCAAGTTCTTCGAGCATTGCTTTCTTCCACTGGGGATGTTGCTTTGCCACTCGCCAATCACTTGGTATAGGGATAGACTGTAAGGATGCAATGATAGCCCTATATGCAGGTGTAAGAGAGGCATAGGAGACATGATTAGCAATATCAGTCTCATATCCATACCGTACATGAGGCCTGTCGGCATTGATACGAGGCTCTCTACGAGATGCAAGTGGAAGATCTAAACTAGAGGAAGGCAAAGAAAGATTACCATCCGTGGTAGGAGAGGAAGGCAGTAAGGAAGTCGGGACTCGAGCAGGCGTGACAGACTGATCAATCTCGACATGGGGCAGTGGAGCTAGTGGTTCTTCAGTGGGGAAGATGTCTTCCTGTTGCTCTCCATCGCCAAGACTATCCTTCTGTCTTCTGCTATATTTCCTGCCGTACAGCCTATCTTCCTCCTCTTCCACCAAGGTCCTTTCTTCCTCCCTGCTATCAGGACCAGTACCAGTAGGCCTGACAGGACACGGTATAAGTCCAACCACTACCCTCCTGTCATCAGTCTCCCCCTCTCGACCAACTCCTCCTGTGCTTGGAGAGGCCCCAGTATCAAATACTGATGTAGAATCTGTCAGTCCTCCATAAAAGGGTTCAGCCTCCCTGAACGTCACATCCATGCTCACAAACAGCCTTCTTTCTGAGGGACTCCAACACCTATATCCTTTCTGATTTGAAGGATACCCAACAAATATGCATTTAATTGCCTGAGCATCCAGCTTCCCCACAGAAGGTCTATGGTCCCTCACAAAGCATGTGCATCCGAACACTTTTGGTGGAAGTACAAAAGTGTTCTTTCCCATAAGAATCTCACATGGAGACTTCATATCAAGGATCCGTGAAGGCATCCTGTTGATAAGATATGTGGCTGTCATCACTGCTTCACTCCACAATATCTTAGGTACATTCATGGTGAGCATGAGTGACCTAGTTACCTCCAACAAGTGTCTATTTTTCCTTTCAGCAACTCCGTTCTGTTGGGGGGTGTTGGGGCAAGTGGTTTGATGAGTTATCCCACTCTCAGATAGGTAAGATGCAAACTCCCTGTTTACATACTCGGTCCCATTATCCGTTCTCAAGACACTGATCTTGGCCTCATATATATTTCTGACACTTCTATGGAAGTCCTGAAAACACTTCAACGCTTCACCTTTGTTTTTCATCATATAAAGCCATGTCATCCGAGAATGACAATCTATGAAGGTGATAAACCACCTGAACCCACTTACTGAAGTCACTGGGCAGGGCCCCCAAACATCTGAGTGAATAAGATGAAATTTCTCTATACTCCTCATTCCTACACTAGGATATGACGTCCTAGTGTGTTTCCCAAATTCACACGCATCACATTTCAAATTCATTTCATTCACTCTATTCAAAACATCGGGATACATTTTTCTCAAAATATCAAAAGGCAAGTGTCCTAACTGACAATGTAACAAAAGTACATCCCTTTCCTTTTCTCCACCAACGACAGCCAGTGCAGCATCCCCACTAGCTCTGTCAAGATACCACAGTCCATCATGCCTGACGCCAGTCCCAAGCCTCCTCCCAGTCTTCCTTTCCTGCAACACACAATGAGTAGAGTCAAAAGTAATGCTACAGTCGAGATCATCAACAATTGAGCCAACAGATAAGAGGTTGACTGGAAATGATGGGACGTGAAGGACTGAAGAGAGGCGTATGGAGGGAGTGCACTGAATAGTACCAATCCCTCTAATGGGTTGGGATGTGCCATCAGCTGTCTGAACGGTTTCATGAATGGAATGTGGTTTATATGTGGAAAATTGTCTATATGCTCCTGACACATGACTAGATGCACCTGAGTCAATAATCCACTCTATATGATCTCTACATGAAAGGGCTAATCGGTTACCTGAGCCTGTGTGAGCGAAGTGGGCAAAGTTACCGAATGGCGAGGCAATATCCCCAGTCTGGTCTGCATGACTCTCCGAGCTCTCAGTAGTAGACCTGGACTGTCTCCGCTGCTCTAGGTCTGACGCCTCAGCTGGCGTAGCCTCAATCATCATTGTCTCCTGTCGTCCATCAGCGGTAGCAAAGTTGGCCCGTGGGCCGCCGCGACCTCGTCCACGGCCTCCCCGGCCCCAACGACCTCCTCCTCTGCCTCCTGTGCCACGTCCTCGTCCACTGCCCTTCTGTGGGCAGTTAAAGCTCAGGTGCCCCTTCACCCCACATGTGTAGCACTCTCGATCCTCGCTCACTGCTGCCACTGCCGGTACAGCCAGTGCAGCCCGAGTGACCTGAGTACCCTCATCCTTCATAACCCTCAGTCTGGTCTCCTCCTGTGCCATTGCAGCTATGGCCTCCTCCAGGGATGGGATGGAGGATAGGTGGCACATACTCGCCCTCCTGGCCTCAAAGTCTCCATTCAGGTTCCTCAGAAAGTGTGTCACACGCCTACGCTCCACCCACTTCCTGTGTATCGCAGCGCTCCTAGGATCAGGCAGATCAATAGGGTCATAGTGATCTAACTCTGACCAAAGCCTTTTCAACTCCGCAGAGTAGGCTAGAATAGTCATCTCCCCCTGCTTCAAGGTGTCGACCTTGCCCTGAACCTCCATCATGAGCATCACATTCCCTGCTCCAGAGTACATTTTCTCCACCATACTCCATATCCCCTCAGCACTCTCTATGGCCTCCACCATCCCAGCAATGGGTGGAACCATCGATGTCATCAACCAAGCAGCCACCAGTGAGTTGGTGGTGCTCCAGACTTTCCAATCATCCCCATCCTTGTCCAGCGGTTCCTTGCACGAACCCAGAACGACGCCTTCTAACCCCTTCGATCTCAGAATGAGAAGCACCCTCCTGGACCAACTGAGGTAATTCTTCGTCCCTTCCAATTTCACATCATTGGGCATCAATTCCAGCTTCTGCACGGGACGAGAAGGCGTCGATCCACTCGAGGATCCCAACTCCTTCGAAGCAAGCAGCTTCGTTATCTCTCCAATGAAGGCCTTCATGTCCGCTGAAGTAAGGTTGTCCCCCATCTCTCCAGATCCGCAGATCTCTCCTTTCTCCCTAGATCCGCAGATCTACTTCTCCTCTTCCTCTTCTAGGTCATACCCTAACCGTAAATCTATGGAGTCCTTTTCATGGCTCTACCATAGATCTAGGGTTAGGGTTCTTTTGGGTTTTCTTTTGTAGCTAGTTAGGGTTTTGTGGTGGCTAGAAGAGGGCTTGGAAGAGAGGGGATCACAAAGCTTGAAGTGGAGACAGCGGAAGCAGCGAGCACAAACGACGGCGCACGCGGCGAGCGCAGGCGGCTGCGGCCTGCACGGGCGAGGGCGCAGGCGGATGCGGCCTGCACGGGCGAGCGCAGGCGGCTGCGGCTGCGGCCTGCGAGGGCGAGGGCAAAGTGCCCTAAGGCAGGCGCGCGCGCTGGGGAGGCGGGGAGGCGGGAGCAGGGAGGCGGGTGCTTCCGCTGGGCAGGCGGGTGACGGGAGGCGGGGATTTAGGGCAGGCGGGTGACGGAAGGCGGGTGACGGGGGATTTGGGGTGGCGCAGCCGGTGGAAGAGAGATTTAGGGTTTAGGGTTTTGGTTGTTTCATGGCTCTGATACCATGTTGTAATTTGGGGAAAGTGTGATTAGCCCTAAGAAGAGGCTATCACTTCTATTTATATTAACTTCCTCCTTTCTTTACACACACACCCAATATAACACACACTACAAACACACTACAATAATAGTTTATATACCCATTACCCCTCTCGGAGATGAAGCAAGCTAGAAAGGAAGAAAAGAAAGAGAAGAGTAAGAGAGTAAGAGAGAAGTGATGTGTCGCCAAGAGGTGTATGGGTCTAGTAATAAATCAAAGTAAGAGAGAGTGTGTAAGTGTAGGTATTGTATTTAATGGTATGTGTGTGTTGTTGTAGGTGATATTGAAGGAAGTGGAAGGGAGAATTTAAAAGAGATGGTTGTATTACTTGTTATGATAAAAGAGAGGTTTTCTTTTGTATTCTATATCCATCTCTTGTGTCCAATTTATCTACTGTTATTTCAAAGTTGTATCAAAGCGTCCAGTCTAGGATTAGCTCTTCTCGCACCGTTGTTTTGTAGCGTCATTAAGGGAGACCTAAGCTCTTCCAGTCTATGATTGTAAAGCTGGTTAGTCAAGAACTATACTTACGTGAAGTCTGAAAGAATATACCATGTCACAATAGCTGAATCAGAAAACACAATTGGTGCGATTAGAAAGCTTACCAGGCACTGCTACAACTACTAGAAGTTGTCCATAAAGGCTTACCTACAAGGCTAAGATCTACATGAGATTATTGGACATATCAGCACCACACTACCTAAGGATGTAAAAACCTTATGAAAATAAAAAAAACTGCAAGCAATGTCATGCTCATGCTTTGAACAACAATGAAAGAAGATATTCTTGAAAATTTTCAAGATGTCAAATCACCCAAAGTAGCATGGGATGCGATAGCCACTCTTCTTAAGAAAAAATGATCTCCAACTCTTAAAAAGTTTGATGATGACAATCAAAGGAGACATGACTATTTATGAATACTTTAACAAGGTAAAATTGCTCTGCCAAGACAATGTCGGGCTTGATTTATAAGCAAAAGTTAGTGATGCTAAAAGGAGAAGTATTATTCTACACGGTCTTAACATAGATCAATGTTTGGGTATCCATGGTTGGCAAACTCAACCAAGCCTCTTGGAGTTGGAAAGTGATACGAAAGCTTGTTGACCGATTGGGAAACACTAGTCAAACAAGCAGATGGTGTTTCATTAAGGGCCTGTTCTTTTGCAAGAACGTGGGCAGGATTTTGGGAAAAACACACTGTTCATACACTGTGCATCGGAATCTCAGGCCAAGATTTTGTTTGGTTGTTCGGTTGCTAAAATGGAAAATGTGGAATCCTTGCTGAGCTGGCGGCCGAAATGAGAATCCAAGTGCGTTTTTGTTTCATCCGCAAATTGCGCGGATTACACGAGAATGTTTTCGCGCTGGGTCCCACGCCCGTTCCCCTCCAATCGCAACCGCTGCTGCTTCTTTGTTTTTTTTTTCGTTCCAAACAGGCAACGCCTGATATTTGAGATGTGAATTGGTTTTTAAAAGCCAATGATTTTTAAAAAGAACACACTTAATTATTTTCATAATCCCAACAGGAACTATAGTAATTAATACGGTTGATGGGAATTGGGGTTAAGTAATTAATTATTTTAAAAGACAATTAATTATTTTAAAACACATTGGTTTTTTAAAATACAATTAATTATTTTAAGATTTATTAGATACTATATTAATATATTATTTTAAGATTAATTATTTTAAGATTGATTAGATATTATATTAATTAGATTATTTTAAAACACATTGAGTGGACCCTACACCACTTTCATCATCTAACTTTCTTCAACCAAAAGAACAAACTACACGGAGTGGGACCCATCCCAACTTTCCAACTCCACAATCCAACCCTACTTTTCACCAAAAGAACACACTACACATCAATTTCTCTCGCATCAGATTCCACACTCGCTCAACTTTCACATTTATACTTTCCTACAAAAGAACAGGCCCTAAAAAGCAAAGAGGATGAACTATTCAGCAAGAAAGTTAAAAGGAAACGAAATCGATGAGAAAAGAGAGTAGTGTGGTGTCAAGAGGTGTGTAGTATTAGTAATGAGAGAGAGAGAGAGAATAGTGAAGTTGGTCAGGTTAGGTTAGAGAGTGGAGGAGAGAGAAAAATATCAATTGAATTGTAAATTTGTATTAAATTTTACAAAATAAATTTTCCCCATCTACTCTTGTATCCAAAAGCCCCATCATCTATAAGTTATTAATGGAACTTTACATCACTTGCATCAATTCTAAGAGTGAACACTCGACCCTGACACATTTGGATGTTGGGATAGTAAGAACAGAAATAGCAAATGCGACCAACATTTAGGTTGACTATGCTCTTTCTTTGACACAATTTTTACCCAATCCTTAATCTAGAGTCCCTTTCTATCACATATCCCAAAAATAAATACAGCCTTTAGGTGGGAACAAAGGAGTGCTAGCTAATCTATAGCTCTTGTGGCCGTATGCTCTAAATGAAATCTACTTGCTTACCATGAATTATAAAAACAAACAGCACATTATGTAAAGAACACCGAACAATTTCAAATGCATTACCAAAACTGAGCTTCTCATCAATACAGTGTGAATGTAATGGAAAATTACCACAGCACCGGTGTTCATGTGACTGATATCTGCAGTAACACCGGGAGCATTTACAACATCATACAGATGAAGAACCGAAACCAACGGATTCATCTTCATAAGCAGTGCAAGTGGCTGCCCTATCCCCCCTGCAGCACCCAAAATCGCGACTTTAAATCCTGGAGCCCCGCCTTTGGAACGGCAATCCAATCGTCTGACCAACGAACTCTCCTCCATCTTCATGTAAACAAAACAAGTTAGTGAGTTATGCGACTCTATCAGCAGTAATTCATATGAAATCATTGATGATTGAAGCTTTCAAAACTTTCATCAAAATTAAGCTTAAAGAGCACATCTACTCCAAGTTGCCAAATTTAGCTTAATCCTGCCAAGATCTCATCTTTATCTTAGAAATCAACACAAAATTGAAAACATATATATACCCAGCAAAACCATCAAGAATGCGAGAAAAATTCGACTCAATTTCCAACAAAACAAAAGAGAAATTGGGGCAAATACCGGAAGATTAGGAGTGGGGCTCAGGTGAGCAGAGATTCTTGCAATACGCTGCAAAACCTTGGGGCTTTGCTCCATCTTTTAAAATCCGATGTCTGAGGGAGAAGAAAAGAGGGGAGAGCTTTGATATGTATGCAGTTTGTTTTATTGGATTAAGTTTGTTGAGGAAGAAGACGATGAACTCGTGAATGGCGACGCGAAAATGAGATCAAATGAGGATGACGAATAAATTTATGGGAAGAATTGAGAAGCGTGCAATTCGTGGAAACCGTGAAGCCCGTTTTACCTTATCCGGATTGACGTGGTTCTAGATTTTGAAAATTTTCTGAGTGGGCTGAATTTTGTAAATTTATCTCGAGATTTGACCTGATTTTTTATAAAAGAGAATAATGTTAAATATAAGATACGTGTGATCCTTTAAAAACCAAAGAACAAAAAAAACGGATTCGTTCATTTTGCTCTTCATATTGTAAAACCACAGAACACTAAATATCAGGTGAACCTCAAGATGGCCATTTGACTCATGGGTCGGGGGCCCGGCCCGGCCCGGGCCCAAGGCCGAGTTTCCGGCCACCTTGTGGCCCGATCCAAGACCTTTTTTTTTTTAATTTTCGCGCCTGCTGTGGGTGCACGCGACAGGAAACAATCTGCAAAAGAGTGGCATTTTCGGGTTTTTAGGGTCAAAAGACCAAAAAAAACCCCAACTGTCATAAATGGTTATTTGGGGGGTTTTCGGTCTTTTTACACCCGGAAAATTCCTATAAATTGCACACACCCCCCTCATTTTTTAACAAATCTCAAACTATCAAACTCTCGTGTACTCTCTCTATTTGCATAAGGTCTACGTTCAACCAATCAATTCACAGCTTTCGCCTATCGCCAAGGCGGTATCACAAGGCTCAACTCTCTCTCAACTTCGCTCTTAACTGTTCGTCAAGCTCAAGTCTCAACTCGTTATCGCTCTCAACTTCGCACTCAAGTCTCAGCTCCCTCGGCTCTCAAGCTCATCCTCTCTCTACACCACTCGCAAGTCGCAACCCGGCAATCAGGTTTCTATATATTTTAGCATAATGGCTGGACCAAACCATAGGAATTTTAACTTCCACTTTGACACCACTGAGGATCAGGATAATTTTAATACGATTCGGGATAACCCGATAGAAACACCAAATTTTGATATTGATATGTCACAAACTGAAACGTATAAGTACACGAATCATATACATGCTTATACTACTTCTGCACAGACTTCTTCTGTACACGCTTCTACTCATGCACAACCTATTAATCATGTTGTTCCTTCTACACAACAACCCCAACCCAGATCACGAAAATCTGTGGTTTGGGAGCACTTTTTGATTGAAACTATCGTTGGTAAAAAACAGCGGGCATTTTGCAAAATATGTATCACAGATTTTAATTGAAAAGCTTCTGACGGCACAACACACCTTAAGAGACACGTAGCATCCCACGCAAAAAGAGATTTTAAACAGACCACATTATACTTATCCGCATCTTCTTCCTCTCTTTCTAATTTCTCATACTCTGCTAAGACAATGAGAAAAGAGATGGCTAGATTGGTTTTGTGCCAAGAATTACCATTTAGTTATGGGGAAAGCCCCGAATTAGAACGGTTTAACCAAGTGGCCATTAACCCTGCCTTTGGAAGAGTGCCTAGAAACACTCTTCGAAGAGATGTTATGTCAGCTTTTCAAGCTGGAAAAGCTAAATTGCTAGAAACCTTTACTAGCTTAAATTCTAGAATATTTTTAACTTCGGCCATTTGGACAACAAAATGAGGAGCGTCATATTTATGTGTTACATCACATTATGTAGATCATGCTTGCGTACTTAATAAGATGATTATAGGATTTAGAACGTTAGAGCATGCTCATACTGGGGGTGTTATTTCTTCTGTGATAATGTCTATTATTCATGATTTTAATATTACTGAAAAGATTTTTTTCATTTACTTTTGATAATGCATCTAATAACAATAGTGCAATTAGTTGTTTAAAAATAAATTTGACCCCGATATGGATGAGTTGTTGATTCATCAAAGATGTGCATTCATGTCTTGAACTTAATAGTTCAAGACGGACTTAAAACTTCTTCGATTTATTTAGATAAAATTAGGAATCTCATGTTGTATATACATACTTCTGGCACTAGGCGACTTCAGTACAAACAATTATGTCGTAATAGCCAAACATAGTACATTGCCTTTAAATTTGATGTTCCACAAATGTGGAATTCAACTTATATAATGATGTGTTCCATGATTAAGAATAGAGATTCCCTTACAGATTTTGCAATTACATACTTTCCACATGACCCTTTGTATTAAATTAGTGAATACGAATGGATCACTGTAGATCATCTTCATGAATTTTTTTAATATTTTTTTATTGCTACAAATAAATTTTCAAGGGTTTACTACCCAACA
The DNA here is from genome assembly GCA_030789695.1 of Scilla litardierei. Lineage (NCBI taxonomy): Eukaryota > Viridiplantae > Streptophyta > Magnoliopsida > Asparagales > Asparagaceae > Scilla > Scilla litardierei. The sequence goes on from CM061139.1 coordinate 82,728,734, forward strand.
TCATTTTAGGATTAGAACAATTAGTTTTGATTTCCAAAGTTTTATCCAAGCATAGAAACAATCCACAACCTAACACTGCTATTATGTCTATGATAGAAGACATGTCGATAAAACTAGCTAAGTATTGGAATCTTGTTCCTATGCTTTACTCTATAGCTAAAGTTTTTGATCAACATCTTAAGGAGGATGTTGCAATTGGATTATTAGAAATGTATTATGAAAACATGATACTTCCACATGCTGAACATCTAGCTACGTTTAAATATAGATTAAGAACCATGTTTGCAACTTAAGAGACTAGATTTTGTAGGGCTTCACATACTTCTTCTGTGACTGCTACTACTTCTTCTTCGAGTCGGATCCGACAGACGTTAGGGAAGAAGAAACAAAAAACAGAGAGTCAGATAGTTCTTCTAGTGAACCGTCTGTTATGACCTAGCGAGGGTATACAATACACTAGAGGGAGGGTGAATAGTGTAAAGGCAAACAAAGTGCTTAATTAAAAGTTACTGAAATTAAGGCACAATAAGCAGCAAAAATTAAAGAGTATGCTCAACAACAACAATTGCAAACACATAGGGTTTTATCATGGTTCCCCAAAGTTGGGTACATCCAGCCACACCAATATCCACTATAATCCTACAAGTTAGTGAATACAACTCCCTACACAAGGGACACCCTACCCAAGGGATTTGCCATACACAAGGACTCACACAAACCCTACACAAGGTTTAGTCCTACACAAGGACTCAACCTCTCACAAAGGAAGAAACTAACTCCCACAAAGAGAGTTAGGGTTTCAAAAAGATGAAACAAAGTAACACTTAACTATGCCTTGAAATGATCTTACCAAAGTGTAGATGAAGGCGTGCAAGTGTAAAAGCCAAGTGCTTGAGATGAGGCTTTTATTGTAGTTTTTGATCTTTCTCTCTTCTACGAATGAACCCTAACACTTCTCAATTGAGTGTAAGAATGAAGAGAAGAAAGATATTCTCCAAGAAAGGAATGAGATTGAAATCACTTGGAGAAATTCCCTAGAGCTTAGATGTTATAGCATAAGAATGAAGCTATAATGAAGGGAATGAAGAAGGAGATGCTTAATGAAGCGATTATATGATCTTAAAAGTTTTCCAATATTTTTAAATGAACTAAGAACTCTCATGTATAAAGGGATCCAAAACAGCACAAGAAAAGCCAAGAATCCAAGCCAAAAGACCAAAAACGTAAGAATCCCAACAACTATAAATGGGTAAAAACACATCTGTACCAGGTGCCTGATGAAGGTTTAACATGCCCCTTGTGCATGGTTAACAGGAGACTGATGAAGAGAGATCGGGCCCATGTGCAGCTAAAAATCAGCAGGCTGAAATTCTGGATACATCTTCATTAAAACAGCCATATCTGCCATTACAGATATCAGAATGGAGTGATTCAAGTTGGGTTGGAAAGCTTAGTAAGTTAGCTAACCAATGCAAGTAGTTTGGATGAAAAATTCCAACTATATAAAAGGTGATTGTATTTTGAAGGCAGACTGGTCTGAAAAATCAGGAACATCAGGCTGATTTTCAGGGATCATCTTCACTAAAACAGTCATATCTGCTACTACGGATATCAGAATAGAGTGATTCAAGTTCGGTTGGAAAGCTTAGGAAGTTATCTAACTAATGCAAGTGGTTTGGATGAAAAATTCCAAGTACAGAAAAACTGATTGCATTTTGATAGCTGGCTGGTATGAAAAATCAGAAATATTTAGCTCTCGGGTAAACAGGACAGTCGCATGTAGAAGGATGACCGGGCCCATGATGACCACATAGGCGCATGTACTTTCTACATCAGGCCCATGTTATGCATCCAAAATGACCACTAATGGTTTTGACCATATGAACTTATTGGGATGTGTTCTATGTTGATCCTATGGTTCACTAAGATGGTTTATGATGTGAGCATGAATGAGATACCATCTAATCAAGGCATTACATAATTCCTATGACTCAAAAGGAAAGAAGCACGTAATTAAATACATGAATTATTATAGCTTCTCCTAGAGTCTAGACTTCAAGCTCTTGATGCCTTGAGGTCCTAGCCACCATCATGCTCTAAGCTTTGGCTTCATTAGATGATCTTCATGATTTCATCCAAGCTTTAGCAATCCATCACTCTTGGAGGTCTTTAAGATATCCATTGCATCATTCTCCAAGGTTTATGCTTTGTCTCATCAACATATATTCGTTAAGAAAACTGAGACTAAAACATGAGATTGATTAGCACACTAACATAATGTATTGATCAACATCAAAACAACGTTAGTATTAAACCCAAGAACTAACATTCTTCCCCTTTTTGATGCCGACAATCCATTATGTCAAAATTTAATAAACATTGAAATAAACAATGTGTGCTAAGAAACTCTCCCAATCAATATGCAAAAGTGCACAAAATATAAACATGCAAAGTGCAGATCATATTGATGGATGTTATGCAAAAACAATACCAACTGTTAATAATGCATAAAAACATAAGGTATATTTTTACATAACTCATTTCTCTCCCCCATTGGAATATCAAAAAGATAGGTAATAGCTAAATAGGAAAACCAAGGACAAGAGAAATAACCACCCCATTTGCACAAACATAATGTGAATAACATTCAATGTGACATATAAATGGAAAAACTAATGCTAGCAAGTAAAAAGTTCCATACTCACCCATAAACATACAAAACATGCAAAATTGAGAGTAATGAACAACACTCACATAAATATGGGTACAAAATGTAAACAAACAAGCATGGTACCCAAGTAATGAATAACAATATGAGTGAGCTAGTTTTATAGCCAAAAATGACTGAGACAGTTGTTAAGCTGACGTGGACCCTTCGTGCTGAGTCGGAGCCTTGTCAGTAAGTGAGGTGGGATCCTTAGTTGGAAGAACCAGGGTCGGATGATGTATGTTGGATGGGATACGACGCTCGATCGACCCTCGAACAGCTTGTACGTCGATTGTTCGAAGTTGGAAAGCTCGAAAACGACCCTCGGGGAAGATGGAGACACATCGATCTACACCATAGAGACACGTTAGGGGGGTCGGATCTAGGTCCTGACCCAAATCTCCTCCGATACTTAAGTTAGTACGGGAACTTAAGGAAGAGAGTGAGCTTGGAGCAGCTAAGATAGACCCACAGAGGTTCGTCTCAGATCTGTCGTCGCAAGCTCTTTAGTGGTAGAATTATAGGCTAAAAGAGTAGAATCTATGTATTAGATCTCGTAACATGGGAACTGGAATCCCTTTACATTTGTCCTTTCACCTATTTATAGGTTGTTCCCCATTGATTGTATGTAACCGTCCCTCATTGATTTGGGCACGATCTTCTCCGAGATTCGGGATAACGGCTGCCCATTTACTCGGCCACATTAACCCCCCTAAATATCTACGGGAGCCTAACGGTCGAGTGGACCGTTTGCTTGACTCGGTAATACTTCGCTCTGTGCAATGGGTTTCGGGTTGCTGGCACCGAATGGGTCGGGTATGCGGATACTTCACCCAGATCCGTACACATGTACCAACAATGGCCCTCATCATTCGTGCCTCAGAAACTGTGTTGATTGAGACCGCATAATGTGTAATCTCCTTAAATACGCACGGTTTTCGAAACATTTGATTTGATTTGTGCCGCCAAAACCCTTTCGTCTTTGAATCGATCTCCACCACTTCTTGTAGCCGGCTTCGAACACATGTTGTTCATCGATCATCAGTCGATTGAACTCCTCCATATAAAAAAGGTGCGTGGGAGGAGAAAAGATTTTTCTGTTCCGCCTTCTTCCTCATTTCGAAAGCTTGATTTCGTCATCGTCTTCTTCGGAGATCACTTGTTCTTTCTAAAGGTACCTCTTTCTTGATTGACCTTGACTCTCCTTTAGATCTCCTAGGCATGTTTGCACCAGTTAGGATGCAGGAGCCGTCCTACGAGGAGCTTTTGGGGCTCCTTCGACCCCCTCAATGCAAGGAAGTTCCTGGAAAGGTGAAAGAGGTTCGCATCGAACCCGATCTTCCTATTCATCAGAAGGATCGAGCTCAAAGGTTCCCAGAGTTGTCTTAGAGATGGCACCTAGGTTTTCCCTTGATCTGACTGCAGAGGTCTGGCGAGGTTGTCTCTGCCATCCTTTTAGGGTTAGGGTGCCCAATTCGTGTGAGAGAGTGTGTTTTCCACGAAAGGACGAGGTTGGGGTGTATCTTAAAGCTTTTCGACTAAGACTTCGATTTCCTCTTCACCCTTTCATCGTAGAGGTACTATGCTCGTCGGGGCTTTCCCTGCCCAAGCTCTTCCTCCCTTAGTTGGCTTCATTGTGCTTTGTGAGCTCTGTGGGATCCGTTTGTCCCTAGGGTTGTTAAGTACTTCTTTCGGATAATACTCGATCCCCACAGGCGTGGCACCATATCGCCGCTCGCTCGGTAGTGAGAATCATACATGACCTCCCGCTTTTTGATCCTGGATGGAGAGACACTTTTGTGTTTGTCGTCCTTCCTGATCTGGGACCGATGCTCAATGGTTGGAGTTCTCCAAGCTCTAAGCTCGCTGAAGATTCCCGGTTAATATCGAAAGAGGCCAAGGCCAGGCTGTTGCCAGGCGAGATTGAGGCGGCAAAGCTCCTTCGTGGTCTGTAAGGACCCTGTCTATGTGGAAAACACTAGAAGGGGGGTTGAATAGTGTTTATGCAAATTTAAAAGGAATTTACGCCAAATAAAATGCAATCCAACAAATAGTGCGGAATAGAAAAACGACCCAAAGAGAAACACACGCAAACGTGGAGATGTTTCAAGGGTTCGGATTACCCAAGTCAACTCCCGACTTGTTCCCGGTAATCCTACGTCCCTACCACCCGGATACCACCGGATACTCAAGTTAGAACCCTAACTTGAGGTTCCCTTAATGCCCACTTGTAGCAACCCTACAAGTGCAATCGAATACAATCGATGTCCTTGACTCCCACAACCAGCTCTCACAATCGAGAGCACAATTCAAATAAAGAATGTTATGAAATCTGAAAGCAACACTTACAAGCACCAATGCCTTGAAGTAGAACTTGAAGAAGGAGTGTGATGTGTGTTGAAGAACTCTTTTGAAAGAGAGGAGAAAGCCCTTTCTCTTGACTGCACCAATTGCCTAGAAGATCAACCTTTGGTTCTAGGTTGGAGAGCAAGAGAACAAGATTTGGAAATACTTAGGGCTTTGGATTTGAAAGCTTTGATCTTTGGAAATGAAAGCTTGAGAGATTTTGCAATGAATGAGTAACCTTCCAATGAAACAGTAGAAGCTCTATTTATAGCTTTCTCAAATCCACAAAACAGTTTAGGCAAAAACCCAGTTGGAATCCGTGAGAAAAATCTCAACGGATATAATCTGAACTCGCGACAGTCGACTGTTGAACATTCCACAGTCGACTGTTGCACAGTCAGCAAGGGTAGGTGAGAATTCATAAAGGTAACTTACCACGTGGACAGTCGACTGATGAAGCAAAGACAGTCGTCTGTTAAAACAACAGGCGACTGTAATTTCTTCGACAGGTGACTGGCCGAGAGAAGAGTAAGTTAGACAAATACTGGAAATCTCACAAGATACAGGACAGACGACTGATTCAAGTAATACAGTCGACTGTAAATCAGAACAAGCGACTGTAAAACCTTAAACAGATGACTGTCAAAAGCAAGAGAAATTTCCAGAGAGTTGAGTCAAAGAAATGACTTACAGATAGGCGACTGTTGCAGCATAGACAGTCGACTGATCTAAAAGACAGTCGACTGTATATACGGCATTAGTCGACTGGCTGTAGAAGTCAGATCAAACAGAGTTTGGGCAAGGATAGACAGGCGACTGGTTTACAATACACAGTCGACTGTCACTAGGACAGGTGCCTGTGAATCGTTCAACAGTAGCCTGTGCGAAATAATCAGAGAAGGCCCAAAACTATATTGTAATAGTCTGTGCATAACAGGTGACTGTAGAACAAAACACAGTCGACTGTTTTTGAGACAGGCGACTTTAAACTGTTCAGTAGTCGGCTGTTATGAACAATCCTAGCACAAACACAAGAGAATTGAATTGGGATCAAAGGACAAATGGTCTAATGAAGTCCTATGACCGAAAGTAGATGTGTGTGAGTGCTCCATCAAAGTTCTACTTCTAAGCTACATACTAGAAGAGATAAAAGAAAAATTACATTGATGAATAATCTCTTCTTTCCATCGTATGAGCTTGAAGTCTTTACGGAGCTTCAATCATCAATCTACGATCATCCAATTCATGTCATTTGCCTTCAATGATGTTTGTGAGTCATCCATTTCTAGTTGATCTTCATAATAAGCTTAGGCAATGGATTAACTGCAAAATAGGGGATTAGTCACAAGTATTTATGTTTGCTCATCATTAACACCAAGTAGGGAGAAGTCCAATACTCAACATGGTCGACCAAGGCGAGAGAGGTCGACTCCATATCTTTTGGATGGTCATCGACTGAAGACCCTTTTGTGAAGTCTGGGTAATGCATATTGACACTGTTTCTTCATAACAGCCACTTACGATAATTATATCCATTGTTTGCAGATATGACGAACAGAAACTGCCGAAGTGGTGACTCTGGAATGGACCGGGTTTGGAGGGAGCATCGGAAGAAGAAAAGGAGCGCCAAAAGGTCGATCGCTCGTGCTAAAGGGTCGAGTGCTCGTGCGAAAGGGTCAAGCGCTCAGTCTCCCCTCCCTGTCACTCAGAGCTCTTCTTCTTAGGGGGTGAGGTCAGGCAGACCTCGAGGCCTTCTTCTTATGCCCCCTCAAGGGAGACTTCGAGTCAGGCCCCTACTCAAATTACTGCGCCCCTTGCCTCCATCGTCGTCTCGGAGCTGCTGCTGGTGGTCGACGTTGATGCTGTCGAAGTCGTTGAGCCCACCGACGTCGTTGGCGAAAAACGGGAGATGTCCTCCCAAGGAGAGGAGGAGCCAGGGAAAGGAGGTGGATGGAGGAGGAAAATCCTCTTCCTTCGCCCATGGCGAAATGTATGGGGGTCACCCTTCTAGAGTATCAGGGGCGATCGAGACTTCTTCGATGTCTCAGACTCCCGTGACGCCCCTTTTGGATCAATGGTCCTGGGGCAGTATTGTGTCACCCGTTCCTTTGGTCGGCCTGGTCCCTGCAGATTTTGATCGAGTTTTGCTAATCAATCAACTTTCGTCTCGCTCCTCAGGGCTTGTACGGGGTGGTCCTTACCAACCTCCCTTAGTCGTTGGGAGGGAGGAGTCGGCCATGTTGGATTTTGGAACGAATGCTCGATTAGTGGAGAACTCGATCCTCCCTAGGGACCTGGAGTTCTTTCAGAGGTTGGACCTCGAATGGATGGCCAACTTCTTTGTGGGGAGTGGATATCAGGTACGTCATCTACCTTCTGTCTATTGACGCACGACTTAACTGTCTCTGACTAATATTTTCTGTAGATGTCTGTTCTCGGTGTCATGTTGCGTCATAAAACCATCGACTTGATCGAAGTAAGGCATTTGAGCTCGAGGTTTGGATGAGGAAGGCGGAGGAGGACTTGGATAAAGCCCTCGAAGCTAAGGCAGATGCTGAGTGGGCGGCTGTAGAGGCTAAGAATAGTCTCTCGTCCATGTCAGACCTCTGCAAGTCTGCTGAGCTTCAATGGAGGATGGAGAAGGCTCAGCTCGAGGCAGATCTCGATGCTTTTAAGAGGGAAGCAGTTGAGCTCCGAGCCAAAGCTTTCGACTCTGAGAGATGGGCAGAGGCTTGCAAGGCAGAGGCTATTGAGTTTCAGACCAAAGTCGTCGAGCTCGAGGAAGCCGCTGCGAGGGAGAAGGCAGAGCTCACAACAAGGTTCACAAAGGCGATGGAATCTTTCCAAAATGTCTTTGTACCTGGAGGTGCTCCTCCTCCTGCCTAGGCTGGCAGTCCTTAGCTTAAGCTTGTTGCAATCTTTCTGTTTTCACTCTTTTTTATTTTGAAATGAAAATAAATGAAAACTATTGCAATTTTTGCACAAATATATGAAAACTGTTGCAATTTTTGCGCTTTTATCTATTTGAACATATGCATGTGTATGGCCCCTCAATGACTCAACTTCCAACTTCATAGAAATCGACGATAAGTTTAGTTGTTGTGTTAGGTGCACTCAATTGATGAATACAATCTTTTAGACAATAAACCACGCTTCATTTGGTAGCGAGGGGCAAAGCCACTTCGATTTAAAGCCAACGAAATTCGGGGGTCATTCGGTGGCGAGGGACGAGGCCCCTTCGGCTTATGGTCGAGACTGTCGGGGGTCATTCAGTGGCGAGGGGTGGTCCCTCAACTTACGGCTGACGACTATGGTCGTTCAATGGCGAGGGAAGAGGCCCCTTAGGCTTATGGGCAACGACTATCGGGGGTCGTTCAGTGACGAGATGTGGTCCCTTGGTTTACAGCTGACAACTAGGGTCGTTCGGTGGCGAGGGGCGAGTACCATTTGGGTTATGGTCGACGACTGTCGGGGGTTATTCAGTGGTGAGGGGTGTTCCCTCGGCTTACGGTTGATGACTAGAGTCGTTCGGTGGCGAGGGGCGATGCCCCTTCGACTTACGACCGACGAATTTCATGGGTCGTTCAGTGGCAAGGGGTGATCCCTTGGCTTACGGCTGATGACTAGGGTTAGAAATTATCAGATAGATATCGAAAAACAACTGACTTTGCATTTATCATGAGTTGGCATAAGATAAAAGACAAAGATAAGTTTCGATCATTTAGTGCATTTACCATCGCTGGTACAATCATTGATAGTACTTCCGCAAGTGCTCAGCGTTCCACGGATGAGGCAGTTCTCTCTAATCCAATGTAGCAAGCCGGTAGATGGTAGGACTGGCACCTCGATTACTGTGTAAGGTCATTCCCACTTTGCTGCGAGCTTCCCTTGCTTGAAAATATCGGGAGTGAAAGCAGCATTACGCAGTACCAAGCCACCTACACGAAAGCTACGTCCGCAAACCTTTGAGTTGAAATATAGAGCCATGCGTCCTTTTTGCTTAATGAGGGTCGCCAAAGCCCGTTCGTGGACCTCATCAACCAGTTGTAGGTTGAGTTTGAGTCCTTCTGAGTTTCTTTCTTCGTCATAGTATTGGAGACGAAGTGGTCGTTCATTAACATCTTCACATCTATAGGCCAGCATGAATGGTGTTTCTCCCATCGAGGTTTTGTGGGTCGTTCTGTACGACCATAGTATGCCGAGGATTTCTTCTGGCCTGGTTCCCTCGAGCCCAGTTATTCTCTTTCGAAGAGGTCCAAGAATGCATTTGTTAGTAGCCTCTACTAATCCATTAGACTGGGCATGGGCGACAGAGGTGCAACTTGATCTTTAGATCGGAGCAGAAATCTCTGAAGCCGACATTGTCGAATTGCGTCCCATTTTAGTCACAATGGATTGTGGGATGCCAAAACGATAGACAATGGATTTCCAAACGAAGCTTCGAGCCTCCTTCCAGGTGATTCGGGACAGGGGCTCTGCCTCGATCCACTTTGTGAAGTAGTCGATCACCACTATTAGGAATTTCTGTTGCCCACTTGCTTGTTTGAACGGACCGAGGAGGTCCAATCCCCACTTAGCGAAAGGCACTGTGCTTATGATGGGGATCAGATCAGTTGGATGGGCCGAGCTGATTCTTAAGAATTTTTGGTAAACCGGCACTTTCGCACGTACTCGACGACATCCTTGAACATTGTTGGCCAAAAGTAGCCTTGTCTTACGGCCTTCAAAGCTATTGCTTTTCCCCTGCAATGGTTCTCGCAATTGCCCTCAAGGATTTCTTGGATCACATAGAGCACTTCCTGCGGGGCTAAACATTTGAGGTAGGGAAAAATGCCATACCTGGTCCATCGCCTTTTGTACAACGAACCATCTAGTAGAACGAATTAGTATGTCTTCTGTTCTAGCTTTCGTGCCTCCACTGGGTCGGTCGGCTTTTCACCTGTGTTCAGGTAACAGATTATGGGATTCATCCAAGTGATTTCTTAGTCGAAGGCTTAGCAGTTCCTGCTTCAGCACGTTGGGATGTGGTAGACGTTGTACATACTCTGGCCGACCTAGTCCCACAGGGGAGGATGACACGAGCTTCGAAAGGGTGATGGCTCGATGATTCCTAGACCATGTTCCATGATGGATTTCTGCTCGTCTGAATTTGGCGAGCTCCGCTTTAGCAACTTGCATGTAACTCTGCATTGTGTCTTGGCTGGCCTCGAAGCTTCCATTTAGTTGGTGGACGACGAGGTTAGAATCACTTAGTAGTTGGACCACCTGAGCTCCTAAAGCTCGAGCTAACTGAAGTACGTTGATGGCCGCTTCATACTCTGCACCATTATTCGTGGTTTGAAAATCGAAGCAGAGAGCGTACTCGAATATGTTGCATGCTGACGTTTGGACAATTATTCCGGCCCTACTTCCGATTTGAGTGTCCAAACTGTCACGTCCCGCTTTTCAAAATGACGGAAGCGAGAATGAGATGAAGGTCTGCATGGGCTAGAGCTGTGAAACTCGAGCACAATAAGCGTCTGTGATGATACCCATTCAACGTACAGGTTCTGGCATGCTTTTCAGAACAATAAAAATAACATTTCATTAAATTAAAACCACATCCTGAGTTCATACAAGAAATAACAACAGGGCCTCAACATGGCCAAAGAAGATTACAACAATGGTACCAACCCTACTACAAGGTACTAAAGCAGAAACTAAAGTAGTGACTGAAAAGAGTCTCTAGCCTTCTGCAAGAGGCGACCCAGCATCTACGGTAACTCCTGGCTCCCTAGGTCAGGTGTCTCAACTAGTTCTCCTGACAACCTGTCTCGTGATCTGACATACATTCCAAAAACATGAATGTATGTCAGCAAGGGCCTGCAAGTAAAAGTGAGACGGCCCAAGGCAAGGTATGCGAATAATAATAACTTATGAGCATTAATGAGGTTATGCAAGGTATCGGTAACATTAAACATGGCAACTTAAAGTAAAGCAGATAAAGTTACTTCTAGTATGGCAGTTCTAAAGCAAAAGTAAAGTAATGAGCATGTCAATTTATATGGGCATGGCAAGGAAGTAAAAAGACAGTACGGAAAAGTAAACGTGTCGTAGCAATAGCCGTAGCATGTGCTACCGGCTATAAGACAAGACAAAACAAGACGGTGTGTGTCAAAAGGGTTCACGCCTTACGGTTTGAGGGGGATCAACCCTATAAACAGTGTGACCGCTCAACCCTACCCCAAGCCAAGTGCACAAAATAAGTCCGTACAAGGGATCACTCACTCTGCTAGGTGAGTGCCCTATTGCCCGCAGGCTGTGTATCCGTACAAGGGATCACTTTCTCTATCTTGGAGAGTGCCATATTGCCTGTAGGCTGTGTATCCATACACGGGATCACTCTCTCTGTCTTGGAGAGTTCCCTATTGCCTGTAGGCTGTGTATCTGTACAAGGAATCACTCTCTCTGTCTTGGAGAGTGCCCTATTGTCTGCAGGCTGTGTATCCGTACAAGGGATCACTCTCTCTGTCTTGGAGAGTGCCATATTGCCCGCAGGCTGTGCAGTACAATTAAATATGTTCAATGTAGCTCAAGAGTTTCATGTCATCGTAAACTTTCAATTAATAAGTGTCCATACACACGCACACATTGCATTATCAATTCACTTAGTAGGGGTCCACACGCACGCACACACAGAAAATGCAATTAAACGTTAATGCTCCAATAATTAGTATAATTTCGCACACTTGCATGATTTGACGTTTTCGGGTGACCAGTGTGATCGCGGTGAGGGACGCAGTTCATCTGCGTCGTCAAAAACACGATATAAGCTAACAGTGCTAAAGTGGCAAGGTAATATAGCTTATGTTCTAATATTAATATACTAATACTATTGGTAAACTGGTGTCTGATTTAACATATATACAGCCCTACCTTACTAAGTTCCAATACCAACCTCACATCTAAATAACTGCAATACATACATACATACATACATACATACATACATACATACATACATACATACATATATATATATATATGTATATATATATATACACATATATATATATATACACACACATATATATATACATATATATCTATATATACATATATATATATATATATATACATATATATCTATATATACATATATATATATCAAAACTTATACACTAACACTAACTCATGTCTTGTTACAATAACTCATATTATATTATACTAACATATTAAAACTGATATTATAACTGCTTATATATAATAAACTTATATATATATGTATGTATGTATGTATGTATGTATGTATGTATGTATGTACTGTATATGTATATACATACACAGTACATACATACATACATACATATATGTATGTATGTATGTATGTATGTATGTATGATGTACATACATACATATATGTATGTATGTATGTATGTATGTATGATGTATGTATGTATGTATGTACTGTATATGTATATACATACACATACATACATACATACGTATGTATGTATGTATGTGTATGTATATACATATACAGTACATACATACATACATACATCATACATACATACATACATACATACATACATACATACATACATACATACATATACATACATACATACATACATACATACATACATACATATATATACATATATATATATATACATACATATATATATATATGAATATAAATTAAGAATGAGGGGGGCTCTGAATTCTCAGGAGGCGATCCTGGTGGCGTTCTAGGGTTTCGGTCGGCTGAAGGCAGCGGATCTAGAGTCAACAGCAAATCAAGTAGCTCCTGTGGATCACTTGGCTCCGACGGAACATGAGCAAACAGCGAGACTCGATGGATTCTTATAGGCAGAGACCGTGGGGATTCTGGTGCGGGGGATCCAATTCAGCATTGGTTGAGGGGAGGCCTAGTTCCCTTGTTGATCAGGCGAGTATTGGGGATGCAAAGTGTGGTGTGAAAGGGGATGCTGATGGGTGGCAGGAGGTTCATAGAGGGCGTGCTCGTTTCAACCAGGTAAGGGGCGGGATGCAAAGGCGATTACCTGGGTTGAAGGCTCGGTCTTTTGTGAAAAATAGGGTTAACGCCCCTCAGGTGACTGTAAAGAATGCGGGGATTGCCCACCTTGCATTTGATAAAATTCCCGGTGGACCAAAGGTCCCAATCACGATTGATACTAGTGTTGCGAAGAGGTCTTGGCTTGATGTTTGTGCTGAGCGGCGTTCTTATGCTAAGGGACTATCTATGACCTTAGTGCCTCCCAAAATTATTGGTGATGGTTCACTTCGGGCAAGGGTTCCTGGAACCTTGGTTGAGCGTGGAGCGGAAAGATGGAAACATACGCTTGTGGGCTATGTTCTAGGCGATGTTCCCTTTTACGGACAGATGGTGGCATGGGTGGAGAGGCTGTGGAAATTGAAGAAGAGGGTACAAGTTTATAGCAAAGATAATGACTTCTTTTATTTCAGATTTGAATCTCCAGACGAATGTGAAAGGTTGAAAGGAGGTCCATGGATTTTTGATGCAAGGTTGGTTGTTCTGAAAAAGTGGAGTTTGAATCTACGGCATGACCGAGACATTCTTACATCTGTCCCTGTTTGGGTACAGCTCCATGATGTTCCATTATATATGTGGAATCTGGAGACCCTCAATATTATTGCATCCGTAGTTGGTACTCCTATGTGCCAGGCTTGTGCTACTGCTTATCTGGAGATGATCACCTATGCGAGGTGTCTAGTCGAGGTGGATGCAAAGGAACCATTGCGGAAATCAGTGGAAGTTGAGTTAGATAGAGGACAGATCATCACAATAGAGGCAAAATTTGACGGAGAACCACCGCGATGTAGCAAGTGTGTTTGCTTTGGACACACCGATGCCCAATGCCCGGCTATTGCCGAGCCCCCTTCAATCCAAGGAGATATAGGTGCGAAGGAGCATATGGTAATGGGAAATGATAGCATTAAAACTACACAGATGAATAAGGGGGGCCCTGAAGTGGGGGACATCCATGCTAATATAAAGGAAGGGAACATTAATATTTTACCTACATGGGAGCGAGTCCAACTGCCCCATGTAGATGAGAGTACTTAGGCACCCTTGAAGGCCTCGATGCTGGAGGAAGTCCCAATTACGGCCATGCTTTGTGGGGACTCACCTAAGGACGGGGTGTTGAGGTCTCCAGCTCTAGGGAGAATGGCCTTGAGGCGGGCTCTTCCACCGCCCAGGTTGCTAATACTTTGGAGTCCGCTGGTACAAATGAGACTGACCCCAAGATTGCTAATCCTGTGGCGTCCGCTGGCAGAAATGAGACCGGGGTTGAGGTGAACTTGAGAGTAAATGCACGGGGGTTCAAAGAAACATACAAATCCATGCCTTCACTAATTGCTGATCCATCTGATGACGAACTTGACAGGGTGCCACTGGAGCTTGCAGTGGACAATCCAGACTGGGAGGCCGAAGAGCATAGCATCATTAATCAAGCTGAGGAGGCCAAGAAGGCTAAGAAGAAGTCTGAATGCCAAACTGAGGCAAGCACTAGGCGGAGCTCCAGGATACAGGGGAGTATCCTCAAACATCCAATTATACATCAATGACGATTCTCCTATGGAATTCTAGGGGGTTGAGTAGCCAAGTTCTTCGCAGGGATCTCCGAGATAGAATAACAACAATAAAGCCTACGGGTATTTTTCTTTTAGAGACGAAGTTAAAGTCCCCATTGCCTAATAATAAAGCCGTGTTTCCCAAGTCTTGGGTCACTTTAAATAACTTTGACAAGGCTGTTGGAGGTCGGATATTGATGGGTTTCGACCGTAGTGTTTGGAAGGCTACTCTCATCAGTGCTTCGGATCAGCATGTCACTATGTCATGCACCAACACAGGCGACTTCTCTTTTGCATTTACAGGAGTTTATGGCCGAAACATAATGATGGAAAGAAAAGAATTATTGGATTCCCTGAGGCATGATGCGGCATTGGTGAATAATGGGGCGTGGATGGTAGGAGGTGACTTTAACTGTGTGCTAACATCTACAGAGAAGGTAGGTGGTAGGAGGCTGGAAGAAAAATTTCTAATCGACTACAACGAATGTATCAGCACATGTCGGCTTCAGGAGCTCAAAAGCATTGGAAGCAAGCTAAGCTGGTGTAATAACCGAGTAGGGGATGGCCGGATATCAGCTCGGGTATTTGTAAGTGCCGAATGGCTTAATCAGCTAGCTGATTCTTTTATGGAGTATATGGACCCGCACACAAGAGACCACTCACCTATGGTTGTCCGGCTTCATCCTCAGGTACAATCCGATCTAAAGCCCTTCAAGTTTTTTAATTATTGGTCCAAATGCCCATGGATCTCTGATATTATTGAGGAAAGACGGGTTGGGTATGTTGCTGGCACTCCGATGTTTCGCGTGTCTCAAAAACTTAAAAGGCTGAAGCCCCTCCTTCGTAACTGGTCCATTTCTTATAATGCCTCTAAGCTTGTACATGCGGGCCGCACCAAATTGGAATCTATTCGAAATCACCCTCTCTTGCATTCAGATGCTACTCTCTAAACTATTGAGCAATCTATAGTTAAGGACCTGGCTAATGCTATGAGTCTTGAGGAAGATATGTTCCGCCAAAAAAGTTGACAAGACTGGATGACCTTGGGAGACCGCAATACAAATTTTTTTTATAATGCCATGAAATTAAGGGAAAGCCACAACAATTTGAGCCATTTGGTAGATGCCCTGGGGAGGCAGAATAGATCGTATGATGATTTGAAGAAGGAGGCCCTTGATTATTATGTGGGTTTATATAATCAGAATCAGTATGGGAGTACTTTCTCTACTCTCACCCCGAAGTGCATCCTAACAGAGGATGCTTCTGCCTGGCTGGTAAGGAGGATAGCTGCAGAGGAGATTAAGAGTGATGTTTTCCAGATTGGACCAGATAAGGCTCCTGGTCCAGACGGATTTAATGGTCATTTCTTTCAACATTATTGGTACCTTGTAGGGGAGGATGTATTGGTTGCAGTGAAGTCATTTTTCACATCTGGCATTATCCCGAGGCAGCTAAACCACACCCATCTAACCCTGGTCCCTAAGAATTCTAATGCCACTACACTTGGAGACTATAGGCCAATCGCCTGCTGCAATGTGTTATATAAGATTATTAGCAAAATAATCTGCAATAGGCTCAAGGTGGTGATTCATGAGCTGATTTCCCCCAATCAAGCTGCATTCCTTAAAGGGAGATTGCTGTCAGATTGCACCCTAATAGCCCACGAACAGATCAGAGACTTCAGTAACTCTATGGGGGGAAGGGCTTGCCTTAAGCTGGATCTGCGGAAAGATTTTGATAGTGTAAATCGGGAGTTTATACTCTACTTTCTAAGACAGTTGGGATTTCCTAATGCTTTTATTGGGTGGATCAGAGAATGTATATCTACTCCCACATTTTCAGTTATGGTAAAAGGGTCGCCAATGGGGTATTTTGACGGCAACAGGGGAATAAGACAAGGTGACCCTCTTTCTCCTCGCTTGTTTGTGATTGTTATGGAAGCATTCTCCATCTTAGTCTCTAAAGCCCTAAGTAGAGGCGATCTTCAGCTTATGAGACGTTCGTGTTCAATATCCCACCTTCTCTTCGCTGATGACATGTTAGTGTTCTGCAGAGCTAATAAAAAATCATTTATGAGCATCAGGACCTTGCTTCATGATTTTAAGGATTATGGGCTTCAAGTAAATTGGGAAAAGAGTTCCGCTATTTTTAGTAAAGGGACTAAAACAAGATGGCTTTAGCTGATTATTTGGGCATCAATATTACCACAACAATTACCACATATCTGGGCTTGCCATTATCATCTAAGTATCCCAAATCCATAATGTACAGTAGATTGGTGGATAAATGCAAGAAGACGTTGAGGGGATGGTCGTCTTCAATGTTATCTATCTCTGGGAGGATTGAGCTCGTCAAATCTGTCATATACGAAATGATCGCATTTTGGATGCAAGCCTTCCGTATGCCCTTCACCATCGTTCGGATGATTTCATCTCTTTGCAGGCTGTTCATTATGAAATCTTCTCGTGCTTGGGCGTGGGAGGATTTCTGTACCCCCAAGTCAGAGGGCGGGGTGGGCATCCGGTTATTGGAGGACCTCAATGTTGCGGCTGGCATCAGGCTGACGTGGAGATTTCTAACAATTAATAGCCTTTGGGCGAGGCTAATGAGGGATAGATATGGCGAGGCTGGAGGGTTCTTTGAGGCTAAGGGGATAGTCACACACTCCGGGACTTCGAAGCACATGTTGAACTGTAGAAGTGTTTCCCAAAAGCTTATCAGAAGGTGGGTGAAAGATGGGCGGTCAACCCTATTCTGGCATGACTATTGGCTGGACTGTGGGCCCTTGAAAAATATTGTTGTTGTACCACAGGGTTCCTCCATGAAGACGGTGAATGAGTACTGGGATCGAGGAGAATGGGCGGATGATCCTGAAATCGCACAGCTAAGGCCGCATCTCACACAGGTGGCGCTTACTACTGGGTGCGACAAGTGGCTTTGGGCGCCGAAATTGAACAGCAGCTCGCCGGCCCTAAGAGCTAATGTTACGGATGATCAATTTCATTTTAAGGAAGCTTGGGAGGGGGTTCGGCTACATAGTAATCCTTTCATATTTCAGAAGTTAATCTGGTTTCCGGGTCATATCCCCAAAATGTCTATCACCCTCCTCAGAGCTTTCAAGGGTAAACTTCTTACCAGAGATATTATTAGCAGATGGGGATTAAACACTCCAGTAAATTGCGTTCTGTCACGCCCCGCTTCCCAAAAACATGGAGGCGAAGCGTGAGAAGGTCCGCTCAGACTTGAATCTACAAATCCGCAAGTCCGATAAGCGTCAATTTACACAAAGTAGCAGGTCCCTGTAATGTGACACGGAACAATGATAACAATAATAGAGAGACGAATAAAAATTTATCAATCTCAAGGTCCAACAAAATATCCAACAACCAGAAAAGCCACCAGGCTACAACAGAGTCGAAAGAAAAAGGCCCAGCATGGCCAACAGTAAAAACAACTAACACAAAGGCGTTACTCACCACCAAACTAAACAACAACTAACAAGGAAACTGCGAAGGAAACTAAGTCTGGTCGCCGGTGTCCTCGTACTCAACGTCAGCAACGGGATCGGGCACGTACTCCACGAACTCGTCGCCCTCAACTGCAACCTCTGGCTCAGCTACTAACATGCGACACCCAAAGAGAAGGGGCACATGTCAGCAAGTCTACAAGACTTGTGCAAGGAAACTAGGAAAAGTAAAAAATCAACTTAGCAGTTCTAGAGTATGTTATGACATGGTATATTATGCAATGAGAACAACAGCAGTTTATGTTATGGCATGATTATAGCATGGCAAGTAACATGGCATGGCAAGTAAACAATTACATGACAAGTACAAGAATTGTAAGCACGTCGTGCATAGAGATTCCGCCCTTTGGCTAGAGTGGCTGTACGGGCCAACTCTTACGCTCAAGTGACCGTTTATCCCTACCCCTCCACGTGTGTCGAGCCAGGGCACTACCCCCGAACACGTAATGCTCGCTTCTGGATCACGAGCCAGGAAGTGTTTTTAACACGTATGGCGTAGGGTTATGCCCGCATAACGGGTGCCTAGCCGGTAACACGGAAACACGGATTTGTACAAGGATTTGTAGCGTGTGCTACGATGCAACATGCAACATGGTATGTAAAATGGATGCACATGACAATTATTCGAAATGCAATTACGTACCGTTAAAGAAAATTAAACATGGCAGGCGATTGTATGACATGTCATGACAAGGGAAGTTCTAGCTTCGTTGTCAAGCTAGAATTCGAATTTGCGCCTAGACCGCTATCATTTCACGGTCTAGTCTCTTTCACGCTAAAACAAAGTAATGGCCTAAAAACATGGCCTAAAGCAAGGTTGGCAAGTTTCACTTGCCTGGTACCGAAGTTGTTGTTCGACGAGAGTCACGAGATCGGTATCCTACGGTAATTGGGTTCGCTGTTATGGCAGAATAGAAATTAGATTTGAGAGTTCTAATCCGGTTTGTATTTGAAATCCTACGTCGTCTAGTAATCCAGTTTTAATTAGGGTTTACTAATTTACAGTGTGGGTTACAGAGAATTAAAGGTAGATCACT
The DNA here is from genome assembly GCA_030789695.1 of Scilla litardierei. Lineage (NCBI taxonomy): Eukaryota > Viridiplantae > Streptophyta > Magnoliopsida > Asparagales > Asparagaceae > Scilla > Scilla litardierei. Next base: position 82,747,953 of record CM061139.1, read on the forward strand.
AACCGTTCACGAAGCGAAGATCGAGACGCCTACGGATCTGCGGTAGAAAAGGATCTCGCCGGATTCCGGATTGCCGTCGCCAAATCGGATCTAGCACGGCAACGGAAGAAGCGATCCGGAAGAACTAGGGTTGAAAAGAGTTCCTCGCGGCTGAAATGCTACAGATCTGAAGATGGGAGTTCGTCTGGAAAAATCTGGAGCAAAAGGGGATTTTAGGATTTTGGGGTCGGTCGGCGGCCAACGGAGGTGGTGCCGGCGCAAAAGAGAGTGAGGGGGAGCTCGGGAGGGTGAAGGAAGGTAAGAGGAAGATTGGGGGGATGATTGGAGAAGAAGATGGGCTAAGAAAAGTGAAGAAAGAATTAGAAACGTCTAGGGTTTAAATAGAAAGAATAAGCGGCGGCTACGACTTAACCTAGGTTTACAGGGCAATTTAGTCGGTCAGAGAAGGGTGGTCGACCGACTAGTTTGGGATCTAGTCGGTCGGTCGTCCAACTGACACCGACTAAAATCAAACAGTGAACAGTGTCTGTACAGGGAAGGCATGATTAGTCGGTCTGTGAAGACCCGTCGACCGACTAGTTTGGGATCTAGTCGGTCGGTGAACGTTCATGAACCGACTAAAGGTCGAATAAGATAAGTTATGAGTACTGACAGTTAGTCGGTCATAGAAGAAACTCTAACCGACTAGTTTCTAAACTAGTCGGTCGATAGTTTTTCATTGACCGACTAACTGTAAACAGTAACTCAGTCGAAATTTACTGACAAGAACTAGTCGGTCTGGGAAGTGTTGCCGACCGACTAGATTGCAATCTAGTCGGTTGGCTCTCCTTCATGAACCGACTAAGATGCATGAAAAGTGCCGAAACGAAGCGCGAAGCTTCGGGAAGATTCCTATGGCCTCTAGGATCAACCTAGCTCTAAGATTAAGACACTATGAAGCTAATCGTAAGAACTTCTAACGGGAAAAAGCACACTAGAGGGGAACATCCAATATTATTCATATAAGAGTCATTACAAAAACCGGTCGTTACATCCTCCCCACCTTAAGAAAAATTCCGCCCTCGGAATTTCCTAACACTCACGTGTCAGGGAACAAAAGTGGGTAACGCTCTCTCATCTCGTCTTCTCTCTCCCAAGTAGACTCTCCTGGCGAGCCGTGTCGCCACATCACCCTAACAAGATCGACGGTCTTGTTCCGAAGTGACTTCTGACGCCTGTCCAAAATCTGCACTGGCTGCTGGTCATACGTCAGATTGGGGCGAACGGTGATCTCCGAGAAATCCACAGCGTGAGATGGATCGCTGATGTACCGACGAAGCTGCGACACATGGAAAACATCGTGAACTCCTTCCAAAGAAGGCGGCAAGGCTAAGCGGTAGGCCACCTCGCCAACTCTCTCCAGAATGTCAAACGGTCCAATGTATCTCGGGCTCAGCTTCCCTCGTTTCCCAAAGCGAATCACTCCTCGATTCGGGGAAATCTTCAGGAACACATGGTCACCTGGCTGAAACTCCAAAGGACGTCGTTTAGCATCAGCCTAATGTTTAAAACGGTCCTGTGCAATCCTCAGCCTCTCCCGTATGTTCCTCACAACATCCACAGCCTCCACGATCATCTCAGGTCCTAACAGCTCCCGATCTCCAATGTCATCCCAGCTCAGTGGAGATCGACATTTCTTCCCATATAGCGCGGCAAAAGGTGCCATGCCAATACTCGCCTGATAGCTGTTATTGTAGGCAAACTCCACGAGGTGGAGATGATCCTCCCAAGAACCCTTGAAATCCAACATGCACGCCCTCAGCATGTCCTCCAAGATCTGGATCGTCCTCTCGGACTGGCCATCCGTCTGCGGATGGTACGCCGTGCTGAAACTCAGACTCGTACCCAAACTCTTCTGCAGACTCTGCCAGAACTGAGATGTGAACCTCGTGTCTCTGTCCGACACGATACTCACAGGGACTCCGTGAAGTCGCACGATCTCCTGCACGATTCACGTTACATCACTATCTAAACTAGGAAGAAGGAAATTAAAACGGAGAGTAAAAAGATTTACCTCCATATATCTCCTCGCTAGCGCCTCAGTAGACTGCCCTACTCGGAAAGGAATAAAGTGCGCAGATTTGGTCAATCGGTCTACGATCACCCAAATCGCGTCATTCTGCTTCGGACTCCGAGGTAGTCCAGTCACGAAGTCCATAGTGATGTGTTACCACTTCCACTCCGGAATCGGAAGCGGTTGTAGCAACCCAGCCGTACGCTGATGCTCCGCCTTTACCTGCTGACAAACCAGGCACTTGGCTACACTCCGAGCCACACTCCTCTTCATACCATGCCACCAAAAGTTCAAGCGAAGATCCTTATACATCTTGGTCCCACCAGGATGCACAGAATACGGCGAACTGTGTGCCTCAACCAACTAGCTCCTCTCTGATGTCCCCAGCTGGCACACACAACCTGGCTCCAAATCTCAACGAGCCATCCTCATGAATCACGAAATCAGTCCGCAGACCGGCTTCCACCAACTTCCGTATCTTCACCAACTTCGGGTCTCCTGCCTGCCCAGCCTTGATCCTATCCACGATCGTCGACTGTATCTGCATACACATCAACGAAGGGGCCTCTCCAGGAAGGACAATCTCAATACCGGACTCGTAAAAATCCTGCTGCAATCTCCACTGCGAAGTCAACAACATCACCGCTGGAAGCCTACTCAACGCATCCGGAACCACATTCACTTTGCCAGGGTGATACTGCAGATCGATCTCGTAATCCGCCATGAGCTCCAACCACCGACGCTGTCGCATGTTGAGCTCCTTCTGAGTGAAAATGTACTTCAAGCTTTTGTGATCGGTGAAGATCTTCACCTTCTCACTCAGCAGGAAGTGCCTCCAAATCTTCAGCGCAAACACGACAGCAGCCAACTCCAAATCGTGTGTCGGGTAATTCTTCTCATGAGCCTTAAGCTGACGAGAAGCATACGCAACCACGTGCCCATGCTGATGCAATACGCAACCGAGACCCTTGCCAGAAGCATCGCAAAAGATCTCGAATCCTCCACTCCGATCAGGCACAGCAAGAACAGGGGCAGTCGTCAACCTCTCCTTCAGAACACCAAAAACCTTCTCACAATCATCAGAGCAGACAAAAGGCACATCCTTCCGCGTCAGTCTGGTCATCGGCTCAGCAATACGGGAGAAGACCTTAATGAAACGCCGATAATAACCAGCCAATCCAAGGAAACTCCGGATCTCAGACGCTGACCGCGGAACAGGCCACTCCCTGATAGCCTTAATCTTCTCGGGGTCCACCGAAATACCATCTCCAGTCACCACATGCCCGAGAAAAGCAACCATATCCAGCCAAAACTCGCACTTGGAATACTTAGCATACAACCGATGCTTCCTCAAGATCTCCAACACTGTCCTTAAGTGCGACGCATGCTCCTCCTCTGACTTTGAGTAGATCAGAATGTCGTCAATGAAGATAACGACAAACTTATCTAAAAAGTCATAGAAGATCAAGTTCATCAGATTCATAAAAACTGCGGGCGCATTGGTTACACCGAAAGGCATAACCACGAACTCGTAGTGTCCATATTTCGTCCTGAATGCTGTCTTCGGAACATCTTCCTTCCTCACCTTCAGCTGGTGATAACCACTCCTCAGATCCAACTTAGAGAATACCCTCGATCCCCCAAGCTGATCAAAAATATCATCAATACGAGGCAATGGATAACGATTATTGACGGTCACTGCATTCAACTCCCGGTAGTCCACACACATGCGACGCGAACCGTCCTTCTTCTTCACCAGCAAGACCGGTGCTCCCCACGGAGACACACTGGGATTAATGTAACCCTTCCGAAGAAGCTCATTCAGCTGCTTCCGCAATTCCTCCAATTCAGCTGGTGCCATGCGATAAGGCGCCTTCGAAATAGGCTGCGCACCTGGAATAAGATCGATCGAAAACTCGAGAGCTCGATCGGGCGGCAATCCAGACATCTCCTCGGGAAAGACGTCGTCAAAGTCACGCACTACCGCAGGCCGACACTGCTCCATCTGCAAAGCAACGATCTCCACCGGCTTGGCCCGAAACCTGACCGGACCAAGCGAACTGCTGCCACGGCTGAACTCGAACACCGGATGTCCAGGGATCTCGAACACCACCTTCTTCCTCCGACAATCGATCGTGGCGTAGAAACTCCCAAGCCAGTCCATCCCGAGGAAGGCATCATAGTTGATGATGTCGTGGACGATGAAATCAGCGTAGAGCTCATGTCCACAGACCACCAAAGGGCAAGAATTGCAACCACGATGCACCGAGACCACGCCATTTCCTGTAACGATGTCCCAACTCTTGGGAAGAGGGGAAGTCGACAGGGAATGCTTCTCCACGAAGCTCCGGGAAATAATGCACATCGATGCACCAGAGTCGAAGAGGACTCGTGCAGGAAATGTGCAAACCAAAATCACACCTAGCAAACAATCTAACAATCAAATTCTATTCTAGCATACATAACAAGCAACCAAACAAAATCCAACAAACAAGTCTAACTAAGGAAAGGACAACTAGGTTGAGAGTTACCTGCAATAACTTCATCCACCGCCTCGGTCTCAACAGCAGTCATCAGAAACGCCTGTCGCCTCGGCTGAACAGCCTGCTGAAAAGCCTGCCTCTGCGGAACGAGAGGCGCTCCACGTCCAGCAGGAACAGGTGCCTTCTGCTGCAACGGCTGAGCTGCAACAGGTCCCTTCCACGGCTGCTTGGACTTCGGGCAGTCCCTCATGGTATGCGCAGGATCACCACAAATCAAGCACTGTCCCAACATCTTCCGGCACTGATCCTTGACATGCCCAGTCTTGCCACAGAAATGGCAAGTCTTCAGAGTAGGAGGTCCTCCGGGCCTCTTGAACTGCACCGACTGATTGGGCCCAAGCCCTGGTCTCATCACTGCCCTGGCCTGCTCCACAGGCCTCTTCCCAGCTCCAGAAGCACATCCTCTCTTCTGGTTCACAATCCGCTCCTGCCTCTTCGCCGCAATCAAAACCTTCTGATAGGACTCCGCATCAGAAGAAGTCACAAAGCTCTGAAGATCCAAAGAAAGCCCCTGCAGGAACCTCTGGGCTCTCTCATCAGCATCCTGCACCATCTTCGGTGCGAAACGACTCAGCCTGGTGAACTCCTGGTGGTACTGATCCACCGTCAAGCTCCCCTGCTTCAGGTCAATGAAGCGCTACGCCATCTCCCTCCTGGCAGCCTTCGGAAAATATTCCTCATCAAATCTGGACTTGAAGGTAGCCCAAGATATCGGCTCCTCCAGCAACTCCTCCTCGGCATCCCACCAGTTATGAGCATTATCCTTAAGCTGCCTCTTCGCCAAGTCAACCCATCCAGCCGGATCGACCTTCGACATCTTCAAGTTGTCCTCTATGTTCCTGGTCCACTCATCCGCAGCTAGAGGTCCCTCGGTCCCATCAAAGTAAGCGGGACCCAGCTCCCGAAACGGCTTCGCTCCAGGCTCGAAGCGAGGGACATTCTGAACAGGCTGCGCTGCACGAGCAGGCAGAACATTCTGGGCATTCTGCAGCATCCCCTGCTGCACCTGCATCATCTGGTGCATCATCCGCATGATCTCCCCATTGGTGGGCTCCCGATCCGGCTCCTCGACACGACCACCACCACCGCTGCCACGGGTAGTCCGTCTTCCAGCCATCTAATGACACAGAAAAACGAAATAACATCAAACTCTTAGCCTTATGACTCGGTGTTGAAATTGTTTATCGGACATTCTACCATTCTTATCGTTGTTCCGATTAGGTCACAGTTACAGTGCTGGACCTGCATGGGCCACCAAAGAAACCTGTCACGCCCCGCTTCCCAAAAACGTGGAGGCGAAGCGTGAGAAGGTCCGCTCAGACTTGAAGCTACAAAGCCGCAAGTCCGATAAGCGTCAATTTACACGAAGTAGCAGGTCCCTGTAATGTGACACGGAACAATGATAACAATAATAGAGAGACGAATAAAAATTTATCAATCTCAAGGTCCAACAAAATATCCAACAACCAGAAAAGCCACCATGCTACAACAGAGTCGAAAGAAAAAGGCCCAGCATGGCCAACAACAAAAACAACTAACACAAAGGCGTTACTCACCACCAAACTAAACAACAACTAACAAGGAAACTGCGAAGGAAACTAAGACTGGTCGCCGGTGTCCTCGTACTCAACGTCAGCAACGGGATCGGGCACGTACTCCACGAACTCGTCGCCCTCAACTGCAACCTCTGGCTCAGCTACTAACATGCGACACCCAAAGAGAAGGGGCACATGTCAGCAAGTCTACAAGACTTGTGCAAGGAAACTAGGAAAAGTAAAAAATCAACTTAGCAGTTCTAGAGTATGTTATGACATGGTATATTATGCAATGAGAACAACAGCAGTTTATGTTATGGCATGATTATAGCATGGCAAGTAACATGGCATGGCAAGTAAACAATTACATGACAAGTACAAGAATTGTAAGCACGTCGTGCACAGAGATTCCGCCCTTTGGCTAGAGTGGCTGTACGGGCCAACTCTTACGCTCAAGTGACCGTTTATCCCTACCCCTCCACGTGTGTCGAGCCAGGGCACTACCCCCGAACACGTAATGCTCGCTTCTGGTTCACGAGCCAGGAAGTGTTTTTAACACGTATGGCATAGGGTTATGCCCGCATAACGGGTGCCTAGCCGGTAACACGGAAACACAAATTTGTACAAGGATTTGTAGCGTGTGCTACGATGCAACATGCAACATGGTATGTAAAATGGATGCACATGACAATTATTCGAAATGCAATTACGTACCGTTAAAGAAAATTAAACATGGCAGGCGATTGTATGACATGTCATGACATGAGAAGTTCTTGCTTCGTTGTCAAGCTAGAATTCGAATTTGCGCCTAGACCGCTATCATTTCACGGTCTAGTCTCTTTCACGCTAAAACAAAGTAATGGCCTAAAAACATGGCCTAAAGCAAGGTTGGCAAGTTTCACTTGCCTGGTACCGAAGTTGTTGTTCGACGAGAGTCACGAGATCGGTATCCTACGGTAATTGGGTTCGCTGTTATGGCAGAATAGAAATTAGATTTGAGAGTTCTAATCCGGTTTGTATTTGAAATCCTACGTCGTCTAGTAATCCAGTTTTAATTAGGGTTTACTAATTTACAGTGTGGGTTACAGAGAATTAAAGGTAGATCACTAACCGTTCACGAAGCGAAGATCGAAACGCCTACGGATCTGCTGTAGAAAAGGATCTCGCCGGATTCCGGATTGCCGTCGCCAAATCGAATCTAGCACGGCAACGAAAGAAGTCATCCGGAAGAACTAGGGTTGAAAAGAGTTCCTCGCGGCTGAAATGCTACAGATCTGAAGATGGGAGTTCGTCTGGAAAAATCTGGATCAAAAGGGGATTTTAGGATTTTGGGGTCGGTCGGCGGCCAACGGAGGTGGTGCCGGTGCAAAAGAGAGTGAGGGGGAGCTCGGGAGGGTGAAGGAAGGTAAGAGGAAGATTGGGGGGATGATTGGAGAAGAAAATGGGCTAAGAAAAGTGAAGAAAGAATTAGAAACGTCTAGGGTTTAAATAGAAAGAATAAGCGGCGGCTACGACTTAACCTAGGTTTACAGGGCAATTTAGTCGGTCAGAGAAGGGTGGTCGACCGACTAGTTTGGGATCTAGTCGATCGGTCGTCCAACTGACACCGACTAAAATCAAACAGTGAACAGTGTCTGTACAGGGAAGGCATGATTAGTCGGTCTGTGAAGACCCGTCGACCGACTAGTTTGGGATCTAGTCGGTCGGTGAACGTTCATGAACCGACTAAAGGTCGAATAAGATAAGTTATGAGTACTGACAGTTAGTCGGTCATAGAAGAAACTCTAACCGACTAGTTTCTAAACTAGTCGGTCGATAGTTTTTCATTGACCGACTAACTGTAAACAGTAACTCAGTCGAAATTTACTGACAAGAACTAGTCGGTCTGGGAATTGTTGCCGATCGACTAGATTGCAATCTAGTCGGTTGGCTCTCCTTCATGAACCGACTAAGATGCATGAAAAGTGCCGAAACGAAGCGCGAAGCTTCGAAAAGATTCCTATGGCCTCTAGGATCAACCTAGCTCTAAGATTAAGACACTATGAAGCTAATCGTAAGAACTTCTAACGGGAAAAAGCACACTAGAGGGGAACATCCAATATTATTCATATAATAGCCATTACAAAAACCGGTCGTTACACGTTCTATGTGGAGAAAACATCATTGAGGATATAGGCCATCTATTCTTTAACTGTAGCTACTTAAGATACATACTTAACAGGGCCTTGCTGAAGTTGAATGTCAAAAATCATATTGAACCATCCCTTGCTAAAGTGGGAGAATACTACTTGTTGCATTTTGGGGGTAAGAAGACTATGAGTTTATTGGCAAAAACTACTCTAGCAGCTTTGGTATGGCATATTTGGCGGGAGCGGAATAGAAGAATCTTTGAAGATATAAGCAGAGGAAACACTGCCCTATTCGAGGAGATTTCGGCTGATATCAGAGTGGCTATGAGAGACTGTGACCCAACAACTGCAGAGGAGGCTAAGGCATTTGCAAATTGGGAAGTCAGAGATATGGGCTAACATCTTGCTTGTGTAATTCTTTTGCATGTCCATTCATTCATTGTATAGATTGTAGTAGGGTGGGGAATCAATATTAAAGGGTGACGGCCCTTGTGCCCTCTCCTTTTTATATTGAAACCTCATGCCTATGTACTATAGTGCTGTATAATTTTGCATCCCTCAATAAAGAATCTACTAACGTTCCTATATATATATATATATATATATATATATATATATATATATATATATATATATATATATATATATATATATATATATATTCTAACTTATAAATATAGTATTCATGTAACCACTCACATGGTGTTTGATTCTTAGCCTTAGGGTTCAGTTCACATATGAAGTAGTATCATATTATAAGGAACGTTATAAGGTACTGCTACTCTGTTTATTATTAAAAAGGTCAGCATGCAACCTAAACCACTTACGTGTAGGTGCTTGGAGTGTGTACGTAGGTGGAGCGGCGGCGAAGACGTGGTGCGTCGAGGGAGTACGGCAGGGCGGCGGTTTGGAGATGATGGCGAGGCAAGCGGCTTGTGGTATTGGGTGGAGGAACAAGGAGAGGTCGAGCTTTTTTGGAGAGAGAGGGGGAGAGGTCGGAGGCCGCGGGTGTTGTCGAAGGGTGGCAGTCCGCAGAGAGGCGATGGCTCGACAGCTTCTCGAGGGGCTTACGACATCGCCATCGAGGAGGGAGGCAGCCGTGGGGGTGAGTGTGCTGCCGACGTCAGGTTTGCTCGGAGGGGTGGCCGGAGGCAGAAAGGGTTCGAATGGGTGAGCGAGAGGTAGGGGGAGATTTGTGGCCTGAGGGGATTCGGTGGGGTTTGGGTTGCATGAGGCGAGGCATTCGGAGGGGGAGCTCGAAAGCGACAGACGGCGTTCTGCGAGAGGGGGAGAGGTCAGCGTTAGCTGTCGGGGAAGGGCTTGATGACAGTCGAGCGAGGGAGTCGCCGGAGGGCTGTGCACGGCGTCGGGGTGATGAATTCGCGGTGGTCGGTGGGCTCGGAGGTGGAGGAGAAGTGCTTGGTGGAGGCTGTGGGCAAAGGAGAGTGACGTCGGAGATGGATCAGAGGTGGTAGCGAGATGTGTGTTGGAGAGGGAAGGCGGAGTAGTCGGTGGTGTTTGGAAGTGGCCGGAGAAGAGGTGGGTGGTTACTGGTGGCCGCCGGAGATATGGGATCACCGGTAGGAAAGGAGTGCGGTGCAGTTTACTGCTGGGGGCGAAGGACACAACGACGAGAGAAGATGGGTGGTCGGAGATAGGTTCACGCGTGGAAGAGCTTCAGATCGAAGGGGGGTGATGACGCTGGCGGCCTGGGTTAATTTGTTTGCGATGAGGAGAGGGATGTGTGGAGCCTGGGACTGTTTTGGGTTATTGTTTTATAGGGACATGCTCCTAAAGATGATAGCGGTAGGGTAGCCCTAGGGGTTTAGGGGAAAAGCATGAAGCCCTGGGGTTTTCTTTTCTTTTGTTTGCTTTATATGGTATGGTTAGGTTAGGCTATTTGGAGTAGGGTAGGCTAGGTTGTTGAGAGGAGGAAGGGGCTGTAGACCTAGTGTTTTCTATTATAGGGGAAAGAGGAAGCCTGACTTTTGGGGCGTGATTGTTTGCAGGCGAGGTGATATGGAGGGGAGATTTGAGTTGGGTTCTATTTTGTTTTGTTTTGTTTGTTTCATTTGCCTTAGTATTTGAAAAAGAGAGTAACGAGTAGAGATACGGGGTAAGTTGTTTGGATTCCCTACATGGAATCGTGGGAAGAGAGGGACGTGGAATGGGGGAGAGAGAGATAGGGGGATCGGGAAACGTGAGGAGGGGGAGGTTACCACTGATTGGGGCAGTTGGGATTTATTTAAAAATTTCGTTTTGATAATTTCTATTTAGAGAGTTAAATGCTAAATATATTAGGAAAGTTTTGATTATGGAAGAAATAATAACGAAAGATTTAAGGTAGGTTTGAATCATACTAATAATTAGGGGAAAGAAAATTGGGTTTAACGAGAGAGTATTCTAAAATATTTATAGTCTTAATAGGATTTTAAATAGAAAGATTTTTAAAAGAATTTGAATTATAAGCATTTGAATTTTAAAATAATTATTTAATGAATCATATACTAATATTATAGCTAAAAAATAAATATATAAATATATAAGGCTAATTAAGGTACGTACGTAATACAAATACGTACATGGTATGGAAGACCACACGACAAAAGATGGAAAATACGTGTAAAAAATCGTATTATTTAATACCGACCGTTACATTCTACCCACCTTAAGAACAATTACGCCCTCGGAATTCTTATCAACTAAGATGCGGGGAATAAGTGAGGATGGTGCTCGCGCACTTCCTCTCCCAATATACACGCACCACACTCTCTACTACGCTCACATACTACCCATAAATAACCATCGTGCCATCATACATAAACGCTCTATTAATGTTATTAATACTGATAACAATAGTAACACTAATACTATTACTAGTTAATAACCATAATAATAATAATATTTAACAATCACACGTACATCACTAATTACATATATTAATGCCGCACATAGATCATACATTATATATATATAATGTATATATATATATATAATGTATATATATAGATATATAAAATATAGTTAACATATACACATTTCATATCCAACCATTTACATACCTATAAATACACACATACACATTTCATATCCAACCATACTTACATTATTACACACCCACAGTATATTTACACAAAAACTTAAACATACATACTATACGTTCACACAAATATACACAACCATAGTAATTGTATATAAACCCAGTATACTGCCACATATACACATTCACACATAGTCACAAACATACAATCATGTATACCTCCTGGTATACACATGTACACACGCCATCCCGTAGCGATGGTAATACAATATAATAATAATATTACTATACGTAAACCACACATATTCATACAATATATATAGATACCTATAACTAAGTACATACCTATCTACGTGTGATCACACACCCATACATGCTAACTTATAGTTCATACAATAGATCTGTATATTCAACAATAAGTACACCTATTATCGTTACACTTAACATGCACATCACTGCGCTAGCGTATAATTACAAGCATTAGCAAGTATGTCTAAAGTACATACCCCTAGTAGATAATCAAACACGAATTCTAATGCGCACAGATATCCCTATAGTGATATAGCTATCCACACGTATAAGTACAAATATTACACTATACTATCCTACATACAACTTTATATATATAACACTGAATGTGCATATACAACACAAGAGACAACCATAATATACTAATATACTAAGGGTAAGCACACTCATATATGAGTGATACACAGGGATTCACACACACGGTCCACACATTCTACTTATATACATGCACCACAATAACATCACCACTAATACTGAAGGACCCACTATACTTATACTAAAGCTGTCATAAACAAAGACAACACTAATGTGATAACTAAGCAATAGTGTAGGATTCAAAGTTGAATGATGAAACGAATCAAGATTGTGATCGATAAACGATTCCAGATGAGGCATGGATAAGGAGTTAGCTTGGTTAGGTGGCATAAAAATAGTAATGAATAAATAAGTAGGAGAATGAAAGATATGTGTAAATATAATAATATCCTCTTAAACTATATAAGAATAGCGAATAGATGGTATAAGTTAAAACACAGAATAAGTATTAGGTAGAGAAATAATGAGTATAGGGTTGCAGTGATTGTTTTGTGAAGGCAAAAGGAAAATGAAATATTGGTTTAGAGAAAAATAAGGTTTAAACATGTAGTTCGTTATATGAAGAAAGTAGAGATAGAAGTACAGATGTTATAGATTAGAAAATCGTTATGAGATAGTGACTAAAAATTATGTCAAAGAGAGTTTCAAAATCAAGAATGAATTTAAGTCAACTGAAGGGTAGGAAGTCTATGTTTATGCTAAATGTTTTCAAAGAATTTTAAACTGGGAGAGGAATTTAATAAAAGGAATATCAAAGGATACTTTTAAAAGAATCGGGATATGCAATGGGGAAGATTCGAAAGGTTAATGATGGCTGGCATGAAAGGAGAACGTGAATTGAGGGCAAAGAGTAGAATTGAATAATCAAAATATAAATACAACTAGGAAAATAACTTGTGAACCTGCTACGATGGAATTCTACGGTCATTATCTTGAAGTATAATGATTAGGAATGATAAAAATCGGGGTATATTTATTGGGTCAACTAAAGATTAGGAACACTTAGTTCTAAGATTTTCTAATGAACTAGACGGTGATAGAGAATCCAGGGAAAGGGTCCCTTGAGGATCAAGATTACAATCACATCTAGAGCATAGACCTGGAACATCCTCCGGAAATACGCATTTGAAGACTCCAACTATTACAGGCTTCACCGGTTCGACTTGCATGGATGCGACGTTCACTACGTTCCGCTGGACCGAAATTTGGTAGGTCTACGCGTTCAACTAAAATAAAGCTCCGGAATTGAAGATGGTCAAGACTGGGTGAGGAACTACCAAGGTAACTCCGAAGGTGATTATACTAAATCTCGGTAAAGGTGTCTAACTACTAAGCTCGGGTGTCTAACTAAACATTCCTATAGTCCTGGTCTAATGAGTCTACCTATTATGCTAAGACATGATACTTGGGTAAATCTCGTGTACGAGGTAGTTCTAGATGTTTTGGTTAATGATAGTTTTTCTATTGTTCTGAAGTTTGCAAATGCAGGACCTGCATGGGCCACCACTAAAACCTGTTACGCCCCTCTTCCCAAAACGACGAAAGCGAGAACGAGACGAAGGTTTGCATGGGCTAGAGCTGTGAAACTCGAGCCTAATAAGCATCTGTGATGATACCCATTCAACGTATAGGTTCTGGCATGCTTTTCAAAACAATAAAAATAACATTTCATTAAATTAAAACCACATCCATAGTTCGTACAAGAAATAACAACGGGGCCTCAGCATGGCCAAAGGAGACTACAACAATGGTACCAACCCTACTACAAGGTACTAAAGCAGAAACTAAAGTAGTGACAGAAAAGAGTCTCTAGCCTTCCGCAGGAGGCGACCCAGCATCTACGACAACTCCTGGCTCCCTAGGTCAGGCGTCTCCGCTAGTTCACCTGGCAACCTGTCTCGTGATCTGACATACATTCTAAAAACATGAATGTATGTCAGCAAGGGCTTGCAAGTAAAAGTGAGACGGCCCAAGGCAAGGTATGCGAATAATAGTAACTTATGAGCATTAATGAGGTTATGCAAGGTATCAACAGCATTAAACATGGCAACTTAAAGTAAAGCAGAGAAAGTTACTTCTAGTATGGCAGTTCTAAAGCAAAAGTAAAGTAATGAGCATGTCAATTTATATGGGCAAGGCAAGGCAGTAAAAAGACGGTACAGAAAAATAAACGTGTCGTAGCAATGGCCGTAGTGTGTGCTACCGGCTACAAGACAAGACAAAACAAGACGATGTGTATCAAGAGGGTTCACGCCTTACAGTTTGAGGGGGATCAAACCCTTTAAACCGTGCGACCGCTCAACCCTACCCCAACCCAAGTGCACAAAACAAGACCGTACAAGGGATCACTCACTCTGCTAAGTGAGTGCCCTATTTCCCGCAGGCTGTGTATCCGTACAAGGGATCACTCTCTCTATCTTGGAGAGTGCCCTATTGCCCGCAGGCTGTGTATCCGTACAATGGATCACTCCCTCTGTCTTGGAGAGTGCCCTATTGCCCGTAGGCTGTGTATCCATACAATAGATCACTCTCTCTATCTTAGAGAGTGCCCTATTGTCTGCAGGCTATGTATCCCTACAAGGGATCACTCTCTCTATCTTGGAGAGTGCCATATTGCCCACAGGCTGTGCAATACAATCAAATGTGTTCAAAGCAGCTCATGAGTTTCATGTCATCGTAAACTTTCAATTAGTAAGTGTCCACACACATGCACACATTGCATTATCAATTCACTTAATAGGGGTCCACACGCACGCACGCACAGAAAATACAATTAAACATTAATGCTCCAATAATTAGTATAATTTCGCACACTTGCCTGATTTGAAGTTTTCGGGTGACCAGGGTGATGACGTGGTTCATCTGCGTCGTCAAAAATACGATATAAGCTAACAGTGCTAAAGTCGCAAGGTAATATAGCTTATGTTCTAATATTAATATAATACTATTGGTAAACTGGTGTCTGATTTAACATATATACACCTCTACCTTACTAAGTTCCAATACCAACCTCATATCTAAATAACTGCAGTAAAAACATATATATATATATATATATATATATATATATATATATATATATATATATATATATATATATAATGTTAGTATAATATAATATTAGTTATTGTAACAATCAATAACTAATATTATATTATACTAACATAATATATATATATATACACACTAACTTATAAAAACAGTATTCATGTAACCACTCACATGGTGTTTGATTCTTAGCCTTAGGGTTCAGTTCACATTTGAAGTAGTATCATATTATAAGGAACGTTATAAGGTACTGCCACTATGTTTATTATTAAAAAGGTTAGCATGCAACTTAGTTCAGGGAGTCTGGATATCGTATCCTTGGGAGAAAACATATTGCAACCACAAGTTCAAATCAATTAGAGAATGATCTTAGAGAAGCTAACTACTTTGAATGATGACAATTTTATGGTTTTGGATGTGGTTTTTAAGTTTATGGAAAAAAAAGCGAAGAATATTTTTTTGTTATTGAAAATATTTATAAGTATGCACATGATATGAGTTCATTAGAATACATGATTTGTATTAATTTGGTTGATTAGAGATAACTCAATGACACCTCTTTTTGATAGAACATCATCGGAAAATACCCTTGTGGGGATTACGTGCGATAATGAAAAAAGATAGTTGCTAAAGTAATAATCTTTTAAATAAGAGATGAAACTTCCTTTTGGAAAGATCAAAACTCACCCTTGTAGCGTGATCATCAACTCATTCATAATCTTTTGGAAGATGAATGAGAAGATTTCAAATAAAGATTATGAATTTAAAAACGTGAAAGTGATAACATTAAAATTCAA
The DNA here is from genome assembly GCA_030789695.1 of Scilla litardierei. NCBI lineage: Eukaryota > Viridiplantae > Streptophyta > Magnoliopsida > Asparagales > Asparagaceae > Scilla > Scilla litardierei. Next base: position 82,763,722 of record CM061139.1, read on the forward strand.
CCAAAGCAACACAAAACGTGTTCCCTAACTACAACAAATCATGCACAATCCAAATCTAGCCATACATGTTGAGAATAAAAGAGATTATAAATATAGAAAACATAATTTTATTCATTGGAAAAGAAACTTAAAAGAGAACAAAAGAGTTGGAGAAGATATCACCAATTTACACCCTCATTCCTTTGCAAATGAAACACCTTCTTCTTCTTCTAAAAATCTTATGAAACTCACTCACAATGCTCTTAAAACCAAGAAACTCTCAATTTTGGCTATGGAATTCTATATGGAATAGTACATGAAAAGAATGAAGCTCTCCCCTCTTTATATAGGCTTAGAATACTAAGGGGTTTATGGTGATTGGCTCTTCATTTCCCCACTCTTTATTTGAGAATAAATTCATGTGGCTCTTCATTTGAGAATAAATTCCAATGGCTCTTCATTCCCCCACTCTTTATTTGAGAATAAATTCCCATGGCTCTTCATCTTCTATCCCTTTGGCTTCTAATCATGTAGATAAGTTGAAGAGTCACAAATTAGTGGAATTTGTGCTGAATTAATTTTCTTATTTTTCTTTAATAAACATGAACTGTTTTGCTTTCAAAATTTGTAGCAAATTCCCCCGAACTCCGAAAATACGAATAAATAGCCGTTGGAATCGTGGGCTCGAGCTCTACTCCTTAAAAATATGAAGAAGCACAAATTAGTTCACAAAAATTAATAGTTGTGCAAACTATGAGATTAAGCTTTAATATTATATGATTTTCTGATTATAACTATACTCGAGCTCTTTTAGCACTTATGTATGCACAAATTGGGGTTCAATGAGGGGAAAATAATGTAATATTATGCTGAAATCACATCTCCCAACTAGCTATTTGCTAGTCTCTAGCAAATTATGCGATAAATTCGGATTTAATTAAAAACATGTTCCAAACTCATGATATTATCATGGCCTACTCCAAAAGTTATTTCCAATTGATTTCAAAGCCAATATGCACAATGTATGAATAACATATGACACTCCTCTCAATCTAATTCAGAGAATAGTAAAGTAGTGAGTATTGTTTGCATTTGTAAGGATATATCACAAATCATATCATAGTTTTAAATCTTCAATTATTTGGTCAAAATAATGTAAAGCTTCTTCTAACTTGCGGGGGTTGAGATTGCATCACTCATACCGATTTTCATTTTTATTATTTTATTTTATTTTATTTTATTTTATTTATTTTTTTTGCATACACACGATAACGCTATGAAATGCAAACACGGTTACCTTTGTGTACATGCGATGACGCTATATAAACAAAGGGCTAGAATGACCCCCCTAAATCTCGTCTTTGGCACCATCCTCAATGTTTTGTGGGGCTCCGGCTACTCAACTTGACTAGGAGAATCATTCGCTTATTCACTTATTATATTTCTTTCACACTCCCAACTTGAGCTATCAACTCAACCACCCACTCATTAGAAGTCACTAAACATATGCAAATGGCCAAAATCCTATCCAATTTAGAACAAATCAACTCAATTGCTTTATCCACTCACACATAACAATAGCTTGCACAAAACTATTCCTAAATTATTTCAAGGAGAGTGTCATGACATATAAACTAGTATCTTACATGGCATATTAACGTTTGAATTCAATGTGGAAAAGAAATTAACACATGCCAATCAAACATATATGAATTTAATACCAAATAATAATCCGAGAAAATCACAAGGAATTAAGCATTTAGGGACTAAGCTGAAGGAATGTGATGAAAATGATGAAGCCTTCTCCAATTTATTTATTTATTTATTTTATTATTATTTTTTAAGAAGTCGAAAAATAATCTATACTCTCCCCCAACTTAAAATAAGCATTGTCCTCAACGTGGGATGAGTTTTAGATCTTGGCAAAAGATTCGAGAAAAGAAAAGAAAATCATACTAAAGAAAAAATATTTATTTTATTTTTCTACACTACTGGATAGAAGTCACCGCAGTCAAAAGGTGATCTCGGACGTATAACGGTGGAGGAAGTAGCTCAATTAGATCCTTCCGCTCCTCCGCGAGCGTCTTCACTCCACAAATCACTTTGGACCATAGCAACACAACTCCAAGCATCTCTCCAAAATGTATGACCATGTCATGCAAGAGATGAGTTGTGTTAATCCAAAATGGGCACTGTTGCCTTTCGAAAAAATTTCGCCATATATAATCATCAAAATAAATTAATGAACGTACAGAGTGGTGGCGAAAACTCCCTAAAACGATTGCATTCATCTTGGTATGATGCACGACCATGAGGGAAAGGAATAATGGATTTTGGGACAAGATTGGTGGAGAGCATGGTTCGGGCTCCACCAAAATGATCGATGAGCTCGTGGCCCTACTAGTCTCCTCCTTTACTCCATCCAAAATTGTATGCTCGTCCACTCCATCTCTGCACATATCACCACTAGGAAGCTCTGACGACTCCATCATCAAATCCTCTGGAGTCCCTACCAATGTCTGAGCATCCTCACTCAGGGACTCTAGACGCTCCCAAGCATCCTCAGGTGTGTACTCCATGAAAGCTCCATTGTCAAACATCTCCATGAAAATTTGTGCATCTTCCTGCAGCCCCTCGTAGAAGAACTGGAAGAGAATATCAACCGTGTATCCATGATGTGGACAGCCACTAACTGCATCTATGAACCTCCTCCAGGCCTGAAAGAAGGATTCACCATCGCGCTGTTCAAAGATGGCAATTTTGAGCTTCAATAACCTGTCCTTGTGCAAAGAAGATGAAGGTGCAGCATATCGAAAATTTATGCCATTAAAGTCCATTGGTTTTTTTAATTTGTAAAGAAATGAAAAAAAATTAAAGTAAATAAAACTGGAAAGATCAATAAACAGCAAAGTGGAAAGATATCACCGAATGTCCTCTAAATGAAATAAACTTTGGTAGCAAGCCGTTCTCCCCGACAACGGCGCCAAAAACTTGACTCACTCAAAATTGTGTTACTCCCAAGCGTAAGAGTTCGTGCAAGTAGTAAAGTTCCGGGAGTCCGGATATCGTATCCTTGGGAGAAAACATGTTGCAACCACAAGTTCAAATCAATTAGAGAATGATCTTAAAGAAGCTAAATACTTTGAATGATGACGATTTTATGGTTTTGGATGTGGTTTTTAAGTTTATGGAAAAATAAGCGAAGAACATTTTCTTGTTATTGAAAATATTTATAAGTATGCACATGATATGGGTTCATTAGGATACTTGATTTGTATTAATTTGGTTGATTAGAGATAACTCAATGACACCTCTTTTTGAGAGAACGTCATCGGAAAATACCCTTGGGGGGATTGTCACGCCCCGCTCCCCATTGTACTTTGGAGCGAGGACGCGACGAAGGTCCGCATGTGCTTAAAGCAAGAAGGAGGTACTTTTTCTTTTCTCTCCTCCTTGGTTTAAGCACACTACGCGTCTGTGTGATAACATCCTGCAGGTTCTTGCATGCGACTCAAACAACACAGATAGTTATTTTATTACAATCTCAAATCTCAAAAATAGATTACAACAGTGAATGAAATGACGGAGGGTCATAAAGCCCATACAAGTAGTAGAAAAGATAAGTACAAGGATGCTGCGAAGGTACAAGCTCCTCAGTGAAGGAACTCAGCGGCAAGGCACTCCTGGTGAACCTGCTTAGTCTCTAGACTCGCTCCTCTGCAAACCTGTCTAATACCTGACGTATATTTCACAAGACAAGAAATATACGTCAGCGAGGGTCGCTCGGCAAGATTTAAAGAGGATAAAAAGAAACTTGACCCTCGGCAAGGTTTTCAAAATCATTAACAAAACAAGGTAAGTGGCAAGATATGATTTCAATAGCTAAAACATGGCAACATAAGGAAAGTATAAGCAAGTCAAACGTAGTGTACAAGTAGTAGCATGGCAAGTGTAGTGTGTACATCAAATAACGTGGCAAGTGTAGTGTGTACATCAAATAACGTGTCAAGTGTCGTGTGTACAACAGATAGCGTGGCAAGTGTAGTGCGTACAACAAAATAGCGTGACAAGCATAGTGCGTACAGCAAATAACGTCGCAGTTCTAAACAGATTGAAATAAAGGAATGACTTGGAAATTTGTAATTTCACGTCCGTGTTTCTATTCACGCATAGGGTTCTCGCCTTTAGGTCGTGATGAGAAGGTCGTTCCTCTCACGGGGGCTTACCGTGATTGACGCTAACCCACCGCGTGCGGGTGGTGCTCTTGAGGAGAGTACCCTTCATACGCCCAGTGGCCGCTCAACCCTAACCCCACCCAGAAGTTTGCCGGAACACGAGCCAGCCTAATCGATCACTCGAGTTCACAAATGCTAAACCGCCATATACTGGAACACGAGCCAGACTAGTCATCATGTGACCCTACTGGAACACGAGCCAGACTAGTCACATATGACCGACGGGAGTAGCCAATCAATAAGCACGATTTCACGATTTCAAGGTATTCCGTTCTGTCAATAAGTTCTATCAAAACACATTCCATCCATAACCATCCAATCGAAGGTGTACAAGCATGACGTGTAACTACGTGACATAAGGCAAAACTAGCAAATTCTTGATTCAGCATTTAAATATAACGATATTAAAAACATAAAATGTACACTTGCATATTAGAGTAGCTCAGGTAAAAGCAATTAAAAGCGATGGTTTCAAGATACGTAAAAAGTGCACTTGCATATCAGAATATTTCAGTTCAAACGATTAAAAGAAACAGTTATAAAATATGTACACTTGCATATTAGAGTAGCTCAGGTAAAAGCAATTAAAAGCGATGGTTTCAAGATACGTAAAAAGTGCACTTGCATATCAGAATATTTCAGTTCAAACGATTAAAAGAAACAGTTATAAAATATGTACACTTGCATATTAGAGTAGCTCAGGTAAAAGCAATTAAAAGCGATGGTTTCAAGATACGTAAAAAGTGCACTTGCATATCAGAATATTTCAGTTCAAACGATTAAAAGCAACAGTTATAAAATATGTACACTTGCCTGATAAACATTATTTCGGGTGCCGAGGTGGTCGTAACGTTGAGCGTGTTTTATCTGCGATTAAGTTAAAAGCTCTTAATCAGTTTATTAGGTCTTTCATATATATAAATACTGACCATATGTATAAATTATCAGAATATGATTTACTGTTGATTCTAGTACTTGACAACTATATCCATGCCGACTTTAATATACTAACTAATTATAACTCTAATTAACCACTAATATGACATTTTATAAGAGGTTACCGACTGACTTATACAACTAACCAATTTACATATCCAAGTTTAAGCATTTGGCACCCTAAAAATGCCACACTAAAAACACTAACTAAACATATCACTGACAAAATTAACACCTCTGGCTCATGACTTTGGAATTCAGTCTTATACATATATTTAGGATGCACCGTAGTAGGGTAGTCCATCTTTTCCAAAGCTTTTGAGAATGTGTCGGTTAGATGGTACATAATAATCAAGATGCATAAAGTTTCGTTTAAACTTGATTAGAAGACAATTATAAGGTCTTACAGTGGAATCTGAACTATATATGGTGTATCATGAACTTATAATTGCTCATACACAGCTGGCACCTAATAATAAACTTACGTTTATACCATTTGTCCTTTCGAAAAGAATAACTCGACCAGCATGATCTCCAGTTGCAAGATACTCCCCTCTACTTTCAAACTCAAAGGCAGATATAACATCAACTGCATGTAGATTACTTCAACATGATTAACATTGTCTAACTAAGAAAGAAATGGCATTATCTACTTGTCTGGATATTGCATATTCAAATAGGAAAATATGTAGTACACAATTATTATGTTGAGTTACAAGTCACCTAAATGAGGCTATGTGGATAGAACATAAGTTTAATGAAAAAGAAAAAGTAACATTATAATATTTTTTTAAAGGGATAATAGCAGAAATTTGTTACATGTCAAACAAGGAGAGATCTGATGACCGGTCAATCCCAATATAGCTAGGATGCCCTAGGTTTCTCACGGAACGACAAACATAAGCCACTAAGGCCATATGATACAAGAGAAAAAATGGACCACCAGAAAATCCCCTTTACTTATTAATACAGCAGGTATAAAATTAACAGTCCTTATATCAATCACTGTTATAAAATAATTGACTATGATTCCATTTACTTACAAATAATACGTACCCACAAATATAACGTTGATGAAATGTCCATATCCAAACTTATACATGGAAGTATAATTAACTAATATAAAGCTAACTTAACATACTTACACATATATATAAATTAATAGAATAATGGGTATCATACGCCATATGAGATGGTCTCTCATATTCCCTCTTACATAAGGGGGCAAGTACAACAAGTACAAGCCCATGTGGGCTTGTACTTGCACCCTTTATGTGAGAGGGAATATGAGAGACCCTCTCATATGGCGTATGATACCCATTATTCTCATAAAATAATGTGACTTACACACCCTATATAAATGAAGGGTACTGGTTATCACATACACTTAATATATAAATATGCATATAATAAAAATACTGAAAACTATATATATATATATAAACAATGAGTGAATTGCGGAAGGGGGATTGGGGGGATCCTGGCGGCCACACTAGGGTTTCCGAGGGCAAGGTTGGTGGCAGCAACATCTCTCAATTGAAGGGTCCTGATGCAGCAATCGATGTTGGTAAGGGAGGCTGGCAAGTCGTTAGGCGGAAGACATCGCGCAGAAATGAGGGTCGGCCCGGCGGTCATGTTGTGGGGCAAGTCAATCGGGGTTGGAGTTTCAACAGGCCAACAAGGAAATTTCGCACTGAGTCTAGGCGAGATGCAGACATGCTCATTGGATACAAGAAACGACACATTGCCTCACAGTCAACTGGCAATAGGGATGCTGCAGACAAACTGTTTGGGAAAATGCCCCAGCGACAAACCTCACCCATTTTAATTAATCCAACAGCAGCTAAACTGACTTGGTCAGACGTTTGCTCTAACAGGCGTACCTATGGTGAATCGGTGGGCATGACACTGGTTTCGCCAAAGATTGCTGAAGACGGAAGGATTTTTGCCAGGGTATCTAACTCACTTCTGGAGAAGGGAGCGGAGAAATGGAAATTTACGCTTGTTGGTTATGTACTGGGGGATGTTCCTTTCTATGGACAAATCCAATCATGGGTGGAGCGTCTATGGAAGCCAAGGAGGAGAGTCCAAATATACAGTAAAGAAAATGGTTTTTTCTACTTCCGATTTGAAGATAAGGAGGATTGTGAGAGGATACTTCATGGGGGTCCTTGGCTATTTGATGGCCGTCTAGTGGTGCTCAAACTCTGGAGCCCAGTGATTCAACATGATCGAGATATACTTACCTCAGTCCTTGTTTGGGTTCAGTTCCATGGGTTACCACTTAACATGTGGAATATTCCAGTGCTTAACATCATTGCTTCGGTTATTGGAACGCCGATGTGCTTGGATCATGATACGGCAAAACTGGAGCGACTGACGTATGCTCGATGCTTGGTAGAGGTTGATGCAAAGGCACCGTTACCAAAAGTTGTTGATGTGGAATTGGATGATGGATCAATACTCCCTATTGAGGTCAAATATGAAGGAGATCCCCCTAGGTGTAACCATTATGTTTGCTTTGGCCATTCTGATGAACAGTGTCCTCTGCAAGTTAATACAGCAGCTGAACCTGAAGTGCATAATGATTCAACAATTGAGCCGGGCCTTCAAAAGGATAAAGAAGCTGAGGTGAGTTCTAAGGATCCAGGGCATTGCTCTATGGGCGGTAGCCTGCAAAATGGAGATGAAGGCCCTGTTCAGAAGCAGCACAACTTGGAGGATGGGGAGTGCAGTGGTGCAGGCCAAGGGCGTGTGATGGGAGAAGCTGTACATTGCAAGTTCACCAAACTGCGCAAGCTATGTGCCCTACTGCGGATCCTACCTATCCTACATCCCCGTGGAAAACTCCCTAACATTTCAATACCTGATGGACTGGGCGACACGGGGGAAGAAGCACAAGATTGTACTGTGACAGCAGAGGGAACCACTCAAGCCACCTGTAATAATTATCTTGACAAAGAGCTGCAGGCTTCAATAATGCCTGATAATGAAGAAGACCGGAGTGGTACCCTCCCAGAAGAGCCCACTTATGAGAATCCGGAGTGGATTGAGGAACACAATAGCATCCTTGATGCAGTTGCATCAGCAAAAACGAAGAAGCAGGGGGCCTCTAGCACAACTACTATTCAGGCAACCAGAAAGAGCGTCAGGTTGAAGGATGTGCACCTGCCGCGACCATAAGTAGGTACTACATACAACCTTATCTATGGCTATTTTAATATGGAACTCAAGAGGACTCAACAGTGCTGTGAGGCGTAGGGATCTCAGGGATTTGATTAAGAAGGTGAAACCATCGGTAATTGTTCTTTTGGAGACTAAATTGAAGCAGGATAGAATTATCAGCAAGTCCTGTATACCCAAAAGCTGGAAATGTTATGACAATTTCAATTTGCATAAAGGGGGACGCATACTCATGGGGTTTGATCCATCGGTATGGAATTTAAATATTCTCTCACTTTCCAAGCAACATGTCACTGTTCGGGGCAGTAATGTAGGGGGTTTTGCACTTGCATTTACTGGAATTTATGGGAGTAATACCTACTTGGAAAGGAAGGAATTATGGGAGCATCTGGAGGGGGATTCTATAACTATTAATAACGATGCTTGGTTGGTAGGAGGGGACTTCAATTGTGTTTTGTATGCAAAAGATAAGATTGGCGGACGGAAGTTGGATGAGGGTATGTTATCTGAATTTAACAGATGTATTTCAAAGTGCCGGCTCCAAGTTCTTAAAAGCGCTGGAGACAAAATGAGCTGGAGTAATCATCGAATGGGAAGCGCTCGCATATCAGCAACACTTGATAGGGTTCTATGTAATGCGGCTTGGGTGAATACTCTTTCGGAATCTTATGTTACGTACCTGGATCAGCGTACTAGTGATCATTCACCGATGATTGTCAACCTCCATCTTCAGGTACATTCCGACCCTAAACCTTTTAAAATTTTCAACCATTGGGTTAGAATGTCGGGGTACCAAGAGCTCCTTTTAGCCTCCTGGAATATACATGTTAATGGGACCAGAATGTTCTGCCTTGCCAATAAACTGCGGCTGCTGAAAAATGATCTTCGTGCTTGGGCCCGGGAGTTTAATGCTTGCAATTCTATTGCTAATTGCCGAAATCAGTTGGAAGAGGTCAGAAACAATATTTCAATACACAGGGATTATGAACTGCAACTGAAGGAATATAGATTATCCAAGGAGCTTGCACATCTTTTGGCTAGTGAAGAGGAGATGTACAGACAAAAGAGCAGACAGGATTGGCTAAATCTTGGCGACAAAAATACCAAATTCTTCGACACCTCTATGAGAGCAAGACATGGGCACAACAATTTACTTCACTTAGTGGATGAAAATGGTATTCAAAGTAAAACCTATGATGAACTAAAATCTGAGGCGGCCAAATTTTATGAAGAACTATACAATCAAAACAGCTATTGGAGAGTTTTTCCAAATCTGATTCCGAGGAGGAAAGTTAAAAATGAAACGGCCAGGTGGTTGGAAAGACCGGTTTCTGCAGAGGAAATTAAAGAGGCAGTTTTCCAAATCAATCCTACAAAGGCTCCAGGTCCTGATGGTTTTAATGGGTACTTCTACCAATATAATTGGAATCTTATTGCATCTGATGTGGTGGGGGCTGCGCAATCTTTTTTCAGGTCAGGTCGACTACTTCGTGAAGTTAATCATACTTTTCTTACCTTGGTTCCAAAAAACACAAATGCCAGTAACCTGGGAGATTATAGGCTGATAGCTTGTTGTAATGTCATTTATAAGGTCATAAGTAAAGTCATTTGCAACAGGATGAAAAAGATTATTCATGATCTGATATCTCCAAATCAAGTAGCTTTCCTCCAGGGAAGACTGCTTTCTGATAGTACCCTATTGGCCCATGAGCAGATCAGGGATTTTAGCAACCCAATGGGATCAAGGGCGTGCTTGAAACTTGACCTCAGAAAGGCATTCGACAGTGTGAACAGGGAGTTTGTGTATTTTATTCTACATCAAATGGGGTTTGGCCACATCTTCATCAACTGGATTAAAGAATGCATTTCAACGGCAACATACTCGGTGATGGTAAATGGTTCCCCTGTTGGGTTTTTTGATGGCAACAGAGGTCTCAGGCAGGGAGATCCTCTTTCTCCTTACTTATTTGTCATGATCATGGAAGCATTCTCTCTGCTACTGGAGAAGGGCCTACTTAGAGGAACCATTCAACCTATGCGAAGGATGGGATCGATTTCACATCTGCTATTTGCAGATGATTTGCTGGTGTTCTGTAGAGCAAATTCCAAAACTTTTCATGGACTTATTAACCTCCTGGAGGATTTTAAGAACTTTTCAGGGCTTGAGATGAATTAGGGTAAGAGTATTGCTATGTTTAGCAAGGGGACATCTGGGCCTGGGGCACTTGCTGAAATGCTAGGTGCCAGACATGCAAGCACAATCACCACATATCTGGGGCTTCCACTATCTACAAAATATCCTAAAAGCTGCATGTATAGCCGACTAATTGACAAGTGCAGGAAGTGGCTCAGCGGTTGGACCTCCACTGTTCTTTCTATTTCTGGCCGAATAGAATTAGTACGGAGTGTAATTTATGGTATGATCGCCTTTTGGGCCCAAGTTTACAGCATCCCTACTACAGTATTGCGTTCACTCACATCTTTGTGTAGACGGTTTATATGGGGTACAACTAAAAGCTGGAAATGGAATGACTCCTGCAAGCCGAAGAATGAGGGAGGCATTGGGCTAAGGCTACTAAAAGACATAAATATGGCCTCGGGAATAAAGTTGACTTGGCGACTGTTGACGAGCAGGTGCCTATGGGTGGAGTACATGCGAAGTAAGTATAAGGATATAAATGCTTTCTATGCTGCTAAAGGCAAGGCTGGGCACTCGGGGACATGGAAGTTTCTCCTTAAAAGCAGGGATCACTCGCAGAAGTTAATTTTGAGAAGAGTTGGCGACGGTAAGGATACACTATTTTGGCATGACAACTGGTTACCCTGTGGACCACTCAACAAACTATTTGCAGTATCGAATGGGGAAAGTCCTAAGCGGGTAAGTAAGTATTGGGGGAGCACGGGTTGGACTCAGGATGCGGCAATACAGGAAATCAGGCCGCAACTCATAAATATCAAACTAACATCAGGCGCAGACTCGTGGGTGTGGAAAATGGGTGCAGATGTTAAGTTCAGGGATGCTTGGGAAGTAGTCCGCACCAAATCAGCGTCATTCAGGTATTGCAACTTAATTTGGTACTCAAATTGTGTGCCGAAGTGGTCTCTGACGTTGCTGCGTGCCTTTATAAATAAACTTCCAACTAAGGACCGGATATCAGGCTGGAGACCTCTTCAATCTACTGATTGTTTGCTATGCGGGGAGAGCAATCTGGAGACTTGTGACCACATATTTTTCAATTGCCCTTACTCTAAATACATACTTTGCCGTGCTACATTGAAGCTGGGTTGCCTTCCCCCGTTCGGATTTGGGTTACATGCTGTGGGAGATTACTTTCAGGACAAATTTGGGAAAAAGGGACCTGTAAACCTGTTGGCCAAAACAGTATTGGCGGGTATTGTGTGGCACTTGTGGAGGGAGCGCAATAGGCGAGTTTTTGAGAATTCTGCGAAGCCGAAGACAACACTATTTGAGGATATCTCAGCTGATGTTAGAATAGCCTTGCGGGATGAGGATGGGAATGGAGCGGAAGAGTTTAAGAATTGGGACATCTTTGATAATGGATGATTTGTATCACTATTTTAATTCCACCGCATTTGGTTGTCGTAAATTGTGGATGTTGTAAAAGGCTGTGTTCGGTTCATATATTCTGGAATTGATAGTAGGGAGTGACGGCGCCTGTGCCCTATCCTTCCTCTATTAATATCAGCTATATGTACCCCACATTGTAACTTTTGTATATTACATAATATAGTCTCTAGCTTATCTTTCAAAAAAAAAATACTGAAAACTGTGAGAAATAGCAGTACGATTATTAATAGGATACCTTATACAAGCTATAATAATATTTGGACGTAAAATGATTTGAATGAAGTATGCTTGCCTGTTGTTCACTTTGCTTGCTTGCTCGCAGGGGAGCTGTCCTCATGGCAGCGACTGCACCGACGGTGGCAAGGGAGCGTCGACCAGGCTCGGCGATGGGAGAGAGGAAGGACGGCGGCTGTGGCGGCTGTGGCGAGCTCGGTGCTGCGTCGGCGGTGATTTGGAGAGGTTGCACGGAGGTAAGTTGGTTCATGTGGTGGTAGATGCACCTGGGAGATGAAACGGGGAGTGGCAAGAGGCAAGTTCGCCGGTGTGGGCTTGGGACGCTTCGATGGGCGGTCGGCGATGGGATTTGGCGTTCGGTGGCCGTAGGTTGGGTAAGGCTGTGAGGGGGCTTGAGAGGAGGGTGTCGGTAGAAAAATGTCAAAGGCAGCCTACGGGTAGCTTGGAGGGTTCGCCGGAGAGTCGAGGTAGGGAGAAAGAAGTGGAGATGGTGGCGTTGTTGCGGGTGAGGGCCGGAGACGGTCGCAGCGGTGGCAGATGACACCGGTGCTGGCAGCGGTGCAGGCGTCGAGGCCCAGTGAGCGGCGGTGTCGACTACCGTGCGAGGATGGAGCAACTGGGTCGTCGGAGAGGTCTACGAGGCTGATGGATGGTAGTTGAGTTGGGGAGGAGATGAGGTCGCGGGTTAGCGTGCTAGCGTGGAGAAAGAGAAAGTGACAGGGATGCGGGCTGGTCATTTTTGCCTTTTGTTTCTCTTAGACTAGGTTTAATTTAAAATAGGGTAGGGGGCTTCACGTGGGTGGAGTGGAGAGAGGGGGGAGGTGGAGAGAGAGGGTACGGTTTATAGGGGGAGTAGTTAGGGGATATGTTAGGATCTGTTGGCTAAAAGATTGGGATTTAATTTCGTTTAGGTCTCTTAAAACAAATTAACAGCATGTAGTTAATTAAATATAAGATAGGTAATATGAACGAGTTTTGTTGCAAGGCCAGGCGTTTTTTATAAATTAATTTAAATAGTCCACTACTCTTGTGTTTTAAAAAAATTATTAAAACTTTAACCTACATTTCGTTGCAAATGAAATGGGACAAGCATTAATGGTTTTATGTATAAATAAATATACACACATTAAGATAATAATAATAACATAATTTTTTTGTTCAAATTTGTGCCCCGACGTCCAAATATCAAACGGTAGGTACCGGGGCGATCGCGCCTCTGAGAGGGACATAAATACGGGGTCCGGTCACGCGTCCGAGCTACGGAACAAAATAATACAAACAAATACGAAAATACGCACCACAAATAACATACGCGCTAAAATACGTCCAATCAGACAGTGGTCGAGACTTGATTTGGATAATATGATCAATCAAGATTTTAGATCAGGATCAGATTGGATTTGGGAAATCGATTTAACTAATATATTTAGGACTAGGAGAAATCATATAGTTAAGATTTTTTCGGTTAATATATAGTTTGGATAATTTCGCTTAGATAATATATTCTATTACGATATCTTGATTAAAAGATCGATTTGGTTAGGATGATTGGATTCACCAATAGTAAAGATGGAGTTAATTAAGATATTAAAATTCGTTAAGACAACATGTGCTCTTGGTTGAGACTTTTCGATTTGTCGTTCAGGTTTGATTAGGAAAATCGATATAGTTAGATTTGGTTTAGATTGGATCAAGATAAGATTCGAGGGATCATCTGATTAGGATAATCGGATTATTACGATATCGCCCCTGCAACCAACAGCAAACAAAAAAATTAAAGAAGATAAGAGCGCGATCATTAAATCGCATGATCGAGCTAATAATAATGATAATAACAATAAATAAAATCATATACCAATTACTCCAACAGTCTACTATACTAATTGAATACATACGAAAATACGTATAGATAAAAACAGGCCGTTACAGGGATTAAGCGGGATAATGAAAAAAGATAGTTGTTAAAGTAATAATCTTTTAAATAAGAGATGAAACTTCCTTTTGGGAAGATCAGAACTCATCCTTGTAGCATGATCATCAACTCATTCATAATCTTTTGGAAGATGAATGAGAAGATTTTAAATAAAGATTATGACTTTAAAAACGTGAAAGTGATAACATTAAAATTCAACCAAAGTAACACAAAACGTGTTCCCTAACTACAACATATCATGCACAATCCAAATCTAGCCATACATGTTGAGAATAAAAGAGATTATAAATATAGAAAACATAATTTTATTCATTGGAAAAGAAACTTAAAAGAAAACAAAAGAGTTAGAGAAGATATCACCAATTTACACCCTCATTCCTTTGCAAATGAAACACCTTCTTCTTCTTCTAAAAATCTTATGAAACTCACTCACAATGCTCTTTAAAACCAAGAAACTCTCAATTTTGGCTATGGAATTCTATATGGAATAGTACATGAAAAGAATTAAGCCCTCCCCTCTCTATATAGGCTTAGAATACTAAGGGGTTTATGGTGATTGGCTCTTCATTTCCCCACTCTTTATTTGAGAATAAATTCCTGTGGCTCTTCATTTGAGAATAGATTCCAATGGCTCTTCATTCCCCCACTCTTTATTTGAGAATAAATTCCCATGGCTCTTCATCTTCTATCCCTTTGGCTTCTAATCATGAAGATAAGTTGAAGAGTCACAAATTAGTGGAATTTGTGCTGAATTATTTTTCTTAAATAAACATGAACTGTTTTGCTTTCAAATTTGTAGAAAATTCCCCCGAGCTCCGAAAATATGAATAAATAGCCGTTGGAATCATGGGCTCGAGCTCTACTCCTGAAAAATATGAAGAAGCACAAATTAGTTCACAAAAATTAATAGTTGTGCAAACTATGAGATTAGCTTTAATATTATATGATTTTCTGATTATAACTATACTAGAGCTCTTTTAGCACTTATGTATGCACAAATTGGCGTTCAATGAGGGGAAAATAATGTAATATTATGCTGAAATCAGTGTAGGTGCTTGGCATGTGTACGTAGGTGGAGCGGCGGCGACGACGTGGTGCGTCGATGGAGTACGGCAGGGCGGCGGTCCGGAGATGATGGCGAGGCTTGCGGCTTACGGTGTTAGGTGGAGGAACAAGGAGAGGTCGAGCTGTTTTGGAGAGAGAGGAGGAGAGGTCGGAGGCTGCGGGTGTTGTTGATGGGTGGCAGTCCGCAGGGAGGCGGTGGCTCGACAGCTTCTCGAGGGGCTCACGATGTTGTCGTTGAGGAGGGAGGCAGTCGTGGGGGTGAGGGTGCTGCCGACGTCGGGTTTGCTCGTAGGGGTGGCCGGAGGCAGAAAGGGTTCGAATGGGTGAGCGAGAGATAGTGGAGCTTTGCGGCCTGGGGGGTTTCGATGGGGTTTGAGTTTCACGTGACGAGGCAGTCGGAGGGGGAGCTCGAAAGTGGTAGACGTCGTTCTGCGAGAGGGGGAGAGGTCGGCGTTAGCTGTCGACGAAGGGCTTGGTGACAGTCGAGCGAGGGAGTTGCCGGAGGGCTGTGCACGGCATCGGGGTGATGACTTCGCGACGGTCGGTGGGCTTGGAGGTGGAGAAGAAGTGCTTGGTAGAGGCTGTGGGCAACGGAGAGTGACGTCGGAGATGGATCGGACTGCGGTAGAAAGATGTGGGTTGGAGAGGGAAGGCGAAGTAGTCTGTTTGGAAGTGGCCAGAGAAGAGGCAGGCGGTTACTGGTGGCCGCCGGAGATATGTGATCGCCGGTAGGAAAGAAGTGCGGCATGGTTTACTGCTGGGGGCGAAGGACACAACAGCGAGAGAAGAGGGGTGGTCGGAGATGGGTTCACGCGTGGAAGAGCTTCAGATTGAAGGGGGGTTGATGACACTGGTGGCCTGGATTAATTTGTTTGAGAGGAGGAGAGGGACGTGGAGCCAGGAAACTGTTTTGGGTTATTGTTTTATAGGGACATGCTCCTAAAGATGACAACGGTAGGGTAGCCCTAGGGGTTTAGGGGAAAAGCATGAAGCCCTGGGGTTTTCTTTCCTTTTGTTCGCTTTTTATGGTAGGGTTAGGTTAGGCTATTTGGAGTAGGGTAGGCTAGGTTGTTGAGAGGAGGAGGGGCTGTAGACCTAGTGTTTTCTATTATAGGGGAAAGAGGGAGCCTGACTTTTGGGGCGTGATTGTTTGTGCGAGGTGATATGGAGGGGAGATTTGAGTTGGGTTCTATTTTGTTTTGTTTTGTTTGTTTCCTTTGCCTTATTATTTGAAAAAGAGAATAACGAGGAGAGATACGGGGTAAGTTGTTTGGATTCCCTACATGGAATCGTGGGAAGAGAGGGACGTGGAATGGGGAGAGAGAGATATGGGGGATCGAGAAACGTGAGGAGGGGGAGGTTACCACTGATTGGGGCAGTTGGGATTTATTTAAAAATTTTGTTTTTATAATTTCTATTTAGAGAGTTAAATGCTAAAGATATTAGGAAAGTTTTGATTATGTAAGAAATAATAACGCAAGATTTAAGGTTGGGTTTAATCATACTAATAATTAGGGGAAAGAAAATTGGGTTTAACGAGAGAGAATTTAAAATAGTCCTAGTCTTAATAGGATTTTAAATAGAAAGGGTTTTAAAAGAATTTGAATTATAAGCATTTGAATTTTAAAATAATTATTTAATGAATCATATACTAATATTATAGCTAAATAAAAATAAAAATATAAATATATAAGGCTAATTAAGGTACGTACGTAATACGAATACGTACATGATACGGAAGACCACACGGCAAAAGATGGAAATACGTGTAAAAATCGTATTATTTAATACCGACCGTTACACGAACCGTCAACTTGTACGATACAGGTTCCTTCGTCTTCAATTATATCAGTTGGCAAATTGATACCTGTCGAGGGAGAGTGGGTAGCCTTGGGTAGTATGTTAGTAACACATAACTCTTCCTTTGGGCCGTCGTCATAAGTGAGTTCGACAACAAAGTCAGCGAGAGCCTGCCCTTTGATGGTGGTCCTTGGCTTGAACTGGATGTCGAATTTGCTCAGCTCGACTACCCATTTCGTCATTCTTCCTGAACGATCCAGCCTCTTTAGGGTTTGTTCCAAAGGAGTGTCGGTGAGGACCAAGATGGTGTGCACTTGGATGTACGGTTGCAACCTCCTCGCAGATTGGATCAACAAAAGCCATACTCTCTTTCCTCGAGTATTTTATCTCCGCACCTCAGAGAACTTGACTGACGTAGTAGATGGGCTATTGCACTCCCGAGTCTTCTTTGATGAGTGCCAAGCTTACGGCCTCCATGGTAGCGGCTAAATAGACGATGAGTTGGTCACCTTTATCTAGCTTGGTCAGGAGTGGTGGGCTGCAAAGGTACACTTTTAACTTGGAGAAGGCTTTCTTGCAGTCCGTGTCCCACTCGATGACCCTCTTGCCATTCAATGCAGAGGCTATCGTCTTTCTCAACACTTTGAAGAAGGGCAACGATCTCTCGGCTTACTTTGGACAAGTATCGGCCCAACACCCAACGCAGCTATTCTTCAGTTCAGCCTTTGGAGTTCTCTGATGGTCGAAGGCTCCTTCATCGTTATGATCCCCACGTTCTTGTCGGAGTTGGCCTCGATCCCTTGATTCGTCAGCATGAAACCGAGGAACTTCCCCGATCGCACCCCAAAAGTACATTTGGCAAGGATCAGCTAGAGGTTGTATCGTCGGATCTGTGCGAATATCTCTCGGAGATCCGTGATGTGATCTGATGGCTTCTTCAACTTGACCATCATGTCGTCAACATAGACTTCTAGGTTTTGCCCGATTTGAGCCTTGAAAACTCCGGTCATCATGCAATGGTACGTGTCCCCTACATTCTTCAAACCAAATGGCATCTTGGTATAAGAGAAAATACCTCAATCAGTGATGAAAGAAGTCTTCTCTTCGTCCTCCGGTGCCATCTGGATCTGGTTATATTTTGAGAATGAGTCCATGAAGCTGAGGAGTTCGTAGCCCGAGGCACTGTCGACCAGATGGTCGATTCGGGGCAGGGAGAAACTATCCTTCAGGCACACTTTGTTGAAATCGGTAAATTCGACGTACATCTGTTATTTGCCATTCGCCTTCTTCACCATCACCACATTCGAGAGCCAATCAGGATATTTGACTTCCCGAATGAAACCTGCTTACAGAAGTCGATCCACCTCCTCGATTGCAGCTTCATCTTTTCTCCTCCCATGTTTCTCTTCCTTTGCTTCATGGGCCTAGAAGTCGGGTCGACCTCCAGCTTGTGGGATATCATCTCGGGGTTGATGACAGGCATATCCTTTGGGTACTAGGTGAAAACGTCTGCATGCTCTTTCAAGAGAGAGATCAACTGCTCCCTTAGGTCGAAAGGGAGCATTGATCCAATAGAGATAGTTTTCCTTTCTTCTTCGAAGATCCGGATGTTCTCCGTTTCTTCGACTGCTGTGGGCCGTCGATCTTCGCTTTTGGGATTGACTGGGTCTGCCTACCCAATCCTTCTCAAAGCGGTGGACAGTGTATAGCACGACCGCACCTGGTTCTGATTTCCTCTTGCTTTCTCGACTCCTTCGGGGGTCTGGAATTTGATCATTTGATGGAAATTTGAGACCACTGCTTCTATGGCATTCAGTAGCAGTCTTCCGATGATCCCGTTGTACACTGAGTTGATCTTCACCACTATGAAACTGGTCAGGCAAGTGACTTGTCGCAGATACGTGCCGAGGGTCACTAGTAGGGTGATGATGCCTGCTTTTGGGGTGGGGTGTCCGGTGAATCCCACTAGGGGCCCCAAACAAGGCGTCAACACTGCGGAGGACAACCACACACTCTCCAATGTGGTGAAGAAGAGTACGTCGCACAAGCTTCCGGTGTCGACGAGTAACCTCTTTACTGCAATATCCTTGACGGTGGCCGTGATGACGACTGCATCAGCGTACGACAGTTCCACACCCTCTAGATCTTCATCTGTGAAGGATATATGAGGTATGGAATCTCTAGGGCGCTTTCGCCCCACGGATATTGTCATCAACCTTCCGGCGTAGGAGCTTTGGAACGAGGTTGACAGCTCCGGGTGCAGAGGATCTCCCATTATCATGTTGATGAGGCCAACGATGGGAGGTGCCAAGGAATCACCGGAGGGTGTTGATGGGTGAGTCGACATGGTCGTGGTATTTTGTCGATTGGGATGTTGACTCGTGGTATCCTACAGACGGTGCCAAACTGTTAATGCTAAAAATGACCAAGATAGTTGTCAAGCTGATGTGGGCCCTTTGTGCTGAGTCGGAGCCTCATCAGCAAGTGAGTGGGACCTTAAGCTGGAAGAACCAGGGTCGGATGATGTATGTTGGTTGGGATGCGGCACTTGATTGACCCTCGAACAGCTTGTATGTCGATCATTCGAAGTTGGGAAACTCGGAAGCGACCCTCGGGGAAGATGGAGACACGTCGATCTACACCACAGAGACACGTTAGGGGGTTCAGATCTGGGTCCCGACCCAAATCCCCTCCGATGCTTAAGTTAGTACGGGAACTTAAGGAAGAGAGTGAGCTTGGAGCAGCTGAGATCGACCCACGGAGGTTCATCTCAGATCTGTCATCGCAAGCTCTTTAGTGGTAGAATTATAGGCTGAAAGAGTAGAGTCTATCTATTAGATCCTGTACCTTAGGAATTGGAAACCCTTTACCTTTGTCCTTTTGCCTATTTATAGGCTGTTCCCCATTGATTGTATGTAACTGTCCCTCATTGATTTTGGCATGATCTTCTCCGGGATTCAGGATAACGGCTGCATATTTACTCGGCCCCATTAATCTCCCATTGAATATCAGCGGGAGCCTAACGGTCGAGTGGGCCGTTCGCTTGACTCAGTAATACTTCGCTCTGTGCGATGGGTTTCGGGTTACTGGCATCGAAGGGGTCGGGTATGCAGATACTTCACCAAGATCCATACCAGTGTACCAACAACTAGAAAGGTGGAAACCAAACAAAAGTGGAGTTTGGTTCCGTATAGAGTCATATAAAAATATAACATTTCGAACATATGAGTCTATATACGAATTCCCATCAAGCCTAGAAACATTTTTAGGAATCCACACCGAAAGTAATTTGGGATTCTAAAGAAAATATTTAGTTAAGGCATGAGTAGGAGGTGAGGGTGCATGCTTATGAGGTGGAACATAAACATTGACATGAGATCTAGCATTAGAAACATTCATACACAAATTTCTACCATGCATAGGAACATGTGAAGCATGCAAAGGATTGGCATTAATTCTAGCATGCAAGCAATGTAAATCATTACTGTGTATAGAATTATCATACATATCAACATATGAAGAAGCATTCATACCAATTGGTTTTTGAATAGGCTTCTTATGCAATGAAGTGTACATATATGCATGATTCTTCTTTGGCTTACTAATCGACGTTGATGTTTGGCCAAATGAAGACTTGGTTGTGACAACCCTCTTAGAAAGCTCCCCCATAAATTTGTTTTGGGTGCTTCTAGATATAGAGCTTGGTTTGGTTAGCTTCAAAGTTGAAGTTGCCAAAGCCTTATCCTTACTTAAGTTGAAACTCTCAAGATGAGTGGACAATAACTCACATTTCTTCAAAAGAGAAGAAATGTCGTCATCCCTAGTTGATAGACATGAGCTAAGTTCAAAACATTGAGATTTGAGAGATATTGTCTCATTTCTCAAAGCATCACAATTGAAAATGTGAGTACGTTTAAGTGAAGAATTTTCCTCACGTAACTCACGAATTTGAGAAAGAAATACTTCTTTCTCGGCATGCAAAGATTTAATCATAGCAATATGAGAAGCATGCAAAAAAGTGCAATCATGTGTGTCATCATGAAGAGAATGTGCACTACACTTACGAGCAATCAAAATTTTTTTATCACTAATATCTTTAAGCACATATGTAGATTGAGTTTGAGATTCCTCATTATCGTTTGACTCAATCTCATCACCTCCGGTGTACTTGGCCTCAAGGTAAATCCACATTTCATATGTCGTCTCCAAGCCTCCAATTTCATCATTTTCATAATCCCAAGTGGAGATGCACAAGGCCCTTTTGGCATGGACGTCCATCAAGAAATTTGAATTTGAGATATCCGAAGTCACCGCATCCAAGAAATTGTTCTTCTTGAGAAGTTTGATCATCTTGCTCCTTCATCGAGTATAGTTTTTCGGATCAAAGTTGGGAGAATGTTGTTGAGGAAAATATGACATGCTTGTAAAAGCCACCAAACCAAGGCTCCGATACCACTTGTTAGGACCTAGCGGGGCTATACAATACACTAGGGGATGAATAGTGTAAAAACAAGCAAAGTGCTTATTAAAAGTTACTGAAATTAAGGCACAATAAACAGCAAAAATTAAAGAGTATACTCAACAACAACAATCACAAACACATATGGTTTTATCCTCGTTCCCCAAAGTTGGATACATCTAGCCACACCAATATCTACTATAATCATACACAAGGTAGTGAATAAAACTCTCTACACAAGTGATACCCTACACAAGGTATTTGCCATACACAAGGACTCGCACAAACTCTACACAAGGGTTAGTCGTACACAAGGACTCACACAAACTCTACACAAGGGTTAGTCCTACACAAGGACTTAACCTCCTACAAATGAAGAAACTAACTCCCACAAAGAGAGTTAGGGTTTCACATAAGATGAAACAAAGTAACACTTAACTATGCCTTGAAATGATCTTACCAAAGTGTAGATGAAGGCATGCAAGTGTTGTTGGGTTTTAATGGACCCTCAGGGCATAAATCTATGCCCGTCCTACGTCAGACGGACGATAGAAACATAAAGTAGCAGCAAAAAAGTTATTGAACACTTTAATAAAAGAACCCTAAGGACATCATGCACCCTAGCCAGGAAAATCTACTATCTTGGGGCGGGTCTGACCAACCTCGAAAATAAATCTAAACTACTGCATATAAATGAAAGTACAAATAAAATTGACTTACCCGAAACTTTGCTTCCGCAGAAAACAAAGCGTCATTTTAAGCAACAACTTTAGTTCCCCAAAAGCTAGCCGCCTTCGCGCCTCCAAAACTGGTCCACCCGAAGCGAGCCGACACCGTGCCTCTGAAAAAATCACTTGCGGAAGAAAGTTTCACTTGAGTAGACCCACGTCAAAGACTTTTGGATCAGATCCAAACCTCCTCGTCGTCTTGCTAGGTCTCGATTGGAGCATCAGAAGAATTATAAGATGGAAATAATTTAAGTCTTAGATCGAGTGTGCTCAAAAATTTTTTAGAGCTTCTTCTCGAATCAACGACTTGGTGCGAGTTTCAATGAGGAGGGCTACCCCTTATTTATATAGGGAGCCGTCCCCTCCTTTGCTCCAAGCGATATGGGACTATTAAAATGGGTATTTTAGGATTGATTTAATAGAAGTCCAAAATTATAAAATCATCCATAAATCCAT
Source organism: Scilla litardierei (assembly GCA_030789695.1). Classification (NCBI taxonomy): domain Eukaryota; kingdom Viridiplantae; phylum Streptophyta; class Magnoliopsida; order Asparagales; family Asparagaceae; genus Scilla; species Scilla litardierei. Next base: position 82,786,319 of record CM061139.1, read on the forward strand.
TTTTGAGTTTCGACTTCGAAACAACATATCAAATCGAAGATCTCGAGACAACGACCACATAGAAAAAATGGCGACCAATTCCGATATCATTTGAGCCCTCAAATGTTGAAAATAAACTTTGAAATCGTGTTTTGCACATAAACATCAAATTCACGGATCTTGAGGGCAGGCAGATCGTGCCACACTATACAATCTGCGCGCGCCATGTGGCACGCGTCAGGGAGGGACGGCCCGTGTAGGTGCGCGGTCCTCGCACGGGCCCCACGCGGGCGCCCCCCATGTGCAGTGCATGCTGGCGACGGCCCCACAGGTCAGAACCGCACTAAGCGGGTCCGACTAGCTAAATTCTGGCGGGTCCGACTAGCTAAATTCTGGCGGGTCCGACCAGCTAAATTCTGGCGGGTCTGATCCGCCAGGCACGGGTCAGACCCGCAAGCCCTCTTTATGCCTTTTGATGCTGTTTTTGCGTTTCCAGACTCGTTTGAGCTCTGATTTGAATGCAGTTTTTTCCTGTGGTTTTCTCAGGAAGTCCCCTTCGATTCCGTGCATCTTTGTCAACTTTATACCAAGTATTAATTACACAGAATGTGTAAATCCTCAAATGCTAAACTCTTTAGCTTTAATCTTACAACTTACTTGTGAGCTAAACTATTCCAATGCATCAAATGCATTCCTCTTAACATTCTTCCTATTAATAAGACGTAAGTCCTACTCGGTGTGAGACCCTACAGCCTGACCCTACTACAAGGTTAGGACTTGAAATCCCTAGACGACAATAACCACGAGCAGCATGTGTTGTTCCTATTTCAGCATCATAATTACGTGATTGACCCATCGACAAAAGTGTCGTCGGGATCACTCTAACTGTGTCCGTGATTAATACCGTAGTTTTAGTCCCTTCGTCTTAACTGTGTCACTGCATAACCTAGGGTATGGTAAACTATCCAACCCTACTAGCTAGCACTGGCCAATATCATTCGGTCTTTGATATATACATGTTGTACTTCCTACAACAAACCTTGGCCAAGGTTTTACCAAGAACCGTACTGTGCCCATGACACTAACTTCACATGAATGGAAGAGCCGAATCCAATCTGGATCACTACTTACCTCATACACTTCAAGTGTCACCCAACCTAAGACCTTTTAGCGACTGAAAACTCAAGGTTAGATCATAGATCTACGTGATACCGTTCATGCACAGGTTCGTACAATGACCCCAAGCCTTAAGGACCAACCTGCATATCATCACTAGAGAGTTATTAATGACAGTTAGTTAATGTTTAACCATATAATAACTCTTTATTGGGTCATTCAGTGGACTCATTCTCTAATGAGGACCTGTGTTTTATTTCCGACTTTGCCAGGTCGAATGATTATGAGATCATCAAGACAAAGACACAATGGTCTGTCCGATGTGTTGACATCCTATTCTCGATGCATCTATGACCATGAACGCTTTTAAAACTCAAGCTCCTATCGGTCAAACACTACTCATAATCAAGATCTCTATCTAGATACATGAATGACCTTACTATGAGTCTAAGGAAATTATCTAAGTAATAAAAATATCATAACTAAAGAAAAATTTAGTGATTCAAGTTATGTTGAAAATCTTAGGAAGTTAGCTAACTAATGCAAGTGGTCTGTATTAAAAATTCCAACTAAAGAAAAATTTATTGCATTTTGAAGGAAGACTGGTCTGAAAAATCAGAAACACTCGGCTCTCGGGTAAAAAGGACAGGCGCATGTAGAAGGATGACCATGCCCCTGATGACCACATAGGTGCATGTACTTTCTACATAAGGTCCTTGTTATTGATGCACCCGAAACTAACACCCAAAAGCCACCTGGCAGTGTTACTAATGCCAGGCGCTGAATGGTTCCTAAATATCGATTCCAGGCTCACGAACGCAAGCAGACGATGTCAAGTTATAATATAAAAGATATCGATCCCACAGGGAAAGTAGCGGTGTATTGATCTCAGGTTATTTCTAAGTTTCAGAGAGAGGTAGCAGTCGGTTTGAACGATTGGTTGTTTGGTGGTGTTTGATCAATATAACGAAACTAGGGCATTAGGACTCACCGCTAGGATCGTCGGAGGTTGATGCTAGGTTAGGACTTCTATGTTGCATTGGTTTTATTAGGGATTGTAGCATCTAGGAAGTGAATTCATACGTCTAGGCTTCATGAATCTAACATACCGTATTCACCCCGCTCTCGCGATAGATTCATACAATATGTGCATTAAGGATCTATAATAATCTCACCACTCTCGTGGATCGAATGCTCTCAACTCGTACCACTCTCGTGGGTTAGAGCTTCGAGGTATTTTGATGGCTTTTATTGACGCCATGACGGTAGCTGTCAATTAGTGGCATAGTTCATCGGTGGATCCCATCAAGACACGAGCCGGACATGGTCACGAGCTTTGGTTGAATCCACTAACTCCCTAATTAAATCCATAAGATACTTCTTAAGCTAATCGATTCCACCGACCGTGGGCACGATCTCAGTACGAGTTCTCCCAGGAAGTTTACTAGATCAACCAAAATACTCCCCTTTTATATCCAACGTAACCTAAAAATCCTAGCTTTGCATCTTTTTCCTAAGATCCTAGGGCTAATCCATTAGACCTAGATAGAACTACTCACACATGGTAGAGAAAGCAAAGACAGATGGGATTTTTACCATAGAATTCATCATAGTAATAAAAAACATATAAAAGATAAGAATACATACCAAAAGCGATGTATGACAATAGCTAATCAAAGAGAATTAAGATCCAATAGATTCCAGCAAGCAAGCACAATAAAAATCGAGTCTTTGTCTTCTCCAATTTAACGACGGCACACAATCTAAAAACCTAGATCTAAAACTCTAAATTAAATCTAAAATTTTTCTAAAACTCTCGATGTCCAAAATATTAAAGGAATTGTGCTTATACACAAGGGTCATGGACCCCACAAATAAATCTCAGATTTCTGGAAAGTTGGACCCGCATGTTGCTTGGGCGTATCGGCTACTTGACCGAGCAGGTGGCTGCTCGGTCGAGTCGACTCATTGGTCGCGGTTTGCTACTTCTGCTTACTTGTTTTTGATAGGGACTACTCGGTCGAGTAGCCCCCTACTCGGTCGAGTAGCCCCCTACTCGGTCGAGTAACAGGTGGTCCGAACTTGCCTCCAAAACGCTGCTCTGTCTTTAAGCTACTCAGGTCGAATAGGTGACCTACTCGGTCGAGTAATAGGGTCTTAGGGAGAAGCTCGAATCTGCATTCTGCATTGGGTCGCATCGGGTCAAGTGGCCTAGCTGCTTGGTCGAGTGGGCGTATCCGTTTCCTGTGCTGTATCTGCGTGTCAGCTCGGTCGAGTAACTGTAAGCTACTCGGCCCGAGTCACCTGGGAAACTGACTGGGCTGAGGGCTATGGCTCTGTTCTCTCGCTCTCTTATCCTCCTCTCCTTCGATTTTCTTCTAAACTGCAGCGAACTCTCATGAAGCATTGCCAATGACGTCCTGGATGCGCTGGATGTGTCCAAGTCCTGAATCAACTTCAATTCGCTCCAAAATCCATGAAAATCAACAAATCTATGCAAAACTAGAATATGGCGTTAGGAGCGCATTAATATATAAAAATATAGATTCTGGAGGCGAATATGATATGAAATGTGATGAAATGGTGCTGAAAAAACATGAAAAATATGGACACATCAAAATCCCCCAAGCTTACCGCTTACTCGTCCTCGAGGAAGACGAATACTAGGCTCATCGAGCGATAAAAATAAGAAATAGAAAAAGGGATAGAAGATGGAGGGGAGCGCTAGATTATTCGATCAGATCTCAAGCCTTAGCTTCATATCACGATGCTCCGAAATAAATCACATGCTAACTTGAATTTTGTATCTTTTGCTTAATATAATACTTGCAAGCATTTTAAGATCAAATAAAGGGGATTCTCAATATTCATGCAGTCAGTTCATATCAACATCATGCAATTTATAGAGTCAAGTATAAAAAATGTTGGCGATATAATTTTTAATCAATAGACATAACCGAAGCATATAAGATTCAAATCAGGCATGCAAAAGAGAATAGAAAGGATCATGATATTCATATATTCATCTCAACTCATGAAAAATCTCCATTGCTAGCAGTTTTTATAAAGTTTAAGCATTATCAAACATCCCCAATTGTGCACAAATCCACTCTAATGTCATACTCACTCATATGGTCAAATGGTTCACCCTGCCAAGCTTAGCTTACGGTGTCGTATCTAATGGATAGGAATATGGAATTTTTGGCTTTTTCCCAAGTATAAATGTAGCTCCATGCAAATAAGGTATAAGAAACGATTTTTCTTTTCTCTTTTTTTGATGGGAGCAATAGAATATACATATTGATTTTGGCTCCTTTATTGGGGGTTTGGAGGCTAACTTTTCTTTTGGGATTTTTGGGAAATGGATGCGGTATAAGTAGCTGTAGGGGGTGAAACCAAATGACATGTAGAGATTTATAAATATATGTGGAGAAGGAAATGATATGTCACTCGGTTCACTCATAAGGTGTGCACAATGGTTCAATAAGGTAATGCTCGAACGAAACTCATAAGCAGGCAAGGATATTTTCATTCATTTCGATAAATAATGAAGACATGCGGTAAAGCATACAATCATAGCAGGCATGCAGAAAGAAGTGAAATAAGACAACAGACAGATGCTTCAGATATTCTAATGATGCGTGAAGCTTGGTGCATTTCCAACAAGTATATACTAGATACTACTGCATGCCTTCAGTTTCAATTTATTTCATGCATTCATATAGGGAAATCGGCAAAATAATATATATGCAAGCATACAGGTAGCAAAACACCGAAATACTCTAACTGGCATGTCAAAAGTAATAAGCATCACAATAGCATACTAAAAGGCTATAAGAGATATCATCATGTGGAACATATCTAGCAAATGGGGAAAAGAAAGGCGGAGAAAGTAAAAGAATAAAAACAAGCATGCGAGCATGGTAAAATATGAAAAACGTGATGCTGAATGAGAAAAAGAAAAAGGTGGACAAAATGGGTGGAAAATAAAAGTAAAAAGGTGTAAAATAAAAGAAAATATATACAAAATGAAAATAAAAAGCGATAGCGCTCATCCCCCAAGCTAAACACAGCAGTGTCCTCACTGCCGAGAACACGCTGGTATGGCGGGAAATGAGGCCAGGGCGGGCGGGCGGATAAGAAAGATAAAAAATAAATGGAAAATAAAACTGTGCAAATAAAAGAAAAAGTGCAGATGCATATGAATGAAGTGATGCAAGAAATACAAAATATAAATAAGCATGCAAGATGATGCAAAGTATAATATGATGCAAATGCTATATGGACATATGCAAAATGAGTATATGCATGGGCAGGATGATATGCAAAATGGAAAATGGGTCCTCCCCCAAGCTGTAAGATTAGGGCCCCAAAAAGACGGATGAGCACTACATATATGGGGGAGGGACTGGAGCAAAAATGTGATATGTGGCACTACCCTCTGGAGGTGGTGATGGGTCCCGCTGCTGGGGACCAGGAGGATGGACGACAGCAGAAGGCTCGACTAGAGTGTCGGCCGGTGGGGAAACCGAGGAGATGACATGCTCAGAAAATAATGAAATAGCTGGAGTGTCGACATGTGTAGGAACGTGTGTGTCGACAATGGAAGTCTCCAACTAAGGTGCAACCGGCTCAAGGGTAGAAGTGACTGGCCCTGCAGAAGCCTGAGAGTGAGGCACAGTGAGCGGTGCAGGAGGTGTAGAAGGGACATGGGCTGCTGCAAGTATGACGGTGGGTGCATGCTGATACCTAAGAATGTCAAGAATCGCTGTGAGGTCTCGCTCCACGGAATGCTGAAAAGTGGAGAACGAATCGGAGAGGGTGTCAAAGACACATCGCTGTGTGAGGAACTTGTGCTCCATCGTGGAAAGACGTGCGTCTGTGGTACATGAGCTAAGGGTTGGGCATGAACTGCTAGAGACCACCCTCGTAGTGTGCCCACGGGCAGGTGATACCCAGGGTCTGAACTAAACGTCAGGGGAGGGAGGCCTAACAGGGATCTCGGAGGAAGAGGATGTGCATGGAATGGATCCGAGATCCGATGCAGAAACAGAAGCAGCAGCATCATCAGAAATAGGGGACGTCGCAGGAACCGAAGTGGTGACAGACACTGCGACGCTCTCAGAGAAAACAGCTGATGCTGGTGCAGAAGTGGTGCCAGATAGAGAAACTGTGAACCCTAGTGTTAGATCCTATAGATGGCAAACAACACTAGAAGGGGGGTTGAATAGTGTTGTGCAAATAGTAAACTTTTTCGTTCGCTGATTAGCATAATTAAAAACCTTCTAATGTTGCCTAAGAAACCAAGTAGAGTGATCTACGCTTGGTTCTTAATTAACAAGGTAATCTTACAATGAATATAAATATGAGTTACAAGCAAGATAAGATTACAAGCAATAAATCTTGTACACAAGAATAGATCTTTCTACACAGCGGAAATAAATAAATTAACTTTGCAATAATATGAACACCAAATTACAGAGATACAATTGTTAGCAGATAGAATAAAATGCTATAGCAAAGATAAACAATCACAGAAAAATGCAAACGCAAAGACAATAGATTTTTATCCTGGTTCCCCACAACTTGGGTACGTGCAGTCCCCGACCAATCCGATATGAGATTTATCCACTATTGCCTTAGCAATACAAGTACCTAACTCCACTTGTTAGGATTTCCAAACACCTAGCCTTGACCAGGATTTTCAACAACATGGACTTGTCTAGGATTTCCAACGTCCCTTTCAACAAAGGGGAATCCACAAAGAAAAACAAAGTTTCCAATTCACCACAATATTGGTGGAGATTGGATTACACCCAGAATTCTATACCAAAGTAAATATAACAAATGTGTGTTACGTGGCTAAAAGAATTCAAAACGATCTTTAGATCACACAAAAATATAAGATGATTCTTTGTGATCTAGATCATTAGTTTTTAAAAATACTTAAGAATAGAAATTGAAGAACAAGGATTTTTTTAAAACAACTTTTAATAAATAGCCAATTAAAAATAGATATCAAAAATAATAATTTCAGAATGAGATTATAGATCAGAATTTAAAAAACAAAGTCAGCTATATTGATGAGAGCAATAGAACGACGAGAGATCCTTTAGAATTTTAGCTTAATAGAATAGAGAGATTAGATGTTGTGTTTAGAAATGATCTCATAGGAGTCTATTTATAGAGTTTCAAGAAATGAATTTGAATTTCAAACGATTTGACTTTCAGCCCAAACAAATATGGAAATGGAGTGAAATCAGGAAGCAGAGTCGTTGGAAAACGACAGCTGGTAGTCGACTACCTCAAGGTGGTAGTCGAATCCCAGAGAATTTCAGTAGAAATCCTGCTTCCAGCTGGTAGTCAACTCCCTCCTCCGTTAGTCGATTCACAGAGTAGTTTTCTCTGAAACTCAGCTAGTTGAGAAGTGTAATCAACTCCTGGATGTATTGGAGGTTGACTAAAGATAATAGATCGACTAGCTTTTGCTCTCAAGAGTTAAAAAGGATTTTAAAAACATTTAAAACATTTTTCTTTGAAATCATTTGCGTGTGCGCGATATCTACTTTGGCTTTGACATAATCCTAAGAAACAAAAAACTCACACTTAGACTAAGACGAGATCTTTAGGAAGCCGTTTAGATGATTGAAGTAGATGCGCGCTTCTCCTGAATTTTGAGTTCCTTCTTCATTAAGCTTAAGCACGAGCTACATCTTGTGCTTGACGTAGAAATAGCAAATTCGTCTTCGTCTTTTGAGTGTGGTTGAGCTTCTTCGAAGTATGCATAAAGTAACCGTTTGCACAACCTGCACACTTGAGTTGTAGTGTAGTTAGTACACTAACATCATTTGGTGTGCTCATCATCAAAACCACTTAGGGGTGGGATTCAATTTTCCATCACTCTCCTCCTTTTTGATGATGACACCTAAATGAAAAATGAAGTAAATTAAGTGAATATTGACTTAATAAAATAACTTACTCCCCCTGCTTAGATGCGGTACTCCCCCTGCATCAAAGCCGGTTAGCAAAAAAATATTCAATTTTTTCATTTTATCCTTTTTCTTCCCCTTGTCATCAATCAAAAAGATGACATAAAATAATAAATGTTAATCTTAACTCAATTATTTTTCTCCTATGATACCCAAATCTCGATGAAATTTTGAAAATACATCCTTTTGCAAGGGCTTCGTGAGAATATCTGCAACTTGATGTTGTACATATTTAAGTTCAACATCCTTTTTGACACAGTGATCATCTATGAATCTGTGTCTAATATCAATATGTTTTGTCCTAGGATGAACAACAGAATTTTTGATGAGATTAATAGTGCTTTTATTATCACAATAAATTACACATGTAGATGTATTAATACCATAATCTACTAGGACTTGTTTCATCCAAAGTACTTGAGCACAAGCAAGTCCGGCAGCAATATATTCTGCCTCAATAGTTGATAGTGAGACTGAACTTTGCTTTTTGCTAAACAGCGAAACAAGGGAATGTCCAAGAAAATGACATGTTCCACTTGTGCTTTTTCTGGTAGCTTTACAACCAGCATAGTCTGCGTCACTATAGGAAGTTAAATCAAATGTGCTACCTTTGAGATAAAACAATCCAAAGTCAGAAGTGGTTTTAAGATATCTAAATATGTATTTTACTGTTTTAAGATGTGATTCCCTAGGATCACAATGAAATCTAGCACAAGCACATACGCTATACATTATATCAGGTCGGCTTGCAGTTAAGTAAAGCAAAGAGCCGATCATACCTCGATGTGTTTTCTGATCAACCTTTTTACCTGGTTCATCTTTGTCAAAGAAGTGGATGTCTCCATAGGTATATTCTTTCCTGATGCGGTCACCATCCCGAACCTTTTGATTAAGTCGTTGGCATACTTCGATTGATAAATGAAGGTTCCTTCTTTTCCTTGTTTGATTTACAGTCCGAGGAAGTATGTGAGCTCGCCCATATGGCTCATTTCAAATTCTTTCTGCATTAACTTAGCAAACTCTTGATAAAGATCTTCGTTAGTAGATCCGAAAATAATGTCATCTACGTAAATTTGAATAAGGATGATATCATCATGAATTTTCTTAACAAATTAAGCAGTATCTATTTTTCCGACATTGTAACCTGAATTGATTAAGAATTTTCTTAATCTCTTATACCAAGCTCTTGGAGCTTGTTTCCGGCCATATAATGCTTTGTTTAACTTATACACATATCCTATTTTCTTATCATGCTCAAATCCGAGAGGTTGTTCAACATAAACTTCCTCCTTTATATAGCCATTTAGGAATGCGCTCTTTACATCCATTTGGTATAATTTAAAGTCTTTATATGATGTAAATGCAAGTAACATTCTAATAGATTCTAGTCTAGCAACAGGAGCACAAGTTTCATCGAAATCGATACCTTCTTCTTGTGAATATCCCTGTGCTACTAATCTTGCTTTATTTCTTACCACATTTCCATCTTCGTCTAGTTTGTTTCGGTACACCCATTTTGTGCCGATAACTGGACGATCTTCTGGTCTGGAAACTAGCTCACATACTTGATTTCTCTCATATTGGAGAAGTTCTTCTTGCATGGCTTCAATCCATGCTTCATCTGCAAAATCTTCATCTACCTTTTTCGGCTCAATGTTAGAAAAAAATGCAACATGTGACATGTGTTTTATTTGAGATCTAGTTCTAACACATGCATCAATGTCACAAATGACTTGTGTGTGTGTGGGTGATGTGTAACTTCAGGAAAAGATTTTGGTAATGAATTTGAAGTGTTATTGACAAAAGTAGGTGCGTCATCCGGAATAGGTGCAGTGGGTACATTATCATCATCAATATGAGCGTTATAAGAAAGAGATTCATCAAATGTTACATGCAAAGTTTCAACAATGGTTTCGGTATTCTTGTTGTAGATTCTATATGCTTTACTATGCAAAGAATAACCGATAAATATGCCTTCATCCGCTTTGGAGTCAAATTTATCCAAGTTATCTTTTGTGTTCAGAATATAGCATTTACAACCAAAAACTCTGAAATAAGATACTTTTGGAATTCGTTGGAGCAACAACTCATAAGGGGTCTTTTAAAAAGGTTTTCTTATTAAAACTTTGTTCTGAATATAGCACGCAGTTGCTACAGCTTCCGCCCAAAAGCTTTTTGGAAAGTTGCTTTCACACAACATCGTTCGTGCACACTCTTGGAGTGTTCTATTTTTTCTCTCAACTACCCCATTTTGAGGAGCAGCTCTAGGAAAAGCAAAAGTATGATAAATGCCTCGTTTTTCACAAAATCTTTTAAAATGTTCATTTTCAAATTCACTGTCGTGATCACTTCTTAAAGAAATAACTTTCAAAGAGTATAACATTCAATTTTTTTGAAAAATATTTTGAACTCACGGAAGGCCTCGTTCTTATAGACTAAGAATAATACTCGCGTATATTGTGTAAAATCAACTCTGGAAAATACGTATTTAGAATCATAAAGAAATGGAGTTCTAGTCGAGAAAAACAGGTCCATATGGAGTAGTTCAAGTAGCATATTCGAGCTAAAAACTCCAATACTCTTAACTGTACTTTTATGCATTTTGCCAAGTTGACATGAATCACATATTTTATCCAATTTAAAATTTAATTTAGGAAGTCCTTGCACCAACTCTTTCCTAGATACCTTATTCATGTTTTTGATGTTTACATGACTGAAACGTCTGTACATAGCAACGAGTCATTTGTTGAAACAATCAAGCAGACATTTGAATCATACTCATTTAATCTAAGCACATAAATATTTTCTACTCGCTTACATTTTACAAGAATGTTTTTCATATCCTTGTCATAGACTAAGCAAGAGTCAAGAGTAAAAATAACTTTCATACCTTTATCGCATAATTGGCTTATGCATAACAAGTTGTGCTTTAGCCCACTTACTAAGCTTACGTCTTTGATGAGTAGCTTCGAAGGATTGCCGATGTTACCTATGCCAATAAATTTACCTTTCTAATTGTCTCCAAAAGTCACAGTTCATCCATCATACATTTTTAGAGAGCTAAGCAATTTTGCATTCCATGTCATGTGTGCGGAGCATCCGCTATCCATTATCCACATGTCCTGAAAGAAAATGATTAAACGAATTTGGTACCCACTTATGATTGAGTCCAAGTTGTTAGATGAAAATTTCTATCATTTTGTACAATCCTAAGTATTGGGTATCAAAAGAGATATACATGAGGTATGTGGATACACTAATAGATGCATATATGTGAGGATCATTTATTAGGAACCCAAATTCGATTTGAATTTGATTTCCTATGCATACTATTTAACAAGGTGGAAACATAAACATTCTTTTCATATTTGCTCAAATATTTTGGTACCCAAATAGTATTATTTCTAGCAAATCTATTTGAACCATGTATATGATGTGCATTGTGTGCAACATAATTATGATGAGAAACATTGTGATAAGAGGTATCATAATGATCATTGAGGTTAGCATTTTTTCTATAAATAGATGTATTTTGTTTCACATTTTTATGCATAATATTTTGAACAGATTTATCATAAGAAGTAGATGCATGCATACACGATAAGGTAGCTTTTACATTTGGTTTATTCTTAACCTTTTCAAGTCGTAGAACAAGTTCCTCATGTTTGAGCTTTCTTGAAACTATATCTTTTGCAAGAATATTAAACTTATCATTCAAGGTAGAGACATATAAAACATGTTCAACTTTCTGAGCATCATAATCACAAACTAATCTATCATACTTGACTTTCAAATCTTTATTATCATTACAACACTGTTTTATGGACTCATATTCTTTAGCAAGAGAATCAAATTTGTTCTTGAGATTATCATGTTCTTCATGCAAAGCCTTGTGCTTTTTGTCCAAGGTTTTGTGTTTCTTAGTCAATCGTTCTACTCTATGTAGAGATTTTCATATGCACTAGCAATATCAAAATCATCTTCCTCATCGGAACTAGAATCATTAACCTCATTTTTATCGTCTTGACGAGCCATCATGCACATTTCTGCTCCAAGCCTTTCATTGTTGGATTGGGTTGTCTCCATGGGTGTTTGAATCTCATTTGACTTTGATTCGAATCTTTCATCCAATATGTTGAGGATTTGGTGTGCAGTTTCAGCCTCTTCTACAAGATCTAACATCTTATCAGTTAAACCAATATAAATTAGATGTATTACCTTTATGTTTCTGAAGTAGGCTTCTTCTTGATCCGGATTCCATTGTGTTTGCGGCATGGTTGGAATATCATATGGTTCTCTAAGAAATCTTGTGTACATTAGATCTTGTGCCTCCAAGAAGATCTCCATTCTTCTTCTCCATTGAGGATAGAAGTTGCCGTCAAATATTGGAGGTGTATGAATGCTATAGAACGTTGTTGACGCCATCGCCTTTGACCTTGCTCTGATACCAAGTGTTTGATCCTGTGGATGGCAACGAACACTAGAAGGGGGTCGAATAGTGTTGTGCAAATAGAAAACATTTTTGTTCACTGAGTAGCACAATTAAAAACCTTGTAATGTTGCCTAAGAAACCAAGTAGAGTGATCTACGCTTGGTTCTTAATCAACAAGGTAATCTTACAATGAATATAAATATGAGTTACAAGCAAGATACGATTACAAGCAATAAATCTTTTACACAAGAATAGATCTTTTTACACAACGGAAATAAATAAATTAACTTTGCAATAATATGAACAAAAAATTACAGAGATACATGACGTCCCCCGCTTACGCGTTTTTGATGTGTGCAATATTATGATTGGGGGCGTGAGATTTAAATATTTGTAACCGCAAGCGCACGGTGTTGTAGTGTGGCTTGGGGGTCGAACTCAGGGAGGCGTTGATGTGCTTGTGTCAAGTAGGATCAAATTCACCCCATGGGCGAGCTAGCCCGAATCGGATGATGGGTTGTCACGGTAAATGGAATGCAAGGTATAAACAATATAAAGGAAAAACCCGGGACTTTGGTTTCCACCATATCGTGCGATTCTCACCGATAAGGCCTACGGGTAGGATAGCGATCGGAATTAGGGTCTAATGGTGAGACGTTGCCTCTGAAAGTGGTACCAGCGTCCCATGGGCCCGATATTCCGGTCGGTGCCCAGGATGATACGCAGGACTTCTCGGGTTCGGCCAGTGGGCACTCCCGTGTCCATTAACACTGACCGACTCTGGGAGCACTAAGCTCGCAACGATAACTCCCAAGTCTCATCCTGCCGCTTCCGCGCGCTGGGATTTGACGTCTACGCTAAGGGCGTGAGCTATGGCTAGGGAGTCAACCGCCAAGTTTATTCCCCCTTGGCCCGACGGTCAAAGGCGGTCTTTTTCCCGCCGATGACAATAAAACACCCCGCGTAACTGTTAGATTCCTAATCCCAATCGATTTCCTAGTCCTATGGACGCATCGGGGAGAGCCCACGAAGGGGTTTCCACCAAAATCCCAGATTTGGGAACTACTCACACATATTTAGTAAAAAGCGATCTAAATAGAAATCGACTGTTAGAAACATGATCGGGCGATTGAAAAGCAGTAAGAGCAATGCTAATAACACTATATTAAAGTTTGACAAAGATCGGAAAACTTACAAATAGCTGAAAAATTACAGCCGTTAAGAGAGAGAAAAACAGCAAAAAATAACAACTCCCGTTTCTGGAAAACCTAGGGGTCCTATATATAGAATACAAAATCACCCGATCGGGTGATGTCACGCCCCGCTTCCCAAAAATATGGAGGTGAAGCGTGAGAAGGTCCGCTTAGACTTGAAGCTACAAAGCTGCAAGTCCGATAAGCGTCAATCAACTTTAAATAGCAGGTCCTTGCAACGCGAAACGAAACAAAGATAATAATAAGGAAATGAGACAAAAGAGAAATATCAGAATATCCATAATAATAAATTCCAACATCGTAGAAAAGCCACCAGGCTGAAAAGAAAAGAAGTCTAAAGACCAAAACATGACCAACAAAAGTACAACGTACAAAGTAAAGGTGCCACGCACCGACAACTAACAGAAAGCCCTAAAACAAAAAGAGAAGCTCAATAAGGTCACTAAGGATGGTCACCGGTGTCCACAAAACTCCTCCTGGGTAGACATGGACTCAGGCTCAGCATCAGCAAAACACCACGTACTCAGCAACGGTCTCTGGCTCAGGGTCTAACATGTGGCACCCAAAAGAGCAAGGGACACATGTCAGCAAGTCTACAAGAGACTTGTGCAAGGAGACTGAAACTGAAAGTAGCAACCTAGCAGTTCTAGCATGATGCAATGACATGGCAGTTATAGCATGAGTGCAACAAGTAAAGTAAAGTAAAGTAAAAAGTACGAGCATGGCATTTAAACCATGGCATGGATGTCAAGTTTTGCAAGGGCAAACACAAGTACAAGGACAAGTCTAGTAAGCACGTCGTGCACAGAGATTACGCCTTTTGGCTAGAGTGGCTGATCGGGCCAACTCCTAAGCTCAAGTGATCGCTTATCCTTACCCCTCCACGTATGTATGGACTGGCGCCCATCTTCTGGATCACGAGCCAGGAAGTGTTTTATCATGATGGCATAGGGGTGCACCTAGCTGGACAAGGAAGTACAAGTAGTGTAGCGTATGCTACGAATGCAACAATCAATTTGGATGACATGTAAGATGCAATGCATGTCAGTTAAAAGTGCGTACAGTTAAGGAATTTAAACGTGACAGATATCAATGCATGCATGACATGTCAGGGTGTCAGATCTAGCTTCGTTGTCAAGCTAGATCTTAAAATTGCTTCTAGACAGCTATCATTTCACTGTCTAGTCTCTTTTACGCTAAAAACAAGGAAGTGGCCTAAAAACATGGCCCTAAGCAAGAATTGGCAAGTTTCACTTGCCTGAAAAGGGGCGTGCTGAAAGACACAAGATCAAGGAGTCCAGTTCTGCCTACGTGCCCAAACACCAATCTTCACACCAACCTACAGTCCCGTATTCATTATCTTCAATTAGTGAATTAACCAACACAATAAAATTACTGTTTTTATCATGTTAACATGCGGTGTGGGTTCCTACGGAGAGAGACTTACCTCAACACGACGCGAGAGCTACTCTGACGTCGGGTAGCGACGTCAGGGGTTGGACTCCGTCAGTCTGCACGGTACGGAACGGTGGATACTCTAAGATGAAACACGTGCACGAAATAAGTTTGTAACGATGGATAAGAATTATTAGGCAAACCTAAAACGTCTAATGATCCGATTCTTAACAAGTTTTCTATCCTACGATGGGTACACAAATTATCAGTCCTATGAACAATCATGTTAACATCAATATATAACGTCTGTTGGCTAAACATCGTTTATTAAGGTTACTAGAATGCAAACACCCAATCATTAAGTCCGTTCATCAAATACATATGGTTCAAGATTAATAACAAAGTTGTAAAACGTGTTATCATGGGCGTTACTAACCGTGACGAGGGGATGATCCCACGAAGCTTCCGGGGATCGCCGTGAGTCGACAACGGCTAGCGGGACATTGCTGAGCGGGGACAGCGGCTAGATGGAAGTTGTAGCGGCACGAGGGGAAAGTCGACAATGCCTCGGGGGCTGCCGTGCCTCGTTGTCGCATGGGAGATGATCACGGCCGTCGTCGGCGCCTTGGACATCGGCTATCGGTGGGAACCAACGGGGTCACCGAAGAGAAAAGATCGCCGGGGGGGTCCTACAACTACTGCCGTACGAAACGATGCCGCTACAGTGAAGAGCAGTGGCTGCTGCTCTTGACAGTGCCCGGGGAGGTGCTATCCGGCAGTAAATGGCTGGAGGAAGGCCAAGGAGACGTCAGAGGGGCCTGCCGTCGTGGGGCGACGCTGTGGGCACCTTGGAGATGGTCGAGCGGGCACCGGTGGTGCTGCAGTGCGTCGGAGGTGGTGGGATGCGCCGTTAGTGGGTGCCGGAGATGAAGGCCGACGGGGTGCGTGGCTGTCGGAGGGGTTAGCAGCTCGGCGGTGCTAAGGCGAAGGAATAGGCGGGGATACGGCGGGAGAGGGCCGGAGGAAGGTTGTTGGGGTGGCGGTTGGCCGAGGAGAACGCGAGGAACGACGGGTTGCGGGGCTTTGCATGAGTATAGGAGAGGGCGGCGCTTGAAACGTGCTGTGAAAACTTTTAGAAAACCTAGGGCTATTAAAAGAGCATGGGTCACGTGAGTAGCTAACAAAACGTGGGCTTGGGCTATAGGTTAGGGTTTATTAAAAGCATTTGAATGGGTGAGGGCTGATACTTGGGCTAGGCTAAAGGCTTGAGTTGTTATTAGGCTTTAATATAATAACAATTACAAAAACACAATCTCACACCCTATCTCTCTCAAGCGTGGGATGGTGCGGCCAAATGGAGAAATGTGGGCTTGGTCAACTGAATATTGGATGTATAATGTAATAAAATAATCAGTGGAGGATGCCATCTGAAACTTAGGGTAAAAAATATAATAGGTTGGGCCAAACAGTGAAAGTAGGTCAAACGAAGCCCAAAAATTGTGAAATAAATACTGGGGTGACCAGGGCGATGAGGGAAAGAAGACAGAGAAGACGGATCACAATTTCGACGTCGAGAAACGAAATTAAAAATAGAAAGGTCTCGCGACAAAAGTGAAAATCGTGACGTCTCGTCAAACAAAGCCAAATCATGGAAGAACGACACGTGAAATGACATTCCAAATTAATTCCACAATTTAATACTCTCTGAGAGAGTCCCAACGACATATCGCACTATAGGGTTCGGATACAAACAAAGTCTAAAATAAATACGTGCACGAACAAGACTACGTGCACGTAAAGCGTATAAAGGGTACGAGGTCCAAAGGTGATGGCAATCCAAGTTGGGCACACGTCGGGGTTGGCTTGCTAAGGATGCAACCAAGGTGCTACGGCCCTATCAACTCAACAACACGACTCACATACCAAGCACAAAACCAATTAGGTACCCGAAATTTCTATACGCACAGCCGTATGACGAATAGTGAGTACCGGCCGTTACATCCTCCCCACCTTAGAATAAAGTCCGTCCTCGGACTTTCTAACTATAAATATAACTCTCGCTTGACTAGTAGCTATCCCGATCATATTACACTATAATTCAACCAGGTGTAGTCATTACAAGTGCTTATATTTGCACTAGGTCGTAAAACAATAACTCTACTAACCTGTATATATTCACGCACATTACATACTTACATCTATCATAGAAAGCCAAATTCATACACGCATTTCAATCATATTTATTTGCATACATCCCTTATATAACTACTACTTACCTAGCACAAAACAATAGTTCAGATACTTACATAAGAATAGTCTTACACTAGCAAACACAATCATTGCTCTACGTATAGATAACTACTCATGAACAAAAATAATATCGATACACTACTCCCTATATCTCCTAGTATACGTCCAATACCAACCACATCAACACAAGTAACCACACCACTCAATATTAAATCATGTTATTATATCTAAGATACACTTACTACTAATATAATTTCACAATTATAGTTATTCGAATGCATGCAAATATTTCACCATATATTCACATCACATACCGTCCTATATCTATATTTACGACACGCCATACATACCATAGTCACCCATACCTATAACTAAGCACATACTTACCCGTGCATGGTGCACACTCACACACGCTAACTTTTCATTCATATATACTAATCACACCACTATATATCCTGCACATTTACACACCTAGTTTAGCTAGCACCCATACGTTCACACATGCAAGTCCTTAGTAAATAACTATACCACAAGACCAGCACCTATAACTATATACTGGTATAGCGACCCACAATCATGTGCGCAACACAACCAGGCACAAACAATCCTATCACTATACATACATCATCCATCGCTATATTCATGGTACTACACGCAAACCACATACATATGTAACAATATACTTAGAGTATACCCACTCAAGCTTGAGTGAGACTCATAACACATACCCGAATACTCTACATATGTAACACGGTATCTATACCTATACCAATACCACTCCAACGTATACACATCTACCAACATAACCATATACATACCATAACGTCAATCACACTAAATATTTAGTCAGGTAACACCCACATAGCTCAATCACTTTATATACCATAATAATATTACAGACATCAGCACACGTACAATTATAGTACACTCCCTAATACATACGGATTCATCGTATAGTTACACACATGTGACATATATATTCACACCATATTCATCCTCCTATAATTAGTATACTAACACATCTACTTATCCATACGTAATTAAGATATGCAATAATCGTGTATACCTCATGGTATACATGCACACAACATCCCGTAAAAGCAAGCAATACCAATCAAATTATAATCATACTACCATACGTATATCACACATATACTCATGCAACAAATACATAACTACTTATGTCTAAGAACAATACGTAACTACGTACGAGCACATACTCACACGTACTAACATATAGGTCATACAATAGGCCTACTCACTTAACTATACATACACCTATTATTATCACACCTAACATACACATAGCTTTACCAACATATTATTTCAACCATTATAAGTATCTCCAACTACATACACTCCATTAGATATTCCAACACTAATTTTTATATACACAGGCATCCCTAGTATGGTATAGCTAACCACACACAAATCTATAAATACTAACACACCAACTTCATAATATCACGAATAACTCCGAGTATATATATATCACACAATAGGCAACATTAATATACTATGGGGGAGTACACTCATTCAAGCCCACATATACAACTTAGGTACATGCACCACGACACATCACAAAGGTCCAAGGGCCTGTTAACGAATTAGGGTTGACACAGTCGTTGATGAGCACTAACGCCTAAGCAATAGAGGGAGATCGAGGCCGAAAGCGTGGCGGGGAAGGATCGATAAGCAAGAGTTCAGATAGGACGACTATAAGGAGACAGCTTGGTTAGGTGAAATAGTGACTCAATTGGGAATGTTTAGGTAGAGGAAAGGGGAAGGTAGTGATACCCTTATAGGATACAGAAAGAAAATAGTGTAAATAACATAAGCTGAAATACGTGAAATTTGAAAACTGTTGTACTTCAAAAGTTGGAGTCCTCATCTGCATAAAAACATTTGGAGATCGATAAAACAAGTTGTCCGAAACAAGTTGAGTCGAATATACATAATAAGAGAAAATGATTTATTGGCTTATCGAAAATCATTATGAAAAGGAGGTAAATCATTCACACGATCATTAAGGACGTAGTTTAGAAAATATTATACGGCAGTAATTTAATATAATTTCGGAAAAACTTTGAAATTCAAAGAATGAAATTAGATCAACTATAGGGTATGGAATGTTTTCCAAGTCTTAAAACTGGAGAGAAATTTCAAATAAATAATATTGAAAATACTTTTAGAGAAACCCGGACTTGCCAAACGAACTGATTTATACAAAGATCTTAAAGTACGAGTACCACGAATCCTAGAACTGATATATATATATATATATATATAATTGAAGTTCTATTTAGCTTGGAAAAAGATTTTAAAGTATGTATGCTAAGCGATTGAAATGAATCTCGTGGTTTAGAAAAGATGGTATATCGAATTTTCAGAATAGTAATAGAGTTTTTAAACCGAAATGCGAAAATATAGATTAGAAAATAGTTACGAGATAGTAATTATAATTACAACCAATATATTTCAAAATTTACAAGGAATTTTGACTCAATCAAAAAGTGAGGAATTTTAAATATATACGTAGAGAGTTTAAAACAAAATTTAATCTTAGCGAGAACTTTTAATAAGGGAAATTGAAAATTAGCCTTGAAAGAATCAAGCTTTGCGAAAGAGGACATTCGAAAGATCAACGATTATCGTAATGTGGTGATCACGTGAATCGAGGCAAGTAATTTGGTCGCATGTTCGAACATAAACACGCCTAAGATGTGACTCATGAAAATCTACGGGGGACTTCTACGGTCGACCAACTAAAGTTCAGGAAACTTGGCGCTAAGGCTTTTTAAGGAACTAGACCTTGATGAACTGCGTTCGGCTTGGCCCGAAGTCGACGAACCCAAGGGAACGACTAAAGAAATCCTAGAAGTTTACTATGGTCAGAGTTAGGCAAGAACCACTAAGGTAACTCTTACAACGACTAAATCAATTCCTAGCAGGGAGTCTAACTACCAATCAGGGGCCTCTAACTAGCAAGCACAGACGTCTAACTAAGTATTCTTACCACCTAGTGACGTAGGAAAACAAATAGACTCAGGGCTTATAACTCGGATGTTGCAATTTATTTAATGGACATTCCATAGTTATTATCGTTGCTCCGATAATTCACAGTTGCAAGACGGACTTGCATGGGCCACCAACAAAACCTGTCACGCCCCGCTTCCCAAAAATATGGAGGCGAAGCGTGAGAAGGTCCGCTCAGACTTGAAGCTACAAAGCTGTAAGTCCGATAAGCGTCAATCAACTTTAAATAGCAGGTCCTTGCAACGCGAAACGAAACAAAGATAGTAATAATAAGGAAATGAGAAAAAAGAGAAATATCAGAATATCTATAATAATAAATTCCAACATCGCAGAAAAGCCACCAGGCTGAAAAGAAAAGAAGTCTAAAGACCAAAACATGGCCAACAAAAGTACAACGTACAAAGTAAAGGTGCCACGCACCGACAACTAACAGAAAGCCCTAAAACAAAAAGAGAAGCTCAACAAGGTCACTAAGGATGGTCACCGGTGTCCACAAAACTCCTCCTGGGTAGACATGGACTCAGGCTCAGCGTCAGAAAAACACCACGTACTCAGCAACGGTCTCTGGCTCAGGGTCTAACATGTGGCACCCAAAAGAGCTAGGGGCACATGTCAGCAAGTCTACAAGAGACTTGTGCAAGGAAACTGAAACTGAAAGTAGCAACCTAGCAGTTCTAGCATGATGCAATGACATGGCAGTTATAACATGAGTGCAACAAGTAAAGTAAAGTAAAAAGTACGAGCATGGCATTTAAATCATGGCATGGAGGTCAAGTTTTGCAAGAGCAAACACAAGTACAAGGACAAGTCTAGTAAGCACGTCGTGCACAGAGATTATGCCTTTTGGCTAGAGTGGCTGATCGGGCCAACTCCTAAGCTCAAGTGATCGCTTATCCCTACCCCTACACGTGTGTATGGACAGGCGCCCATCTTCTGGATCACGAGCCATGAAGTGTTTTATCATGATGGCATAGGGGTGCACCTAGCCAGACAAGGAAGTACAAGTAGTGTAGCGTGTGCTACGAATGCAACAATCAACTTGGATGACATGTAAGATGCAATGCATGACAGTTAAAAGTACGTACAGTTAATGAATTTAAACGTGACAGATATCAATGCATGCATGACATGTCAGGGTGTCAGATCTAGCTTCGTTGTCAAGCTAGATCTTAAAATTGCTTCTAGACAGCTATCATTTCACTGTCTAGTCTCTTTTATGCTAAAAACAAGGAAGTGGCCTAAAAACATGGCCCTAAGCAAGAATTGGCAAGTTTCACTTGCCTGAAAAGGGGCGTGCTGAAAGACACAAGATCAAGGAGTCCAGTTCTGCCTACGTGCCCAAACACCAATCTTCACACCAACCTACAGTCCCGTATTCATTATCTTCAATTAGTGAATTAACCAACACAATAAAATTACTGTTTTTATCATGTTAACATGCGGTGTGGGTTCCTACGGAGAGAGACTTACCTCAACACGACGCGAGAGCTACTCTGACGTCGGGTAGCGACGTCAGGGGTTGGACTCCGTCAGTCTGCACGGTACGGAACGGTGGATACTCTAAGATGAAACACGTGCACGAAATAAGTTTGTAACGATGGATAAGAATTATTAGGCAAACCTAAAACGTCTAATGATCCGATTCTTAACAAGTTTTCTATCCTACGATGGGTACACAAATTATCAGTCCTATGAACAATCCTGTTAACATCAATATATAACGTCTGTTGGCTAAACATCGTTTATTAAGGTTACTAGCATGCAAACACCCAATCATTAAGTCTGTTCATCAAATACATATGGTTCAAGACTAATAACAAAGTTTTAAACGTGTTATCATGAGCGTTACTAACCGTGACGAGGGGATGATCCCACGAAGCTTCCGGGGATCGCCGTGAGTCGACAACGGCTAGCGGAACGTTGCTGAGCGGGGACAGCGGCTAGATGGAAGTTGTAGCGGCGTGAGGGGAAAGTCGACAACGCCTCGGGGGCTGCCGTGCGTCGTTGTTGCATGGGAGATGATCACGACCGTCGTCGGCGCCTTGGACAGCGGCTATCGGTGGGAACCAACGGGGTCACCGGAGAGAAAAGATCACCGGGGGGTCCTACAACTACTGCCGCATGAAACAATGCCACTGCAGCGAAGAGCAGCGGCTGCTGCTCTTGAAAGTGCCCGGGGAGGCGCTATCCGGCAGTAAATGGCCGGAGGATGGCCGCGGAGACATCGGAGGGGCCTGCCGTCGTGGGGCGACGCTGTGGGCGCCTTGGAGATGGTCGAGCGGGCACCGGCGGTGCTGCAGTGCATCGGAGGTGGTGGGATGCTGACGTGCGTTTATATTTCATATATTCACGCACGCTTTCTTTTGTGTTTCTCCGTGTTTTTCCGCCGTCTCTTATTCGTTTTCGTGTATTTTCCCGTTTTCTTTCACTTTTCTTTGTTTATCCATGATTGCAGGGGATTGACCACGTAGGGGACGTTTAACGATGATATCCCAAGTCCCCGGAGCAACGGGAGAAGTCACGCGTGATCCAGGGGGTCAAACGTCGAAGAATTCATCTTTCAGCCCCTCACCCGGTCGGTTGGTCATCTCCAACCGATCGGGTGATGCACGCGTGCACCACCCGGTCTCTGCCGCAGCTCACAAAGAAGTCACCCGACCGGTTCGCAGACCGGTTCAGCGGGGGCTGTTCTCTGTTTTCTCGAAGCAAAACGCCAACCGATCGGGTGACTCTCACCTGATCGGTTCATCTGTAGCTGAAGAAGAAGAGCTGAAGACACGGACGCCGAACCGATCGATTCACCCGACTGCTCCAAGATCCAACCGGTCACTCAAGAACTCACCCGACCGGTTCATGTGATCGGGTGAAAGCTCGCCGTTTTCTGTTATTAATTTGTAACGGATCAACCGATCGGTTGACTTGTCAACCGATCGGTTGATACGAAGGTCTATAAATAGAACCCCTAGGGTTCCAGAAACGGAGCTGTCATTTTTTCTACTGTTTTATCTCCTTGTGACGGCTGTAATTGTTACTCTTTTGTAAGTTTTCAGATCTTTCTAAAATTTTAGTATTGTTTTTATTACTCTATTACTTCCGCATTGCAATTGTCCGATTATGATTCCAACGGTTAAATTTCATTTAGATCGCTTTTTCATGAATTTTTGTGAGTAGTTCCCAAATCTGGGATTTTGGTGGAAACCCCTTCGGGGGCTCTTCCCGATGCGTCCATAGGGTTAGGAAATCGATAGGGAGTAGGAATCTAACGGTTACGTGGGGCGTTTCATTGTCATCGGCGGGAAAAAGACCGCCTTTGACCGTTGGGCCAAGGGGGAATAAACTTGGCGGTTGACTCCCTAGCCATAGCTCACACCCTTAGCGTAGACGCCGAATCCTAGCACGCGAGAGCGGTAGGATGAGACGTTGGGAGATATCGTTGCGGGCTTAGTGCTCCCGGGATCGATCAGTGTTAATGGACACGGGAGTGCCCACTGATCGAATCCGGGAAGTCCGGTGTATCATCCTGGGCACCGACCGGAATATCGGGCCCATGGGACACCGGTACCACTTTCAGAGGCAACGTCTCACCATTAGACCCTAATCCCGATCGCTATCCATACCCGTAGGCCGTATCGGCGAGAGTCTCTCGTCGGGTTGGAAACCAAAGTCCCGAGTTTTCTTTCTTGTTGTTCATACCCTTTTATTTCCTTTCGTGACAACCATTCACCGATTCGGGCTAGCTCGCCCCTCGGGGTGATTTAGGTCCTACCTGACCCAAGCACAACCTCGCCTCCCTGAGTTCGATATTCCCGCACCCTACACTAACCGTGAAACTTGCGGTAAACGACACCGCGCCGCCGCAACGCAAGCGGGGCGCCGGTCAAGTTTATGGCGCTGTTGCCGGGGAGGCAACGTGCTTGTTATTTTAGGATCTCTTGAACCCTCGTGTCTAGCTCACATCCCTACCTCGCGATAATTTTCGCATTCTCCTTTTTCTTTTTTATTTTTCTTATTTTTATTTCTTATTTTATCTGTTTCTTTCGCACTTGTCGCTTCACGGGTGTTTGTTGTTTTTCATGCGCAGGAGTTCAAGGAGTCTTGACGACTTGATTCCCCTCGATCCAGAGATTAACACCACCCTTAGGCATTTGGCCGCCGAGAAGCGAAGAAGAGAAGATCCCGAATCCATGGAGGAGAACACCCCACCTCACAAGTCCCTGCTGGAGTACTCGATGCCATCCATCGAGTCGACTTCCGCCATCCGATCTCCAGCTATTGCGGCCCAAAGCTTTGAGCTGAAGCCGTCTCTAGTGACATGGATCCAGCAGGACCAGTTTGCAAGTGCACCCATGGAGAGCCCGATCGAGCACCTAGACTCCTTCTTGGAGAAGTGTGACACCTTCCGGATTAATGGTGTCACAACAGAGGCTATCCGTCTGAAGCTGTTCCCCTTCTCTTTGCGAGACAAAGCCAAGCAATGGCTAAGGGGGAAGGACCCCAACACTTTCAACACCTGGGAGAAGCTCTCCAACGCTTTTCTGACGAAGTTCTTTCCTCCGGGGAAGACCATGAAGTTGAGGAGTGAGATCTCCTCCTTCTCCCAGGCCAGCCACGAGTCCTTGCATGAAGCTTGGACGCGATATAAAGAGATGCAAAGAAGATGCCCTCACCATGAGCTTCTGAAGTGGCAGATTATTAATCTGTTCTACAATGAATTGAGGGATGACCTGAAATTTTCTATGGACACTGCTGCTGGGGGTTCCTTCATGTCTAGGAGCAAGGAGGATGCCGGGCATATTCTGGAAAATATGGCATCCAACAATGAGCGGTGGTGTGACGAGAGAGCCACACCCAGATCCGGGGGTATACACAGAGTCGAGGACGTCGACAAACTTTCAAGCAAGTTTGATTTGCTTTCGACCCAGATCTCCGCACTAATGGTAGGAGCCGGTGGGGCCGGTACACAGCAAATTTCTGCGGTGGGGTCCGAATTCTTTGGGGAATTCGACGGTGGTGACATCTCACCACCGCTGGATCAGGCGAGCGCACTATTTTACAACCCCATGGGAAATGCGCCGTATCCACCAAGGACAAATTCCAACCCGGCCTACTCTCCAAACAACCGGAACCACCCAAACTTCAGTTACCGGCCACCATTTCAGCCCTCACCGCCTCAGCAGCCGCAGCAACAAACATATCAGCCGGCTAGGTCACAGCAGAATCAGGTTCAGCAGCAACCATTTCAGCAGCAACCATTTCAGCAACAACCTCAGCAACAATCTTACGCCCCCAGGACTCAGCAGCCGTTCCAGCAGCAGCAGCAGTATGGCCAACAGAGGGCCGTCTCTCCGGTTGAGTCTCTCTTGACTCAATATATTACCAACCAGGAGAAGATCAACCAAAAGCTGGAAATGGGTCAGCGGACCCTCACGGACCAAGTAACCCAGCTGGGGTTACAAGTGGCGAACCTTGCAAGGTCATAAAACCAATTACCGCCACAACCGGAGGTGAACCCGAGGGGAGCAACCCAAACATCGGCACTCGTGCACGAGCACGCAAATGTGTCCGCTATCGTTCTGAGAAGCGGGACACAAATTCCTACTAGAGTGCCCCCTAGCAACCCGGAGGCACCATTGGTCGTTGAGAGACCGACCGAAAAATCAAATGATGCCGGTGCTTCGTCATCAAATCCTATGACTCCGGAGGGAGCCTCTGAAGAAGAGAAGAAGAAGAAGGAGGAAGAGCGCCCGAAAGTGTATAAACCCGTTGTGCCATTTCCACAACGGTTGGCTCAGGCAAAAATTGATGAGAAATATGGCAAGTTCTTCGCCATGGTCAAGGACCTAAGCCTGCAAATCCCCTTCCTAGAAGCAATCGAAACAATCCCCTCCTATGCAAAATTCTTGAAAGATTTGGTGACGAGAGGGTCTAGAAAAGAGAAAGTAGTGTTGACGGCGGAGTGTAGCGCTCTTATCCAGAGGGCAAATCCGCCGAAACTTAAAGACCCGGGGAGCTTCTCAATTCCTTGCACGATCGGGGCAGTAAAGATTCATCGTGCACTCGTCGATCTCGGAGCGAGTGTAAGTTTGATGCCCTTGTCGATGTACAAAAGGATAGGAATGGGTGATTTGGAGCCCACCGGTATGACCCTACAACTAGCTGACCGGTCGGTCAAATATCCGGTGGGAATTGTGGATGACCTCCCCGTGAATGTGAGAGGGGTGCATGTGCCTGTGGACTTCGTAGTCATGGACATGCCTGAAGACGCACACACCTTCATCATCCTTGGACAGCCTTTCATGGCCACTGCTGACGTTTTGATTGATGTGAAGAACGGAAAACTTTCTCTAAACGTCAGCGGAGAAAAAGTTGAATTTGATCTGGGGTTATCCATGAAGTACCCCGATCCCCCAGACGACCCTCTGTGTAATTTGCTGGAGATGGAAGAAGAAAAAGCTGTTGAAGAGAGCTCCTGGGAGATTCTCTTAAGAAACCCCCCCGATGACTTGGGGGATTTAGAAGACCAAGACGGCCCCGAGAACAAAGAAGCTGCTGGAAAAGCGAGTGCAGCAAGAACGACCCCTCCCGGGTTCCCCAAGGCTCCTCCTGTGAGGAGAACGGGGAAAGAGCCCATGGACCTCACCAAAGACGAGGTCCGGATCCTAAAGAAGATGGCGGGAAGCGCCAACACGAAAGAGAAGCCCCCGGATCCCAAGAACAAGGAGAGGGTAGTCGAGCAAATATTTCTCCAGCCGTTGACTACTCCAAGGGCCTTCAGCTCCAATGAAGAAGAGATGCCGAACTTCGGGCATCACCCGTATCAACCACCGTGAACATCTCTTGCAGGCGTCGAGCCAACGACGTTAAACAAGTGCGCTTCATGGGAGGCAACCCATGCTCTAAAATTTTGCTCACTTTTTAGTGTTATTTCTGACTTTATTTTATCTATTTTTATAAATAAAATCAGCCGCGAGAACATCCGTTCAGGGACTTAGACAATCTGTTGGATTTTGCAGGAAACAAGCCCCAACCGATCGGTTGACAACTCACCCGATAGGTTGGGAGGTATTAGATACAAGCCGAGATCTGCCCCCATATGAACCGATCGGTTAAGTAATGAAGAGACCGGGTGGCAGACCGGGTGAGCTGGGGAGAACTCTCAGAAATTTTTGGGGAATGTCAACCGATCGGTTGAGTTCGAGCGCGATCGGTTGACGTGACCGGGTGAGCAGCCCTAAGTTCTCGGGAAAATGAGTGGAGCGACCAACCGATCGGTTGACACTTCACCCGACCGGTTCGCCTGTAGCATTTCTTCGGCAAGGACTTCGACCTAACCGTCAACCGATCAGGTGACAAGTCACCCGATCGGTTCGACTTAAAACCCTATATAAACACCTCCCCGACCACCCGTTCATTTCCATCCTCGCCCGATCGCCCAAATCACCGCCGTTTCGACTCCTCTCATGCGCCTGCCTTCTTTCTTCCCCAAGATCAACCTCGATCGTCTTCCCCCGCCATCTCCCTACCCGTCCACCATCGATTTCCCTCCATTCCCCCGCCATCTCCCTACACACAAAACCCTAAATTTCACCCATTCTCCCCAACATCGAAACTTGTTGAAGAGATCGCTGCGGCTTCACAGCGTGCTCCAATCGAGTAGCATCGGGGCGTCTACGAGCAACTATCTTCATCTCATTTGGGTAAACTCGCTCCTTTGCTTAATTTTAATCTTACCCCAAATATTCCATTTGCTTGTTGGTCGTATTTCGTGTTTGTGTTGAATTCATTGTACTCTTACGCACCTACGCGCACGAACGACACCCACACAATGCCTCCTCGCCGTGTTAAGCCCACCGACGCCGGCTCTTCGAACCCTAGGCCCACCCGTCGTACCCGTCGCACACAGCCCACCACCTCCAACCCATCCACCACTTCCCCACCTCGTGCTTACGATCCCGAATATGGGATGCAATTCCAAACCGATGACCATGCCGACCGATTCACGGCCATGGTCCTCCTAGCTGGTCAGGGTGTCGGATAACCGAGGAATCCGTCGACCGAGACCTCCCGTTTCTTCAAAGCTTCATTTTCCACATCCGTGAAGACCCACCCGACGTCTCCAAGCTCCACATTCCACCCCCCACGACTCCTGGTCCACAGCGCAGGCCCCCGTCACCACCCCCAGAGGGTGGTGCCCATGCTTGATTTTTCTCTCCCACTTTTGCCCCCCCATATTTGTGCCCATCTGTCTTTTCGGGGCCCTGCTTTGTCTCTGTCGGAGGGAGGGGACTATTTGCGTGTTGCTTTCTAAATTCACCTCTTTTGTTTTTGACTCCCCCTTGCACATCTCTGCATTTCATCGATCACATCATTTCGCTAGCACTTTCTGGTCTAGCTTGGGGGACGTCTATTTTGGTGTGCTGTCGTGTTTTGTTTGTTTTTCTCATTTTTGTGTGTGTGCTTCTTTTTCATTTTTTGAGTGTCGTGCTTGTGTTTTTATTTTTATTTTCATTTTGTTTGATTTTGATTTTGATCTTTCTTTCTTTTTCAGTTTCATCTATGTGTTTTCCTGGTTTTCATTTCTTTTTGTGTCAGTGCGTATCCCCCCCATCTTCATTGCCCTCCCGTACTCACTCATATCGCATTGAGGACAATGCAAACTTCAGCTTGGGGGAGTCGCACTGTGTGCGTCGTTTGAGTCCTTCTTTTTCGTCTATTTGAGTCGTTTTTCTCCGTGATTTTCTTTTTTTCTTTTCTTCCTTTTTAGCTCTTTCTCCTAGAGATGAATCCTGTGATGAATCGCCACAAAGTCACACACACCTAGCATTGCATCGATAATCACACTCACTAACCCTAGGATTTCGAGTCCTCTTGCATTTCACGCATCGTGGGTCCACTTAGCTTTTTGTGAGTCGTGTGTCGTGACTAGCATTTGGTGTGCTTCTGCTTTGTGATTTTACTTTATATACTTGTCCAGGAATGACCCCTAGATTATCATGCTCCGATTTGAATATGCGGTATTTGTTTCCACTATATGCATGCTATATTTATATCGTATACTTCAATTCTCATGCGTCGGGATTCCACAACTAAGGACTAGGATAACCCATTTAGCCTATGCTCTATTTAGCGAGAATAGTTTCCTTTGCCCGAGTGTTTAGATTTCGACTTCTTTTTTGTTTTACTTGGTGCAAATCCCCTCGTCGTGTATCGTTCTCCCACTTGGGAGAGTACACATGTGTATAGCCAAAAACCCAAAAATCCAAAAAAAAAAGGAGAAAAGAAAAGAAAAACCCAAAAAGAAAAGAAAAGAAAAATTGTGTATAGCCCAAAATCCAAAAAAAAATACAAATGCCCAAAACCCAAAAAAATTTCAGTGTGAATATTTTTTCCTACTCGCCAAGAATAAAGGGAAGGCGAGAATTTGCACCGAGTGTTCTTCTCCACATCATCTCAACCCCCCGTCGTTATCGAAAACACTTGGCTTAGGAACTTTTTAGCTAGTATCTAGGCTATAGTGGCGTGATTTTCTTAACCCTAGTTGTGGAGTCCCCGATGCATGATACGCTTCTATTCTCACTCTTCTCATGCATGCTTGAACTTATATTCGCCGCTTAATTCAATTCGGATCGATATTTTGGGTCATATCTTGGATTTGTGTATATCGAGCCTCATAGCACATTGTAGAAAGCATCACCATTTGCTAGCACACGACCACGCTCACTCGTGCTTCACCGCGTGGACCCACGACACTTATTTGGACTCGCTTTCCTAGGTTTAGTGGTGTGATTTGGCGTTTGCTTGCTTGGTGTGTTGTTTCTGATTTTGGTGGCTCTGATGGACGATCTAGGGTTTAGAGTTTTCTTTTTCTTTCTTCCTCTCTATTTTTCCCTTCCGAGCTCCTACTCTCACTCGTCTTCCTCGAGGACGAGGAAGAGTTCAGCTTGGGGGATTTTGACGTGCGTTTATATTTCATATATTCACGCACGCTTTCTTTTGTGTTTCTCCGTGTTTTTCCGCCGTCTCTTATTCGTTTTCGTGTATTTTCCCGTTTTCTTTCACTTTTCTTTGTTTATCTATGATTGCAGGGGATTGACCACGTAGGGGACGTTTAACGATGATATCCCAAGTCCCCGGAGCAACGGGAGAAGTCACGCGTGATCCAGGGGGCAAACGTCGAAGAATTCATCTTTTATCCCCTCACCCGATCGGTTGGTCATCTCCAACCGATCGGGTGATGCACGCGTGCACCACCCGGTCTCTGCCGCAGCTCACAAAGAAGTCACCCGACCGGTTCGCAGACCGGTTCAGCGGGGGCTGTTCTCTGTTTTCTCGAAGCAAAATGCCAACTGATCGGGTGACTCTCACCCGATCGGTTCATCTGTAGCTGAAGAAGAAGAGCTGAAGACACGGACGTCGAACCGATCGATTCACCCGACTGCTCCAAGATCCAACCGGTCACTCAAGAACTCACCCGACCGGTTCATGTGATCGGGTGAAAGCTCGCCGTTTTCTGTTATTAATTTGTAACGGATCAACCGATCGGTTGACTTGTCAACCGATCGGTTGATACGAAGGTCTATAAATAGAACCCCTAGGGTTCGAGAAACGGAGCTGTCATTTTTTCTACTGTTTTATCTCCTTGTGACGGCTGTAATTGTTACTCTTTTGTAAGTTTTCAGATCTTTCTAAAATTTTAGTATTGTCTTTATTACTCTATTACTTCCGCATTGCAATTGTCCGATTATGATTCCAACGGTTAAATTTCATTTAGATCGCTTTTTCATGAATTTTTGTGAGTAGTTCCCAAATCTGGGATTTTGGTGGAAACCCCTTCGGGGGCTCTTCCTGATGCGTCCATAGGGTTAGGAAATCGATAGAGAGTAGGAATCTAACGGTTACGCGGGGCGTTTCATTGTCATCGGCGGGAAAAAGACCACCTTTGACCGTTGGGCCAAGGGGGAATAAACTTGGCGGTTGACTCCCTAGCCATAGCTCACACCCTTAGCGTAGACGCCGAATCCTAGCACGCGGGAGCGGCAGGATGAGACGTTGGGAGATATCGTTGCGGGCTTAGTGCTCCCGGGATCGATCAGTGTTAATGGACATGGGAGTGCCCACTGATCAAATCCGGGAAGTCCGGTGTATCATCCTGGGCACCGACCGGAATATCGGGCCCATGGGACGCCGGTACCACTTTCAGAGGCAACGTCTCACCATTAGACCCTAATCCCGATCGCTATCCATACCCGTAGGCCGTATCGGCGAGAGTCTCTCGTCGGGTTGGAAACCAAAGTCCCGGGTTTTCTTTCTTCTTGTTCATACCCTTTTATTTCCTTTCGTGACAACCATTCACCGATTCGGGCTAGCTCGCCCCTCGGGGTGATTTAGGCCCTACCTGACCCAAGCACAACCTCGCCTCCCTGAGTTCGATATTTCCACACCCTACACTAACCGTGAAACTTGCGGTAAACGACACCGCGCCACCGCAACGCAAGCGGGGCGCCGGTCAGATGCGCCGTTAGTGGGTGCCGGAGATGAAGGCCGACGTGGTGCGTGGCTGTCGGAGGGGTTAGCAGCTCGGCGGTGCTAAGGCGAAGGAAAAGGCGGGGATACGGCGGGAGAGGGCCGGAGGAAGGTCGTGGGGGCGGCGGTTGGCCGAGGAGAACGCGAGGAACGACGGGTTGTGGGGCTTTGCGTGAGTATAGGAGAGGGCGGCGCTTGAAACGTGCTGTGAAAACTTTTAGAAAACCTAGGGCTATTAAAAGAGCATGGGTCACGTGAGTAGCTAACAAAACGTGGGCTTGGGCTATAGGTTATGGTTTATTAAAAGCATTTGAATGGGTGAGGGCTGATACTTGGGCTAGGCTAAAGGCTTGAGTTGTTATTAGGCTTTAATATAATAACAATTACAAAAACACAATCACACACCCTATCTCTCTCAAGCATGGGATGGTGCGGCCAAATGGAGAAATGTGGGCTTGGTCAACTGAATATTGGATGTATAATGTAATAAAATAATCAGTGGAGGATGCCATCTGAAACTTAGGGTAAAAATATATAATAGGTTGGGCCAAACAGTGAAAGTAGGTCAAACGAAGCCCAAAAAATGTGAAATAAATACTGGGGTGACCATGGCGATGAGGGAAAGAAGACAGAGAAGATGGATCATAATTTCGACGTCGAGAAACGAAATTAAAAATAGAAAGGTCTCGCGACAAAAGTGAAAATCGTGACGTCTCGTCAAACAAAGCCAAATCGTGGAAGAACGACACGTGAAATGATGTTCCAAATAAAGTCCACAATTTAATACTCTCCGAGAGAGTCCCAACGACATATCGCACTATAGGGTTCGGATACAGACAAAGTCTAAAATAAATACGTGCACGAACAAGACTACGTGCACGTAAAGTGTATAAAGGGTACGGGGTCCAAATGCGATGGCAATCCAAGTTGGGCACACGTCGGGGTTGGCTTGCTAAGGATGCAACCAAGGGCCCTATCAACTCAACGACACGACTCACATACCAAGCACAAAACCAATCAGGTGCCCGAAATTGCTATACGCACAGCCGTATACGAATAGTGAGTACCGGCCGTTACAGGTGAAAAGTCAACCGATCGGGTGACATGCTTCGTTTCTTCGGCAGCGCAGAATAGGATTCCACCCGGTCACCACGGCACGGTCGATTGAAGGTTGAATTCGATCGGTTGGATCTTCGTGCCGTTGGGTGAACCGGTCGGTTGATCTCTCCGTGTCTTGGCTTCGGAGAATCAGCTACACGTGAACCGATCGGGTGAAAGTCACCCGATCGGTTGGAATTCAGCGTCAGAATTCCAGAGAGTTGGGGCGTTTGAACCGGTCACTGAACCGACCGGGTGACTTCTTGGCCGCTCCAACTTGTGTCCGGGTGGTGCATGCGTGCATCACCCGATCGGTTGGAAATGACCAACCGGTCGGGTGAGGGGCTGAAAGATGCGATCTTCGTCGTTTGATCCCTGGATCACGCGTGACTCCTCCCGTTGCTCCAGGGACTCATGATATCGTCGTTTTATGTCCCCTATGCCAGTAAACTCCTGCAAAATATGAAAAACATGGAAAAGTGAAAGAAAACAAGAAAACACGAGAAAACGAATATAAGACGCCGGTAAAATACGGAAAAACACGGAAGAAAACATGCGCGAATATATGAAATATAATTGCACGTCAAAATCCCCCAAGCTGAACTCTTCCTCGTCCTCGAGGAAGACGAGTGAGAGTAGGAGCTCGGAGAGAGAAAATAGAGAGAAAGAGAGAAAATAAAAAACTCTATACCCTAGATCGCCCGTCAGGGCCAACAAAATCAAAAACGGCACATATAGCAAGCAAACGCCAAATCGCATCACTAAACCAAGGAATACGAGTCCTGACAAGTGCCATGGGCCCACGCGGTGAAGTGCGAGTGAGTGTGGTCATGTGCTAGCAGACGGTGTCACTATCTACGATGTGCGATAAAGCTCGATATACACAAATCCAGGAAATGACCCAAATATCGATTCGAACTGAATAAAGCGGTGAATATAAGTAGTTCAAGCATGCATGAGAATAGAGAGAGAATCGAAACATATCATGCGTCGGGGACTCCATAACTAGGGTTAAGGAAATTACCACACTATAGCCTAGATAATAGCTAAAATGTTCCTAAGCCAAGTGTTTTCGAAACCGATGGTGGTTGAGATGATGTGGAGTAGGACACTCGGTGCAAATTCTCGCCTTCCCTTTATTCTCGGCTAGGAGGAAAAAATATTCACACGGGAATTTTTTTTGGGTTTTGGGTATTTGTATAATTTTTTTTGGCTTTTTGGCTATACAAATTTTTTTCTTTTCTTTTCTCTTATTTTTGGGTTTTTCTTTTCTTTTCTCTCTTTTTTTTGGATTTTTGGGTTTTTGGCTATACACATGTGCACTCTCCCAAGTGGGAGAACGGTACACGACGAGGGAATTTGCACCAAGTATAACAAAAAATAAATCGGAATCTAAACACTTGGGCAAAGGAAACGATTCTCGCTAATTAGATCATGGGCTAAATGGGATATCCTAGTCCTTAATTGTGGAATCCCGACACATACGAAATGAAGTATACGATATATATATAGCATGCAGAAGCAGACAGGAGAAATAAATACCGCATATTCAAATCGAAGCATGATAATCTAGGGGCATTCCTGGACAGGTATATAAAGTAAAATCACAAAGTAGAAGGACACCACACGGCTAGGCATGACTCACGACTCACAAAAAGCTAAGTGGACCCACGATGCATGAAATGCAAGAGGACTCGATATCCTAGGGTTAGTGAATGTGATTATCGATGCCATGCTAGGTGTGTGAGATTTTGTGGCAATTCATCATATGGTTCATCTCTAGGAGAAAGAGATAAAAAGAAGAAAAGAAAAAGAAAAAGAAAAAGAAAAAAGATGGGGAAAAACGACACAAATAACGAAGAAAAAGAAACAAATGATGCACGAAGTGCGACTCCCCCAAGCTGGAACTTGCATTGCCCTCAATGCAATAGAATTAAATACGGGAGGGCAATGAATATGGGGGGAATACGCACAGACACAAAAAAGACACGAAAAACAAGAAAGTCACACAAACGAGACTGAAAATAAGAAATAAAATAAAAGGCACACCACACGACATATGAACAGAAAATAAAAATAAAAGAAAGAAAATCACACGACACGACAAATAAACAAACACACAAAGAAAAACGAAACACGACAGTACACCCAAAAATTTGACTTCCCCCAAGCTAGACATGACAATGCTAGCAAGAAGATGTGATCGTGAAAATGCAGAGATATGCAAGGGGGAGGTCAGAAAACAAAATGAAATCAAAAAGCAAGAGATGGGGAGTCCTCGCCCTCCTCGGAAGAGGGTGTGGATGGGTGGTCGGGGGAGGCGGGGGGTGTGCGGAGAAGTGGGGAATGAGGTGGAGGAATAGGTGCAGTGGGGGTGTGAATGATGGGTGAAGTGTCGGTGGAGGTGGGTGGTGGTGGAAGTACGGCGATCAAGGCGGTGGTAAAAGGGATAGAAATGGGGGGAGAAGGTGTGATGGTGACGGTAGTGGGTGGCGGTGGTAGAGATCTGGAGCGCACCTGCAATTTCTTGCGGCGCACATAGGCAGTGATGGCGGAGGAGGGAGGAGGTGGTGTGGCGTCGACAGAAGTGGTCGTGAGAGGAGTCGTGGATACGGGGATGGGAATAGACGTGGGAGGGGGGATGATCACCTAGGTGGGGGTGAAGGATATGGGGATGGGTGGGATGTGTAGGGTTTTCGGGGACCCTTAGGGCACAAAAATTCTATGCCCGTCCTAAGTCGGACGGAACATAGACAGATAAGCAGCGGAAAATAATCATGTTAATCTAATTAACATTTAACCCTAAGGTCCAAGACCATAATCCAAGATCTATGCCGACTTGGGATGGGTCTGACCATCCCAAGAAGGATCTAGCCTACTGCGATTAAATTAAACTAATGCTTAATTAAACACATACCCGGAATCTCAGCCCTGGGGCAGGCGAGATGTTCCGCACCGTCTTTCGAGCCGCTCCCGGTCCCACGCCGAGCTGCTCCTCGAACCGCTCCCCGAACCGCTCCTCGAACCGCTCCGCATCCCGAGGCGATTAATCCCGTGTCGCCGAGCCAACCAACCGCCGAAGAAAGTTTCACGCGAGTGAAACCTCCTCCTAGATTTCAGATCCGAATCCGAACTCCTTTGCGGCTTTGCTAGAGCCCTCAGGAGCAAGGCAGAAATTTATAGGGAGAGGAGAAATATTAATTTAAGCTTAGATCCGAGCGTGCTCCAACATTTACGAGAGCCGCTCAGATCTAGAGCTTGGGACGAGTTTGGAGGAAGGGGGGAGGCCCCTATTTATATAGGCGGCTGACTCTCCCCTTTCTTCACAACCGAGGTGAGACTATTAATTTGGGATTAATTAAATCAAGTTAGTTTGCCTTTCACAAAGGGCAAACTTCTTCGAATTTTAACTCCCTCACCGTTGAGCTTCAATGTTGGTACAACCTACCAAATCGAAGAGGGTTCAACGGTGAACGCGTAGGAAAAAACGGCTCGTCAATCCGAGTCCGTTTGACCCTTCAAACAATTGTCCAAAGTTAGCCAAAAGTCATGCTTCTCTTAGAAACGTAGTCGTCAAGAAAATCCCAGGTTTCAAAAAACCCTAACCAGAAAATTTGGGCTTGGTGGGCCTCCATTTTCGCTGGTTTCAGCCCAACAATTTGGGCTGACTTGTTTTGGCTATAACTTGTGCATTTGGACTCCGTTTTTGACGTGGTTTGAACTTGCATTTAGAGCGGGACGATCCCGTCATCTAGGTAACCTTTTCAATGAATTTATTTAATTAAATATAGTCTTAAACAATTTAAGACACATTTAATCTCTTTTGCATCATATGCAAATTAGTCCTTATCTAGGCTTAAATTTTCATTTGCATCAAATACAAATGATCTGAGGGCATATTCCTCTACATCTCACACTTGCACTCAGTATCATTTATCCCGAATGCAGGAGATGATTGCAAACATGTTTTGCAATATTTTATCCCTTGCATCAAATGCAAATTATTCTCCCTAACTAATTTCTACCTATTACTAGACGAAGGTCACACTCTGTGTGAGACCCTACAGCCTGACCCTTACAACAGGTTGGGCTCGAAGCCCTATACGGCAGTGACCACGAGCAGTGGTTGCCGTCTCTGCTTCAGGAATCATCATTATGTGGTTGACTAATTGACATGAGTATTGTCGGGACCACCCTGACTGTTTCGTGATGAATTCCGCAGTTATAGTCTTTTCGTCTAAACTATGTCGTATAGATCAAGTCTAGGGTACGGTCAAACTATCAACCCCAATAACTTGACTCCGGTTAGTTTCTATCGATCTTTTAGTCAAAAATGTTGGACTTCTTCCCACATACTCTGGCCAGAGTTTTTACTAAAGACCGAACTAACCCTACGACACTAACTCCCATTGACCGGGAGAGACGAATCCTCTCTTGGTCATTACTCTCCTCATACGCTTCAAGTGTCACCCAATCAAAGACCTTTCGACAGGCCTTGCCTCGAAGCTAGGTCATTTGATCTAAGTGGCACCGTTCACACACAGGTTCGTCAAAATGACCTCAAGTCAAAAGACCAACTAGCCTATCATCACTCAGAGTCATCATTGACAGATTGGTCAATATAACCATATGATAACTCTTGTGGATCGTTCAGTGAACTCATTCTCTAATGAGCATCTGTGTCTCTTCTACGACTTCGCCAAGTCAAGCGATCATGAGATCATCGCCACCGCTAAACAGTGAAGACTAAGACACAATGGTCTATCCGATGTTTCGATATCCTTGTCTCGAAACATCTACAACCACGAACCCTTTTAGACTTATGCTACAAACGGTCAAACATTTCTCCATGATCGAGATACTCATCTAGGTACATGTTTGACCTTGCATAAAGTCTCAGGACTTTACCTAAGTTAATATCTAATGTTAACTACATTATAACAGAACTTTAGATAAATTATTACCAAACAGCTTACTGTTATTTCGAACAAGATGTTTGTGCTATTCACACATGAAGATAGATAGCCTCGAGGGTATCATCTCTCAACATCTCCCACTTGTACTCAGGCCCATTTATCTCGGTATCTTATACCATTTTTACATAGAAGTTTTCCCGACTTCATGTGATAGAGCCTTCATGAGTGGATCTGCTAAAACCGTCTACACTATAGACTTAAGGGGTTTCTATGTTCATGTTAGACCAACCATTTGAATCTCATTCAAATAATTCACTTGGTCGCTCGGAATCCATAATATTTTTATTTCCTTGGATCTCATCCAGTTCATCGTACATTACGATAATAATCTTTAAATTTGTTTCTGGTCATTTCAAATGGCTAATTTTTATTTTTGATAAAGTGTCAAACCTTTTTGGTTCGTCTAAATCATATTTAGAAAAACGAACTTATAAGTGAATGTTCCAATTTTCATGGTCAACTTTGAGCATTTTACATCGAGCTTGGTCCGAGTAGATCTGTGCACATCTGCTGGTGAGACTGTTTCAACATAATCCGTTTATAGGAATTAGGATGAAAACCGTTCTCGACCAATATGATTGACCAACATGATTGCACTTCACTATTTTCTTTTCTGCACAAATCTTTCAACTTAAAGATTTACTTGTAGAAAGTGAGGAAACATTTTCCTTGGGCACGTAAACTAAATTCCAAAATTTATTTACGCACACGGATCTATTCTGATTGCATCAAATTTTAAATCGGAGTTACTACTCCGAATTTTCATCCTAGAAGTTGGCTAAGTCATCACCAATTATGATGTCTAACTCGACTCTTCGTCTTACGAGATTCGAGTAATTATCCAACTTCTTAATGATTGATTTTATGAATATCTTATTGATAATGTCCTCACAGAACATTATCAAAACCTAGGCATTACTATCTGGGACTTAACCCAGAAGGAGGACTTAACTCAGAGTCACTTACAATGGATCACACCAAGTCTAACTAAATGTGATTCATACCTTTTAACACTTAATGTGTTAACAGAATTGACCTGAGAGAAAATCACATTTTCTTTTAGTCACACAAGATTTTATGTAGCTAAGTATTTGACCATTCGATCTAATCGAATCAGTTTAAATACTTTAGTCATTTCGTTCTTTATTTTATCAGACTTGTGTTTCATCAAGAACACGTGTCTTAATAAAATATACGAATAACTTATTTTGGTTAGACTCGGGTACATCAGTATGTACGAGACTGAGTTCGACAACTCATTCTCCCACTGTCTTACAGATGGGTTTCGGCCATTATATCTAAGAGGGTAAGACTCACAAGTGTCTGTAGACTTCATAATACGAGAGGTCAGACCCCTCTTTATGTGACTTGTGAAGCTTAGTCTCTCGATACGGCCTAGTCTATTTTGCCATATAAGTTTGCTACTATCTTGTGTATTTATATATTAACATTTAATATATATATTGTCGTTATACATATTACTTATTGCTTCAGAAGCAATGTGACGACATTCGTCAAAATGTGTTAACCTTTTGTATAACAATAATTATGAAATCGTGACATCAGAATATGTCACATTTTCATTTCCTCCTCCTTATGCCTTTACTAATGATAAATTAAACTAACTTTCTCCATTGACTTTCTGGAGTGCCTTCTTCCTTTTCTAAATCACATTTAGATATAAATAGCCCAACATAAATAAATAACTATGCAAGCATCTCATGTATCCAAACGCCTGAGAGTTGCAATCTCGAGTGTAGCTCCAGAAGTTGCTTATCTCAAGATCCGGTTGGGATACATAGCCTTGCACCGCTCATGCACTCGAATTCGACTCAAACAATTTGATCGAATTCTTGAACTTTGTGGATCAAAATTGTTTGTCCATACAACCTTGAGGGTAGCTCGACAAGTTGTAGGGAGAAACATACTTCGAATTTCCTATATGTTCAAGCTGCCTCATATAGAGACGAGTGACATGTAGCGTGAATTTATTTGTTGGACCCAGAACTTAATGAAATCATATTTCTTAAGTCTGTTCTTTAGAAGGTCATTTTAATGTCAACGAGAATATAGTTTTGATTCTATCATTTAGAATTTAGCTTGATATTCAATTAATCAACCTATTTGACCAGTTAACTAATTCCATTAAAATATTGTATTTCGATTCCTTCGGTAAACATAGTCTTGCCCTAGTTTAGCATATGTTCAATATTAAATATAGGTAGATTGGCATTCATCTATCTATATCCTCCCACTATTTTTACGATCGTTTCAAAGCTTAATAACGAACGATTTAATCGAATTAAAATATTTAAAATTTAGTGAATGAGGGATCCAATCATCCTGAACCTCACAACCTTGAGGAGACTCAACAAGTTGATTGGTTCCATGATTGGTAGACTAACTCTTAATCAATCACATCACATGTGACTCCCTATCGTTTTTACCCACAGTTACTTATGATCTTGAGGAGACTCAAAAAATCATAATGACTGGTCTAGTCAGACCCTTGATTTCGTGTCCAGATTTGACTTAGATCGATGCTCGAGGAGAC
Organism: Scilla litardierei; assembly: GCA_030789695.1. Taxonomy (NCBI): domain Eukaryota; kingdom Viridiplantae; phylum Streptophyta; class Magnoliopsida; order Asparagales; family Asparagaceae; genus Scilla; species Scilla litardierei. The sequence continues at coordinate 82,826,881 of CM061139.1, forward strand.
TCGACGTATCGATTTGGGTCAAGTCTAGACTACATCATATGTATGTTGGAGTTTGTTTCTTAAAGATAAACATGTCATAGCTTGAGGAGACTCAACAACTATAATTGTGTTCTTTGAGTTACCAAGCTCCAAAATCAAGGAGGGATACAGATTAATCATTAATAAGATTTATAACGCATTGACTAGATATAGTCCAGGGTGTCATACAATCATGATTCGCGACATTACGGTCCAGCGGAACACAGCCAGGGAATTGACTAAGCCAGGATCACTGCCCCTTGGACTAGCAAGGGTTAACCCAGCAAACTTAGCCAAACACATTGACTGGATCATGGTCCATTGAATGAAGCTTGTCATTTTTTGTATGTGTGCCATAGACTAAACAGCTTTTATTAATAACTAATTAATCCTATCAACTAGTTGCATCCTTAAATTCAAAATTTTAGGATTTGTTTAATAACTTTTATTAAATCCTTATCAACTATAAGGTTCACGTGCTATCCTAAGCGTTATTAGGATTTTAATAAATTTTATTAACAACGCTAAAAGCGAAGTCCTTTAATGAGAATTAATTATAACAATTAGAATTAAGATTCATTAAAAGGACTACCCTAATCAGGAATTAGGTCTTGAAGTGTTGTTAATGTTTTATTAAAACATAGCATGTCATTAAAATTCAAGTAATAAATTTTAATCATTTTTAATGGCTAACCTAAAGGGTTGTCTTGTGTTATCAAATAAGGGACAAGAAGAACTAGCCATTAAAATAAAGCTACACTAATTTATCGCATAAAGATAGTGCACAACTATTTAACAATTAAATAGACTAAGTTTATTGCATAAACAATTTTAGCATGCATACATAAATTTAACATTTAAATTTAAAATATGATTTTAAAATATTTTATTTTTATCTCATAAAAACTTGTTTTTTTAAAATCACAAATTTGCATGCTACTTTAAAAATTTATAGCATAAAAATTTTAACCTTTAAAATCAGTTTTAAAATATCTCATAAAATTAAAACATCATTTTAAAAAACTTTCATGCTTAAAAATTTATCATATAAAATTTTAGGCACTTTAAACTTATCACATAAATTTTAAAAGATTTAAATTTAGTTTAAAAATTATCACATAAAGTTTAAAACGTCATTTAAAAATTTTCATATTCAAAAATTTATCAAATAGAATTTTTGAACATCTAAAACATTTTTTAAAATTTATCTCATAACTTTAAAAACATTTTTAAAAGTATTTAAAAGCATTCTAAAGTTTAATAATAATCGCAGGCTAGATCGATACGCAGACCTATGCTCTGATACTACTGTAGGGTTTTCGGGGACCCTTAGGGCACAAAAACTCTATGCCCGTCCTAAGTCGGACGGAACATAGACATATAAGCAGCGGAAAATAATCATGTTAATCTAATTAACATTTAACCCTAAGGTCCAAGACCCTAATCCAAGATCTATGCCGACTTGGGATGGGTCTGACCATCCCAAGAAGGATCTAGCCTACTGCGATTAAATTAAACTAATGCTTAATTAAACACATACCCAGAATCTCAGCCCTGGGGCAGGCGAGATGTTCCGCACCGTCTTCCGAGCCGCTCCCGGTCCCACGCCGAGCTGCTCCTCGAACTGCTCCCTGAACCGCTCCTCGAACCGCTCCGCATCCCGAGGCGATCAATCCCGTGTCGCCGAGCCAACCAACCGCCGAAGAATGTTTCACGCGAGTGAAACCTCCGCCTAGATTTCAGATCTGAATCCGAACTCTTTTGCGGCTTTGCTAGAGCCCTCAGGAGCAAGGCAGAAATTTATAGGGAGAGGAGAAATATTAATTTAAGCTTAGATCCGAGTGTGCTCCAACATTTACGAGAGCCGCTCAGATCTAGAGCTTAGGACGAGTTTGGAGGAAGGGGGAGGCCCCTATTTATATAGGCGACTGACTCTCCCCTTTTCTTCACAACCGAGGTGGGACTATTAATTTGGGATTAATTAAATCAAGTTAGTTTGCCTTTCACAAAGGGCAAACTTCCTCGAATTTTAACTCCCTCACCGTTGAGCTTCAATGTTGGTACAACCTACCAAATCGAAGAGGGTTCAACGGTGAACGCGTAGGAAAAAACGGCTCGTCAATCCGAGTCCGTTTGACCCTTCAAACAATTGTCCAAAGTTAGCCAAAAGTCATGCTTCTCTTAGAAACGTAGCCGTCAAGAAAATCCCAGGTTTCAAAAAACCCTAACCAGAAAATTCGGGCTTGGTGGGCCTCCATTTTCACTGGTTTCAGCCCAACAGTTTGGGCTGACTTGTTTTGGCTATAACTTGTGCATTTGGACTCCGTTTTTGATGCGGTTTGAACCTACGTTTAGAGAGGGACGATCCCATCATCTAGGTAACCTTTTCAATGCGTTTATTTAATTAAATATAGTCTTAAACAATTTAAGACACATTTAATCTCTTTTGCATCATATGAAAATTAGTCCCTATCTAGGCTTAAATTTTCATTTGCATCAAATACAAATGAACTGAGGGCATATTCCTCTACAGGATGGTGCATGAGAAGAGTGTGATGGGGGAGGTGACGATCGTCGAGGTGGTGAAGGTGGTGGTGAGGGGTGTGGTGTGGGTGGTGGTGGTCCGTGGAGGTGAGTGAGAAGGCGGAGGATGGCGGCCACGTTCCTCTCAAGCGCGAGGAAATGTGGGTGAGTGAGAAAGTAGGATGGTGATGGGTCCGAGGGGACAGAGGACCTGGAAAGATCACAGAGAGCAGTGACATCGGCCTCGAGAGCAAGGCGAGCTGAGGCCTGGTGGCGACCAAAAGAAGTGGACTGACGTGAAGCAGAAGTGGTGCCGGGAAGTGATGTGGAAGTAGTGCCGGCGGCGGTTGTCACGCCCCGCTTCCCAAAAATATGGAGGCGAAGCGTGAGAAGGTCCGCTCAGACTTGAAGCTACAAAGCTGCAAGTCCGATAAGCGTCAATCAAATTTAAAACTGCAGGTCCTTGCAACGCGAGCGAAACAAGGTAATAATAATGAAATGAGACAAGCGCATAATCTCAGAATATCCATAAATATAAATTCCAACATCGCAGAAAAGCCACCAGGCTAAAAGAAAGAGAGACAAAAGGCCCAAACATGGCCAACAAAGTACAAAGTACAAAACAACGGTGCTACGCACCAACAACTAACAAAAGCCTAAAACAAAAGAAAACTCAGCAAAATCACCAAGGAAGGTCTCCGGTGTCCACAAAACTCCCCCTGGACAAACACGGACTCAGGCTCAGCGTCAGCAAAACACCACGTACTCAGCAACGGTCTCTGGCTCAGGTCTAACATGTGACACCCAAAAGAGCAAGGGGCACATGTCAGCAAGTCTACAAGAGACTTGTGCAAGGAAACTGAAAGTACAAGTAAAAGCAACCTAAAAGTTCTAGCTTGATGCAATGACATGGCAGTTAAAGTAATGAGTGCAACAGGTAAAGTAAAGCGAAGTAAAGTACGAGCATGGCATGACATTCACAAGACAAGTACAAGACAAGAAAAGTAAGCACCTCGTGCACAGAGATTCCGTCTTTTGGCTAGAGGGCTGATCAGGCCACTCCTAAGCTCAAGTGAACGTTTATCCCTACCCCTCCACGTGTGTCGAGCCAGGGCCTTACCCCCGAACTTGGAATGCTCGCTTCTGGACCACGAGCCAGGAAGTGTGTAAACAAGTATGGCGTAGGGGTGCACCTAGCCGGACAAGTAGTACGAGGACAAGTATTGTAGCGTGTGCTACGATGCAACAATCAATGCATGGATGACATGGCATGACAAGTAGTAAAGCGTACAAGTAAGAAAAGTAGACGTGACAGTTTAGCATGCATGAATGACAAGTTTAAGGGTTGGATCTAGCTTCGTTGTCAAGCTAGATCATTTAGGTGACGGATCTAGTTTCGTTGTCAAACTAGATCAAGTAGGCGTCTAGCCAGCTATCATTTCACTGACTAGTCTCTTTTACGCTAAAAGCAAGGAAGTGGCCTAAAAACATGGCCCTACACAAGAGTTGGCAAGTTTCACTTGCCTGCAAGCACGACGTCTGAGCACACCGTCCAATGAGTCCAAAATCATAATTATCCTACGTGCACAAATCCACCGGCCTAAAGTCCATATTATTAATCTTCATTAGTGAATTTAAAACATTTAAAATACTTTAAAAATACCGATTTTAGTCTTGATTAGCATGCATTGGGTTGGGGGTCCTAGGGGTGCAAAGCGTTACCTCAACACGACGCGAAAGCTACACCGGCGTCGGGTAGCGACGCCGGGGGTTGGAATAAGAGAACGCGCTCCAAGTCCTGATTCCAAAATATATTCCTCGCTGGAAAATTCAGAGCTTCGACCGGGGCGACGGTTCCAGATTCCAAAGCTAGCACGTGCGACGACGGGCTACGACGTGCGACGACGTCGTACGCGGCAAGTCGTCGAAGAGAACACACCTAGGTGGGGCCCACAGCAGTCCTAGGGGCCTTTGGGGAACCCACAATAACTCTGGAGAACTTGGGGGGCCCACGGTGGCAAGCGGTGCGACGGGTGCGGGGTTGCGACAAGTGACTCTCGGTCGTACCCCTCCAATGCGGGAGAATCCATCGGTCGGGCGCTAGGAACGACGCTGCACAGCGCTGCGGTCGGTGCGGGCCTTGGTGCTCTCGGTCGGTGCGGAGCAACCCTTCGGTCGGGCGCTGCGGATGCGAGGGAGCGGCGCTGCAACGTTGCAACGGTTGCAACGTTGCGGAGATGCAGCGTGAGCGGGGGAGCGCTTCGGTCAGGCACGGAGGAAGGCGGGGTGCGGAGCGGCTTGGGTGCGGAGCGGGGATGCGGGGCTGTGCGGGCTTGGGCTCTCGGTCTGACCGAGAGCTCCTCTCGGTCAGACACGGGACAAAGCGGAGCGGCGGCTGTGCAAGCGGGCGAAGCGGATGAGCGGGCGGGGGCTTCGGTCAGAGCGGGGAATTTGGGCCCGTTTCTTTGGTCGTGCGGTAGCAGCTTGTCGCAACGTTGCGACGAAACGTCGCAACGTCAAATTTGGGTTTTGGAAGAGGCTAGGGTTAATTTCTTGCGAAAATAGGTCTCCCTAGAGGTTGTTTATATAGTGTAGATGGGTTGACTAGGTCTAGGGCTAATCCTAATGAGATTAGGAGTTTAAAATAATTTAAAATTTAAATCTCAACTTCTCCAACTCACCCAAGGATTTGACTTGGTCCAAATGAGCTGGAAATTGGCTCAAAAATTCTTTAAAACGTTTTAAACTCAAATAAATTTTCTTTGGCCGAAATTAATTTAAAAATAAATTATTAAAAATATTATAAAACTTGTTAAAAATATAAAAGTGGTCAAATAAACTCCAAAAATTATAAAATAAATATCGTAGTGATCGTGATGATGAAAGTGAGCTAACTAAGAAGATGGATCTCAATTTTGACGTCGGACGACGAAACTAAAAATAGAAACGTCTCCCGTCAAAAGTGAAAATCGTCACGTCTCTTCGAGTAAGTTTAAATTGTGGGAAAACGACTCGAGAAACGTCGTTCCAATTTAGTGCCACTATTTAATACTCTCTCAGAGACGTTCACAACGGCATATCACACGAAAGTGTTCACAAACGAACAAGGTCTAAAACAAACACGTGCACGGTCAAAAGCACGTGCATGAACAACGTACCACGAAAAGTGGTCGTTACATCCTCCCCACCTTAGAATAAAGTCCGTCCTTGGACTTTCTAATATAGCTAGTCGCTCTAGTAACCACCCCAATCAAGGCATATAATAATTCAACCAGGTATAGTCATTACAAGTGCTCATGTACGCACTAGGTAGTTAAACATAAACACTACCAACACGTATATATATACATTCACGTACGTCATATATTTATACTTATTGTAGTCAGTCAATTTCATACATGTATTTCAATCATATTTATATAAACATACATCCATTATATAACAACTACTTACCTAACACAAACAATATTTCAGATACTCATATAAGGATAGTTTCACACCTAGCAAATACAATCATTGCTCTACCTATATGTAGCTACCTATGTACAGACATCATGGGTATACTACCCTCTGATAATCCCTAGTATTCATCCAACACTAAACACATCAACACATGTAATCACACCATACCATAATTAATCAAGTTTCACTATATATATATATATATATATTTATTTATTTATTCACCACTACTATAGTTTCACAATATATAGTCATTCAAATACATGCAAATAGTTCACCATATATTCACATCACGTACGGTCCTATAACTGTATTTACGACACGCCACATATATCATAGTCATCAATACTTATAACTAAGCACATACTTACCTGTGCATGGTGCACACCCATACACGCTAACATTTCATTTACGCATACCATTCATACCATTATATTACTAGCACATCTATGCACCTAGTTTTAGCTAGCACACAAGCAAGTCCTTAGTAAATAACTATACCACAAGACCAACACCTATAACTATATACTGGTGTAGCGACCCACAGTCATGTGCGTAACTCAACCAGGCACAAACACTTCTATTACTATACATACATCAAGCATTGCTATATTCAAACTACAAACATACATTCAATATACTTAGAGTATACTCACTCAAGCTTGAGTGAGACTCAATACACACATCAGAATATTCTATACACGTAACACGGCATTCATACATATACCAATACCACTCCATTATATATATATATATATATATATATATATATATATATATATATATATATATGCATCTACCAATACAACCATATACATTCCATAGGTCAATCACACTTAATATTTAGTCAGATAACACCCACATAGTTAAATCAATTTATATACCATAATAATAACATTACCGACATCAGCACCCACATATTTATAATACCCTCTCTAGTACAAACATTCACCGTATAGTCACACATAAATAATGTATATATTCACACCATAGCCTACTACCTATAATTAGTATACTAACACATCCACACATACATAATTAAGATGTGCAATAGTCGTGTATACCTCACGGTATGCACGCATGCAACATCCCGAAAAGCAAGCAATACCAATCAAAATTATACTCCTACTACCATATGTATATCACCTATATACTCAGGCATCAAAACATAACTACTTATGTCTAAACACAATGCATACCCACATACGAGCACACGCTCATACATGCTAATATATATGGGTCACTCAATAGGCCTACTTACTTAACTATACGTACACTTATTATTATCACTACTATCATACACATAGCTTTACCAATCATTTACTTCAACCATTATAAGTATCTCTAACTACATACACAACTTAGATATTTCAACGCTAACTCTAATACACAGGCATCCCTAGTATAATATAACTATCCCCACAAAAATCTATAACTACTAACACACCACAACTTCATACTATCACAAATAACTCCGAGTATATATATATACCACACAATAGGCAAGCATCAATATACTATGGGGGCACACTCATTCAAGCCCACGTACACAACTTAGGTACGTGCACCACGACTACCTCACAAGGTCCAAGGGCCTACTAACAATTAAGGGTTGACACAGACATTGACGGACCCTAAGGCCTAAGCAATGAAGAGAGGTCGAGGTCGTGACGAGGGAAGGATCGATAAGCATGAGTTCAGATAGGACGAATACAAGGAGACGGCTTGGTTAGGGAAAGCATTGACTTACTTGTGAATGCTTAGGTAGAGGAAAAGGAGATGTAGTGATGCTTACATAGGATGGAGAAAAGAAAATAGGGTAAATAGAACAAGCTAAAATACGCGAAATCTGAAAACTGTTGTACCTCAAAAAGTTGGAATACTCATCTGTATAAAATATTTGAAGATCGATAAAGCGGGTTGTTCAAAATAAGTTTGAGTCAAATATTCATAATAAGAGAAAATGTTTTATAGAAAGTCATTATAAAAGGAAGTAAATCATTCACACGAACATTAAGGACGTAGTTTTTTTGAAAATATTATACGGCAGTAATTTAATATAATGTTGTCAAAAGTTTTTGAAAGTCAAAGAATGAAATCAAGTAACGGAAGGATTTAAACTCATGTTAAATGCTTTCAAAACTTTTAGGCTATGGAAAATCAATATTGAAACTTCTTTTAGAGAAATCAGGATTTGTCAAAAAATAAAACTTGTTACACTAAGCTCTTAGCGTACAAGCACAACGAGCCTGATACGGGCATAAAAATAATTGAAATTCCATTTGGTCTAGAAAATTTTTTTTTTCTAAAAACATGTATGGTGAGCGGAAAGATAATAGTAATAACTTAGTAGAAGAATTATCAAAATGAGAGCAAAGCTTTAAAATCAAATCATGGAGGGTCTAAATTAGGAAGTGGTTATGAAGTAGAAATTTTACAAAAATCTGAAGTAGAAAAACGACGAGCAAAAACCAACTTGCTGAAAGCTGAAATTCCACGTGTCTTGAAAAGTATATTAAAAGTAAGCGCGATGTGTCATTTGAATGGCATGAATAAGAAGGGAAATTACAAGTTGAATTGGGCAAAACAAAAGTACGGTTTAAAATAAATTAATATATGAAGGGACGAGGTATTTATTTCATAGGTACGAATAGTATAGGCTGGAAAAATATAATAAGCTAGTATTCAAAAATTTCGACAAAAGTTTTAAGAATTAAAGTCAACGAAAGTGCACGAAGTAATAGTATATATATATTAAAATTTTGAACAATTTATACTTAGTGAAAGAGGAAATCGAAAAAATACTTTCAAGATTTGTAACGGAGAGAGTCGAAAATCGACGACGATCGTCATGAGGCGATCTCGTGAATCGAGGCAAGGAAATTGGTCGGATGATCAAAACATACATACGCCTAGGATATGAACCAGGAAATCTACGGGGAACTCCTACAGTCGACCCACCAAAGATTAAGAAACTAGGCGCTAAGACTTTCTAAGGAGCTAGACGATAATGAAATGCGTTCAGCTTGGTCCGAAATCGATGAACCCAAGCTAACGACTAAAGGAAAATCTAGAAGTCAAATATGATCAGAGGTAGACATGAACCACTAAGGTAACTCCTACGACGATTAAATCAATTTCTAAAGGGAGTCTAACTACAATCAGGGTCTCTAACTAGCAAGCACAGACGTCTAACTAAGTCTTCTTACCACTAGTGTCGTAAGAAAATGACTAGACTCAGGGCTTATGACTCGGATGTGAAATTTATTTAATGGACATTCCGTTATTATCGTTGTTTCGTTAATTCGCAATTGCAAGACTGGACCTGCATGGGCCACCAACAAAACCTGTCACGCCCCGCTTCCCAAAAATATGGAGGCGAAGCGTGAGAAGGTCCGCTCAGACTTGAAGCTACAAAGCTGCAAGTCCGATAAGCGTCAATCAAATTTAAAACTGCAGGTCCTTGCAACACGAGCGAAACAAGGTAATAATAATGAAATGAGACAAGAGCATAATCTCAGAATATCCATAAATATAAATTCCAACATCGCAGAAAAGCCACCAGGCTAAAAGAAAGAGAGACAAAAGGCCCAAACATGGCCAACAAAGTACAAAGTACAAAACAACGGTGCTACGCACCAACAACTAACAAAAGCCTAAAACAAAAGAAAACTCAGTAAAATCACCAAGGAAGGTCTCCGGTGTCCACAAAACTCCCCCTGGACAAACACGGACTCAGGCTCAGCGTCAGCAAAACACCACGTACTCAGCAACGGTCTCTGGCTCAGGTCTAACATGTGACACCCAAAAGAGCAAGGGGCACATGTCAGCAAGTCTACAAGAGACTTGTGCAAGGAAACTGAAAGTACAAGTAAAAGCAACCTAAAAGTTCTAGCATGATGCAATGACATGGCAGTTAAAGTAATGAGTGCAACAGGTAAAGTAAAGCGAAGTAAAGTACGAGCATGGCATGACATTCACAAGACAAGTACAAGACAAGAAAAGTAAGCACCTCGTGCACAGAGATTCCGTCTTTTGGCTAGAGGGCTGATCAGGCCACTCCTAAGCTCAAGTGAACGTTTATCCCTACCCCTCCACGTGTGTCGAGCCAGGGCCTTACCCCCGAACTTGGAATGCTCGCTTCTGGACCACGAGCCAGGAAGTGTGTAAACAAGTATGGCGTAGGGGTGCACCTAGCCGGACAAGTAGTACGAGGACAAGTATTGTAGCGTGTGCTACGATGCAACAATCAATGCATGGATGACATGGCATGACAAGTAGTAAAGCGTACAAGTAAGAAAAGTAGACGTGACAGTTTAGCATGCATGAATGACAAGTTTAAGGGTTGGATCTAGCTTCGTTGTCAAGCTAGATCATTTAGGTGACGGATCTAGTTTCGTTGTCAAACTAGATCAAGTAGGCGTCTAGCCAGCTATCATTTCACTGACTAGTCTCTTTTACGCTAAAAGCAAGGAAGTGGCCTAAAAACATGGCCCTACACAAGAGTTGGCAAGTTTCACTTGCCTGCAAGCACGACGTCTGAGCACACCGTCCAATGAGTCCAAAATCACAATTATCCTACGTGCACAAGTCCACCGGCCTAAAGTCCATATTATTAATCTTCATTAGTGAATTTAAAACATTTAAAATACTTTAAAAATACCGATTTTAGTCTTGATTAGCATGCATTGGGTTGGGGGTCCTAGGGGTGCAAAGCGTTACCTCAACACGACGCGAAAGCTACACCGGCGTCGGGTAGCGACGCCGGGGGTTGGAATAAGAGAACGCGCTCCAAGTCCTGATTCCAAAATATATTCCTCGCTGGAAAATTCAGAGCTTCGACCGGGGCGACGGTTCCAGATTCCAAAGCTAGCACGTGCGACGACGGGCTACGACGTGCGACGACGTCGTACGCGGCAAGTCGTCGAAGAGAACACACCTAGGTGGGGCCCACAGCAGTCCTAGGGGCCTTTGGGGAACCCACAATAACTCTAGAGAACTTGGGGGGCCCACGGTGGCAAGCAGTGCGACGGGTGCGGGGTTGCGACAAGTGACTCTCGGTCGTACCCCTCCAATGCGGGAGAATCCATCGGTCGGGCGCTAGGAACAGCGCTGCACAGCGCTGCGGTCGGTGCGGGCCTTGGTGCTCTCAGTCGGTGTGGAGCAACCCTTCGGTCGGGCGCTCCGGATGCAAGGGAGCGGCGCTGCAACGTTGCAACGGTTGCAACGTTGCGGAGATGCAGCGTGAGCGGGGGAGCGCTTCGGTCAGGCACGGAGGAAGGCGGGGTGCGGAGCGGCTTGGGTGCGGAGCGGGGATGCGGGGCTGTGCGGGCTTGGGCTCTCGGTCTGACCGAGAGCTCCTCTCGGTCGGACACGGGACAAAGCGGAGCGGCGGCTGTGCAAGCGGGCGAAGCGGATGAGCGGGCGGGGGCTTCGGTCAGAGCGGGGAATTTGGGCCCGTTTCTTCGGTCGTGCGGCAGCAGCTTGTCGCAACGTTGCGACGAAACGTCGCAACGTCAAATTTGGGTTTTGGAAGAGGCTAGGGTTAATTTCTTGCGAAAATAGGTCTCCCTAGAGGTTGTTTATATAGTGTAGATGGGTTGACTAGGTCTAGGGCTAATCCTAATGAGATTAGGAGTTTAAAATAATTTAAAATTTAAATCTCAACTTCTCCAACTCACCCAAGGATTTGACTTGGTCCAAATGAGCTGGAAATTGGCTCAAAAATTCTTTAAAATGTTTTAAACTCAAATAAATTTTCTTTGGCCGAAATTAATTTAAAAATAAATTATTAAAAATATTATAAACCTTGTTAAAAATATAAAAGTGGTCAAATAAACTCCAAAAATTATAAAATAAATATCGTAGTGATCGTGATGATGAAAGTGAGCTAACTAAGAAGATGGATCTCAATTTTGACGTCGGACGACGAAACTAAAAATAGAAACGTCTCCCGTCAAAAGTGAAAATCGTCACGTCTCTTCGAGTAAGTTTAAATTGTGGGAAAACGACTCGAGAAACGTCGTTCCAATTTAGTGTCACTATTTAATACTCTCTCAGAGACGTTCACAACGGCATATCACACGAAAGTGTTCACAAACGAACAAGGTCTAAAACAAACACGTGCACGGTCAAAAGCACGTGCACGAACAACGTACCACGAAAAGTGGTCGTTACAGCGGTGGTCATGCCGACACTGGACACAAGGCCGGAGATGGCCACAGAAAGATCCTCAGCAGTGATAGGGCCAGGAGCACGAGTGGTGTGACTCGGGCTAGCCCCGATATCTCCCCGGGACACAGGAATATCTTGCTCGCCGAAGTGGGCGGCAGGGGAAGGAGGTCTGCGTGCGTCCGGGGGACAGAAAGGAAGGCGCAACCCCGCTAGAAACTCGGGATCGGGTGGAAAAGTCCAATCCGCCACTACAGCAATAGTCATGCGAGCGGGGTTGGGGAGAATGGTGTAGGGGCGAGGGGGGTGGCCGTAGTTGAATTCGAAACGACGATCAGGAAGGGGCTTAATCATATGAATATGCCGCAGGACATCAAGATCTAGATGTGAGGGTCCTGCGGCGACGGGAAGACCTCGGGGGATGTTGATATTAAATTGGGGATAAGAAGCAATGACAATGATTATTCCCCCACAATAAATCTTGCCCTTGCCGGCCCGACTAATCTCTAGGAGCTTATAAATAAGCCAATCACCAGCATGGACGGGGACAGTAGGGGCCCTAAAGCTAATCCCATCATCATCACGAACAAAGGGGAAAGTCACGGCCTATAGAATGAAAAGATCAGGGATGGTCACGGTGCCTGACTCATCACTGGGGAAAAATTCGGAGGATATGATCCGATGGGCCAGACGGAATATAGGATGGATAATTGAGGAGGCCTTGGCCTTACCTTGGGGATAGCGAGGGAGTATGGTGAGGCGGAACCAAAAGTTATCGACGTCAAATTCCGGTGGGTATCCGTGGTGTCGGATAGCGTCGTCCCCAAGAATAGGGAAACCAAATATATATTGATCGTGTTCAGGTTGGTGCGGATGGTTTTGTTACGCACCCGGAAAATGACGGTCGACCCCGACTCACAAACGAGTGAGGAAAGAAATTCAAGTGTGAGGGACGGGTAGGACACCGCGATGGTGTTCAGGAAGGCTAGCCAACCTAAGTTCGCGAAAAGAGTCTCGACCTCGGTGAAGACACCGAGATCGATAAGTGATTGGGTGTGGGCGAATTTGGTTGACAGATGCCCCTGAGCATCAAGTCTATGGTAGAAGTCTTTGTGCTCCTGGTTCCTAAATTGATACCCATGCGGGCCCAACATTGGGTCCGGAGGGGGGATAACAGGTGGGCGAGGGGCTAGTGATAGTGCACGTGGTGTATTGGGAGGAGGACGTGTTTGTTTGCGTCTCTTTCGAGACGGTTCCTCCTCCCGCATGATACCCTTCCCCTTATCACGATCCCGGGCCATAGCGAGTGTGTGAGAGTGATGCAAATGAGTGTAGAACACGAAAAATTCACGCACACACAAACAATCGAGCGGTTAGAAATTTTAGGGTAAAAAGTAAACTTGAGCAATGGAGCGAAGTTACCCAGCAGAGGTAGTAGTTCCTTGCTTGAAATTGACCCCAATACCATGCAATCGGACGGAGTGTGGAGCCGCGACACTTATCTTCAGCGAAAAATCCGAAAATGGGGGATTAGGGTTTGAGAAATCGAAATGGGGGAAAGAGAGGGAGAGAGAACGAAGGAGAGATGGAAGAGGTAGGTGGAGAGAGAGGCTAGAGGGGGAATGGAGGTCGTGGGAGAGGTTTTTCGGCCGTTGGGAAGTCGGGGGAGACGAAACGACGGCGAAAACGGCGAGATCGGGCTAGAAAAACGAACGGGGGGGGGGGGGGGGGGGGGGTATTTATAGGGTTTAAGTCGAACCGATCGGGTGAGTTTTCACCCGATCGGTTGACTTTTAGGTCTAGATTTTCAGCTGAAGAAACGCTACAGGCGAACCTGTCGGTTGATAAATCACCCGATCGGTTGGCCGCTCCACAAATTTTTCCGAAAGTTTAGTACAGCTCACCCGGTCTGTCACCCGATCGCTCTGTGTATCAACCGATCGGTTGATCATTTCCCAAAAATTCCCGAGAATTCAGCCCAGTTCACCCGGTCTGTCACCCGGCCTCACATGCCTTCACCCGATCGGTTTGTTGAGTGACTGATACGGTCGTCAGCTGATACATCCCAACCGATCAGTTGAGTAATGGGTTGCCTCCCATGAAGGGTTAGAGCATGGGTTGCCTCCCATGAAGCGCTTTTGTTTAACGTCGTTAGCTCGACGCCCGTTGATGATGTTCAAGGTGGGCGATACGGGTGATTCCCAAAGTCTGGCATCGCTTCAGCTTCCCCCTTTGTTGTAGTCGGTGGCGACAAGAAAACTTGCTCGACCACTCTCCCTTTGTTGACGGGGTCCGGGGGCTTCTCCTTCATATTGGCGTCCTCCGCCACTCGTTTAAGGACCCGGACCTCTCCTCCGATGAGCCCCATGGGCTCTTTGCCTTTTCTCCTCGTAGGAGAGGCTTTTGGGAATCCGGGAGGGATCACATGTTGGGCGACCGCCTTATCAGAAACATCATTCTTTGGTGAGCCAACTTGCTCTCCAAGATCTCCCAAGTGGTCGGGGGGGGGGGGGGGGGGGGGGGGGGGGGGGTTTCTCGAGAGAATTTCCCAGGAGCTTGCCTCCACAGCTCTCTCTTCTTCCAGCTCCAGCGCATTAATACTAGGATCATCCGGAGGATCGGGGTACTTCATCGACAACCCCAAGTCAAATTCAACTTTTTCTTGACCGACGTTGAGGGAAAGCTTCCCGTTCTTGACGTCTATTAGCACACCGGCGGTTACCATAAAGGGCCGTCCAAGGATAATAGGGGTGTGCTTGTCTTCCGGCATGTCCATCACCACAAAATCCACCGGTACTTGTACTCCACTCACATCAACGGGGAGGTCGTCTACTACTCCCACAGTGTATTTGACCGAACGGTCAGCAAGCTGTAATGTCATGCCGGTGGGCTCCAAGTCTCCCATCCCTATTCTTTTGTATAGCGACAAGGGCATTAGACTGACGCTCGCTCCTAGATCGACGAGCGCCCTCTGGATTCGCACTTCCCCAATAGAGCAAGGGATGGAGAAACTTCCTGGGTCTTTGAGCTTGGGCGGATTTGCGTGCTGAATGAGGGCGCTGCACTCCGCCGTTAATACGACCTTCTCCTTTCTCGATCTTCTTGTCACCAAGTCCTTTAGAAATTTGGCGTATGAGGGAATTGTCTCGATGGCTTCGAGGAAGTGGATTTGTAAGCTCAGATCTTTCACCATGGCAAAAAATTTGCCATACTTCTCATCAATCTTGGCTTGGGCAAGCCGTTGTGGAAAAGGCACAACGGGCTTGAACACTCTGAGGTTCCCTTCCTCATCCTTTTTCTTCTCCTCTCCATGAACTCCCTCCGGAGTAGTTGTCTTTGGCGACGAAGCACCATCGTAATTTAATTTCTCAATTGGTCGTTCCACGACCAACGGTGCTTCCGGTCCTTTGGGGGACACTCTCGTGGGTATTTGCATTATGCACCTCAAGACGAAGGTGGACACATTCTCATGCTCATGCGTGAGCGCTAAGATCCGATTTACCCCCCTCGGGTTCACCTCAGGCTGTGGCGGTAATAGATTCTGCGGTCTCTGAAGGTTCGCCACTTGTAACCCCAGCTGGGTCACCTGATCAGTGAGGACTCTCTGTCCCATCTCCAGCTTCAGATTTATCTTCTCCTAGTTGGCGATGTATTGAGTCAAGAGGGACTCAACCGGAGAGATGGTCCTCTGCTGACCATATTGTTGCTGGATGGGCTGCTGATTCCTTGGAGCATACTGCTGATACTGTTGTGGAGGTTGTTGGTGCTGAAACTGCTGCTGCTGAAACTGCTGCTGGGGCCTAGTCGGCTGATATATTTGTTGTTGTTGCTGCTGAGTCAGCTGCTGATATGGCGCCCGGTAACTAAGGTTGGGATGATTCCGGTTGTTAGGAGAGTAGGCCGGATTGGAGTTGGTTCGTGGTGGAAAAGGCGCATTCCCCGAAGGATTGTAAAATAATGCGCTCGCCTGATCCAACGGTGGTGAAATGTCACCACCGTCGAATTCTCTAAAAACTTCGGATTCCCCCGCATCAATCTGTTGTGTACCGGCGCCACCGGCGCCTACCATCAATGCGGAGATATGGGTCGACAGTAAGTCAAACTTGCTTGATAATTTGTCGACGTCCTCGATCCTATGGATGCCCCCAGATCTAGGTGTGGCTCTCTCGTCACACCACCACTCATTGTTAGATGCCATATTTTCAAGAATCTGTCCGGCATCTTCTTCCCTTCTTGACATAAAGGACCCTCCAGCCGCGGCGTCCATGGAAGATTTCAAATCGTCCCTTAACCCATTATAGAACAGATTTATGATCTGCCACTTGGGGAGCTCATGGTGGGGACATCTTCGTTGCATTACCTTATATCTTGTCCAAGATTTATGCAAGGACTCGTGGCTGGCCTGGGAGAAGGAGATCTCACTCCTCAGCTTCTTGGTCTTCCCCGGAGGAAAGAACTTCATCAGGAAAGCATTTGAGAGCTTCTCCCAGGTGTTGAATGTATTCGGGTCCTTCCCCCTAAGCCACAGCTTGGCCTTATCTCGCAGAGAGAAGGGGAACAGCTTCAGTATGATCGCCTTAGTTGTGACACCGTTTATCCGGAAGGTGTCACATTTCTCCAAGAAGGAGTCCAAATGTTCAATGGGGCTCTCCATGGGTGCACCTGAAAATTGATCCTGCTGGATCCATGTCACCAAAGACGGCTTAAGCTCGAAGGTTTGCGTCGTAATAGCCGGAGGACGGATGGCGGAGGTGGACTCGATGGAAGGCATCGAGTACTCCAGCAGGGACTTGTGAAGCGGGGTGTTCTCCCCCATGGTTTCAGGATCCTCTCTTCTTCGCTTCTCGGTGGCCAAACGCCTTAGGGTGGTGTTTATCTCTGGATCAATGGGGATCAAGTCGTCGAGACTTCTTGAACTCCTGCGCATGAAAAACAACAAACACCCGTGAAGCGAAAAGTGGGGAAGAAACAGATAAGATAAAAAATAAAAATAAAAATAAGAAGATAAAAAGGAAAAAGAAGAATGCGAAAATTATCGCGAGGTAGGGATGAGAGCTAGACACTAGGGTTCATGAAATCCTAAAATAACAAGCACGTTGCCTCCCGGCAACGTCGCCATAAAGCTTGACGTCCCCCGCTTACGCGTGTTTGATGTGTGCAATATTATGATTGGGGGCATGAGATTTAAAATATTTGTAACCGCAAGCGCACAGTGTTGTAGTGTGGCTTGGGGGTCGAACTCAGGGAGACGTGGATGTGCTTGTGTCAAGTAGGATCAAATTCACCCCATGGGCGAGCTAGCCCGAATCGGATGATGGGTTGTCACGGTAAATAGAATGCAAGGTATAAACAATATAAAGGAAAAACCCGGGACTTTGGTTTCCACCCTATCGTGCGATTCTTGCCCATACGGCCTACGGGTAGGATAGCGATCGGAATTAGGGTCTAATGGTGAGACGTTGCCTCTGAAAGTGGTACCAGCGTCCCATGGGCCCGATATTCCGGTCGGTGCCCAGGATGATACGCAGGACTTCCTGGGTTCGGTCAGTGGGCACTCCCGTGTCCATTAACACTGAACGACTCTGGGAGCACTAAGCTCGCAATGATAACTCCCAATGTCTCATCCTGCCGCTCCCGCGCGCTAGGATTTGACGTCTACGCTAAGGGCGTGAGCTATGGCTAGGGAGTCAACCGCCAAGTTTATTCCCCCTTGGCCCGATGGTCAAAGGAAGTCTTTTTCCCGCCGATGACAATAAAACACCCCGCGTAACCGTTAGATTCCTAATCCCTATCGATTTCCTAGTCCTATGGACGCATCGGGGAGAGCCCACGAAGGGGTTTCCACCAAAATCCCAGATTTGGGAACTACTCACACATATTTAGTAAAAAGCGATCTAAATAGAAATCGACCATTAGAAACATGATCGGGCGATTGAAAAGCAGTAAGAGCAATGCTAATAACACTATATTAAATTTTGACAAAGATCGAAAAACTTACAAATAACTGAAAAATTACAGCCGTCAAGAGAGAGAAAAAAACAGCAAAAAATAACAACTCCTGTTTCTGGAAAACCTAGGGGTCATATATATAGAATACGAAATCACCCGATCGGGTGACCTGCTTCGTTTCTTCGGTAGCGCAGAATAGGATTCCATCCGATCACCACGGCACGGTCGGTTAAAGGTTGAAGTCGATCGGTTGGATCTTCGTGCCGTCGGGTGAACCGGTCAGTTGATCTCTCCGTGTCTTGGCTTCAGAGAATCGGCTACAGGTGAACCGATCGGGTGAAAGTCACCCGATCGGTTGGCATTCAGCGTCAGCATTCCAGAGAGTTGGGGCGTTTGAACCGGTCACTGAACCGACAGGGTGACTTCTTGGCCGCTCCAACTTGTGTCCGGGTGGTGCATGCGTGCATCACCCGATCGGTTGGAAATGACCAACCGGTCGGGTGAGGGGCTGAAAGATGTGATCTTTGTCGTTTGACCCCCTGGATCACGTGTGACTCCTCCCGTTGCTCCGGGGACTCATGATATCGTCGTTTTATGTCCCCTATGCCAGTAAACTCCAGCAAAATACGACAAACACGGAAAAGTGAAAGAAAACAAGAAAACACGAGAAAACGAATATAAGACGGCGGTAAAATACGAAAAAACACGGAAGAAAACATGCGCAAATATATGAAATATAAACGCACGTCAAAACAATTGTTAGCAGATATAATAAAATGCTGGAGCAAAGATAAACAATCACAGAAAAATGCAAACGCAAAGACAAAGGATTTTTATCTTAGTTCCCCACAACTTGGGTTCGTCCAGTCCTCGACCAATCCGATGCGAGATTTATCCACTATTGCCTTAGCAATACAAGTACCTAACTCCACTTGTTAGGATTTCTAAACACCTAGCCTTGACCAGGATTTCCAACTACCTGACTTGTCTAGGATTTCCAACGTCCCTTTCAACAAAGGGGAATCCACAAAGAAAAACAAAGTTTCCAATTCACCACAATATTGGTGGAGATTGGATTACACGCAAAATTCTATAGCCAAAGTAAATATAACAAATGTGTGTTATGTGGCTAACAGAATTCAAAACGATCTTTAGATCAGACAAAAATATAAGATGATTCTTTGTGATCTAGATCGTTAGTTTTCAAAAATCCTTTAAGAATAGAAATTGAAGAACAAAATTTTTTTTATAACAACTTTTAAAAAATAGCAAATTAAAAATAGATCTCAAAAATAATAATTTTAGAATGAGATTAGAGATCAGAATTTAAAAACAAAGTTGGCTATATCGATGAGAGCAATAGAACGACGAGAGATACTTTAGAATTTTAGCTTAATATAAAAGAGAGATTAGATGTTGTGTTTAGAAATGATCTCATAGAAGTTTATTTATAAAGTTTCAATAAATGAATTTGAATTTGAAACGATTTGACTTTCAGCCCAAACAGATATGGAAATGGAGTGAAATCAGGAAGCAAATATGTGGGTGAGGTGGGGGGAGGGAAGCACCAGGTACTGCTCGTAGTGGATGCCAAGGAGGTAGGTCCAGTGGTGCGCACCATACGGCTTGATGATGGACATGCGGCTAAGCACGTCCAAAGTCAGGCACGTGGGACTGATGGGCCTCACTAGACCATCAGGCAAGTCCAGGCTGAGCATGCGTGCAAAAAGCCTGAAGAAACCGCCACAACAGATATCTGTGGAAGCATGGGCGGTCTGGATCAGCCGATGACACAGCCAATGGGCTGCGTCAGAAAGGACGAAATGGTGGAGGGAGCCATCCGCGTGGCGGCACTGAAGTCGAGTCATTCCCATAATTTGGGAAAGCTCAGGAAGGGAGAGTGTTCCAACATCAGGCCTACAGAAGAGGTGGTGGCGAGGTGGCACTGGGCATAGTAGAGGCACGAGTGGACTATGCAGGAAGCCTTTGCCCTACTTGGGCGATAGTCTCCCAGACCTGCAATGCGATGCCAGAACTCGCTGGCATCGAACGTATGGAGCTCGTAGTCAGGGGAGAAGGCTCGTCGACAGTCGGGGATGGATGGGAAGCAGAAGAAGGCATGTATCTGGGCGTGCGTGACCACTATGTCGTTGTTAAGCAACCGGAAGTAGATGCTGCCGCCTGCTGGGGGTAATCTCAATGGAGCTCAGTGCCTCTAGAGTGAGGTGAGTATAAGTGCGGGCGTAGGCGACGAGGATCGGTCGAAACCGATCGTCTGGTAAGCCTATGGACCCACTACAGGAGTCCAAGGCTTTAGAGAGTATGGAGGTGGAGGAAGCGGGTGGGGACAATGGTACGGTAGGACATGGCTCAGAAGCGCTCTCGGTGAGCGTTGTCTCGGAAGACGATCCCATATGTCCTAAGGGTGGGGGTGGAGGTACGGGACGTTGTGGGGGAGCGGTCGTGGGGATGGGAGGATCGGTAGTGTGGGCAGGGGTTGAAGGAGTGGTGCATCCATGGCTAGATGCATGGGTGAGGGGGATCAGGAGGAGTCGGACGAGGACGTATGGGGTCCCATCCACTCCTCCTCCTCAGGTGTGGGGTACATGCACGACGGAGACGACGTGACGGTTGGGAAGAGGAAGAGCCAGTGTCGGCCTTCCTCTTCCTGGGACAAGGTAGTGGCCTCGGCCTAAGGTAAAGCGGCATCATGCGGTGGGTGCAAACGACTGACTGTGGTAAAATAAAGATGAGAGGAAGGAATATACCCAAGCCGAGAGTCACTGCGAAAGCAATCTGGAAGCACGTATAAGCTGCAAAAGTAGATTGATCCCCCAAGATGCACATGATCCAGACGACTCCTCGGAACGCGTCAAAGTACCTGCAATAAGAAGAAACAAATATATCAAGAGGCATCTCGAAAATATAGGTTGAATCGGGGCGAAACAATATGAAAATTACCGGGGGGGGCGAATTGGGGGAGAAGATGATGCAGAGGATAGTGATGATGATGGGGAGGTGGAGGAGGGTGGATAGGGGGTAAGGAGCTCGGACGTCGCCCGAGCACAGGTGGTGCTCGGGCGACGGTGGTGGCGGATCCGGTGCTATGCCAGAGCTACGACGTAATAGGGGGGTTAGAGGGGGGAAGAGGTTGGGGAGAGAGAGAGGGAGGGGGGGGAGAGAGAGAGAGAGAGAGAGAGAGAGAGAGAGAGAGAGAGAGAGAGAGAGAGAGAGAGAGAGAGAGGGAGGGAGGGAATGGGGGTGGTAGGTGGCAACGGCGACGGCGCCGGCGGCGCTACTCCGGTGTTCGCCGGAGGTGGGGGTGATTTAGGGAAGATAGAGAGAGGGAGAGAGAGAGATAGAGAGTGAAAGAGAGATGAGGAGGGAGAGGGACATAGGACGGACCGAGTAGGGTGGCGGACGATGGCACGGGTGGCAAAGCCGACGGCGATGGTGGCCGGAGCGGAGTCGAGTCGGGCTAGGGGTTTGGGTACTCAGTTTCGATTTGGGGAGGATTTGAAATGAGTTAGGGGTTTTAAAAATCAAGTAGGGTTATTTAAACCGAGCTGACTCGGTTTGAAATGTGGGCCCAGCTGTTAAGTTGCAGCTCGGGCCGAGCAGCGATATCTGCTCGGTTGAGTAAAATAAAATTAAAATAATTTTGAAATTAAGCTCAAAAATTGTGCCCTTGTACTCGATCATAACCCTCTTTTGCTCTCCCTGTAGCTCGGCTGAGTATGGTAGCTACTTGGTCGAGTCCATTAAGCTTTCCAGCACGCCCTTTTAGTACTTTTGGGACTCTCCCTGCAGCTCGACCGAGTAGGGTAGCTACTCGGTCGAGTCGAATTAGAAATAGCATGCTCTTTTTCAACCTTTTTGGGCTCTGTCTATGGCTCCACCGAGTAAGGGGCTACTCGGTCGAGTCGCAATTAATTTCCAAAGCCACTTTTTGCCTTTATCTCCAGCTTCTTACAGCTCGTACTGTAGCTCGATCGAGTAGGTGCTACTTGGTCGAGTCGTAATAAATTCCAGAAGCTGTTTTTGGTTGTTTTCTCTGATTCCCTGTAGCTCGGCCGAGTAGGGGGCTACTCGGCTGAGTTGCCTGTAACTTTTTCCCATAGCTTGTATTTCTCTAAGGTGCTCTTCTCTTAGTTCCTTCTCCTTCTTTTCATCATTTATCGTGCTCTCTTCATTGTTCAACCTGTAGAAGGGGGAATTCATCAAATCTTTCTGTTTTTGTATTTTTTAGAATTAAAAGCGTATTTATTTTTTTTGAAAAAACAATAATAAAGCAAAAACTAAGGGAAAGAAAGTCGGGTTGCCTCCAGATAAGCACTTGTTTTAAGTCATAAGCTCGACTCCCTCAAGATATTCAATCAGTGGTGGGGCACTCCTCGAGGAAGTATGTCTCCTCTTGTCCAATCGGCTCTCCCGCTACGTACAGCTTTACTCTTTGGTTGTTCACTTTGAACTGCCGTTCTTCCCTTCAAGTTCTACGGCACCCCCGGAGGTATGCTTACTATCTTATAGGGGCCAGAACACCTCGATTTTAGCTTTCTGGAGAAGAGTCGTAGTCTTGAATTGTAGAGGAGCACTTGGTCACCGACATCGTAGCACCTCACCGTGATGTTCTTGTCATGAAAGACCTTGGTCCTTTCCTTATACATCCTTGCGTTCTCATAGGGTTACGCCGGATTTTGTCAAGCTCATTGGCGCTCAAGAATCGTCTTGTGGCGGTGCTCTTGTAGTCAAAGTTCATTTTCTTTATCACCCAATATGCTCTATATTCCAATTCCACTGTTAGGTGGCATGCTTTTCCATATACTAACCTATAAGGAGTTGTTCCGATAGGGGTCTTGAAAGCGGTGCGTGTCATGCCCTATTTAGCACTATACGTGTATTCTACTGAACACACGTGGTATTTCTACCTACGGGGTATATGTAGGCGTGAAATAAGCATGGATATTGATGTATGTAATGTAGTGAAAGGGAGATTGGGCCGTAATGCGTGGCTAAGAGACGAGAAAGTGAGATTGAGTGCGGGAGAAGTGTGAAAGACGTCGTGGGTGAAAACCAACAGGAATGGGTTGGACGTGTGAGCGTGGTGCATGAATGCATGTGTAGGCATGCATGGGTGTGTGTAGGGAAGCCATGCAAGTGTGAAAGGGGTTAGGGGTCAATGGCAACACCCGTAAATTTTTAGAAAGGCGAGGGGCAAAATGGTCATTTGGACTAAAGCTGCTGTGCGTACATACTTAAGTGGTCGATAAAGTAATGGCAAACTTGTAAATACTTAAAAGTTGAGGGGCATTTTTGGAAGGGTATTTTAGTCATTTTAGGCAAACCATGGCTTATGGAGTAAGTAAGAGATGTGTAGAAATTTCTACATGAAAATCTTTCTTTCTTTTTCTTGAACTTTCCCTTCTCTTCTCTTTTTCTCCATAAATCACATAATTAATATTTTTCCATGAAATTTTATCTGTGAATCAAGGACTAATATATCTATAACTTTAATTTGGGACATTTTGTCAAATACTCAATAAAACCTGATGAAATATGCCCATGTATTGGCAACTACTACAAATTCCTGCAAGTTGAATGGTTAAGTGATATGTTAAATCGTGTATTGTTGTTATTCCACCCACTATGGTACATGATTATTGTTTTTACATGTAAATTAGATTAATGATATATCTTGCCAATTGATCTGCTAAGGTGCTTATGGGCATGCACGTCACGCTGACCACGTGTTTGTGAAAATGCCTGAATGAAGGCAAATGCCAGGAATGTGAGAAATGTTCAATCATATGGATATGAACTGAAATTTGATGTGAACTTGTAATGTTGGGAGCATGTCATGCATGGTACCATATGTGATGTGATGATGGGTTGATATGAATTCAATGAAGGGCGTGACACTTCAGTGTATGACCCACGTTGATATGAATATGAAATGTGACGCCATGCAACATGACTCCTTCATTACTAAAATGATGAACTGAAACTCTTGAATGTCTTAGTCCTCTCTAATGAGGGTGAGTTAGCAAAGCACGGGTTTTAGGTGGGATTTGAGTAAATTGTGGATATGAGGCCTGGACTGTGAAGTTGGGAGATGATTATGTGATGTGTGGAGTTTATACCCACTCGCCTTTACCGGTAGTGGAGGGGATTTTTATACCCACTTGTCTTTACCGGGAGTGGAGGGGATGTGAACTTACGGAGGTTGTGATATGAGCCTCACTCCTGCCAGGGACGGGGGAGCTGAGAGACCCTGCGTACAGTGCCCGTGTCCACTGCGTCGTGTGCTATATTCACACCAAATTTGGGGTGAAGTCCAGGACCTGGTATCACACAGTTTACCCAAGTTCCAATTAACTCAATTATGAAATAATAAAATAAGAATTGCGTGTTACTTCTACTGCTGGCAGCCCTTCCCCTTCCATTTGCATGTTTCTTGGTGACTCTGTGTCATGCCTCAGGCACTTGCACTTATCTTATTAGATATTGGTTGCTTGAACACTTGTGTTATTATTTTTATTATTATTCGTGCTAACCCTTTCTTGCAGTAACTCGACATTGGACCGGAGGTATGATTCCCATGTTTTAGCTATTTAACTTTCATTATATCACTTAGTTACATGCTCTATTTCTCTTGGCTTGCTTTGTGGATTGATAACCTTAGAATGGCGTTCCAAATCCAAGTTGGTTCCTACTGGGGCACACATTGATGTGCTCCTCCTTATTTTTCAGGTAGCAGGGGCAGCAGGGTTATTGGTGACTTGGAGTTGGGTTTCAGGTGTAACACTTGGTGTGAGCTTTAGGTTGTGATGTGTCATGGTTGTCTTGGGAGGTGGAGTGTGGCGGTGTATGTGCAGGGATGCACTATGACTATGTACGTAAATGAAATGTTGTTATATAAATTGTTGTTGTTGTTCTATGTTATTTTCGAGTTGTTGATATTACTGTGGAGCTTTACTTGTACTATCCCAGCACGTGCGCAGTGGCCTGCTTATTCAATTTTCTCCTTTCTCTCTCTTTTCCTCTCTTATCACCCTCACTCTTCAGAATACTTGGAAAAAAATCCTAATGCCGGGTATTCTGGGGATTGGGGGCGTGACAGTTTTTGGTGGCCCATGCAGGTCACCGTAATGCGATGTGCGTAAGGATAGTACATGTAATGCTTCGGTAGGAGATTGAGATACATTAGCCCTAAGGTGGGTAGAGACCTTAGAGCCTTAAGTGATCCACCCTTAAACCCCTAACTTAGGAAGTCAGAGGATGAACTTCCTACAGTATAGTATACTATAGATGTATATTAGTTGGTATTAGTGTATATATACTAATGAGAATTCTTGTGTATAAATGCAGTTGTTGTACTTGGATATTTGAATTATATGCGTCGCATGTATACTTGTATTCAGTGATATATATACATATTTGTATTTGAATAGCAGGAAAGTTGCATGATGGATAGACGTGGAAGTATATACTAGGTGGGTGAATACTTGAGTGTATGTATACTACTTCTCTATAAAGGTACATGATACGGATATGTGAGGCAGGTGTGTGTGGTATACTTGTCTAACTCTGAGACATTGGTGATATAAACGTGTTTATTCATGGATGTATATTAGTGGGTACATATAAGTTAGTGGGGACATATACCTTGTAAGGGTGCGAGTGAAGACATGTACGAGTAAGATATGAGGGCATGAAAGCGTCTTCCTATCTATTACATTATGGTTGTGTCCCCATGTGGGGAAGTACCAAGGTGTGTATATCTATCCTTGTGTGGATAGATTGGCGGAGTGTCCATATTGTCTTGTGGGTATTGGGGAGAAAGTGTATGTGAGTGAATATGCGTGTATTTGTATTTGTATGGGTAGGTGGTATAGCTATAGGTATGGAGCACTGGTGTGTGTGTGTGTGTGTGTGTGTGTGTGTGTGTGTGTGTGTGTATCATTAGTGTTGCATTACTAGTGTATGAATTCCTCATGTGTTAGATTTGAATAACTGTGAGTATGAGTATATGCTGCTTATGTGCCTATATGTACCGATATATTGTCTTACTTTGGTGTATGGTTGTGGGTTGTTTTATTGCGTGAAGATAGGTGTTGTGTTTTGGCCATATATAGCGTGTATGTAGCGATATAGATAAGTGGTAGATGCACTGGTAGTATGAGTAATGCTCCAGGATGTTTAGAGTAGATGTATCCTAAGGTGGGTAGGGATGCTTTAGACCCGTTCACCTAAGTTGAGGCCTTAGCTCTATACCGTGCCTATTATCAGATAGGGATATAAGTGCGACATGTATCATATGTAGAATGTGATGAACGTGAAGATTTGAGATTATACATCGTATATATATAGGATGGCCATGGGTTTGCACGGTTAAGTGGAGTTATAGTATATATGTGTGTGTGTATACGTTACCGTAGAATGGTGTTTGTAAGACCATTTGGATGTATATGTAGTGTATGTATTCTTCTACATATGAGGGCATAAGGGAGGACTGTGTATTGATATATGAGATACTTGTATGTATGTAGGTGTGTTGTAACAAGCGTGGTGTGATTATGTGTATGTGTCATTGAACGTGTATTGGTGCATGTCTTATGAGTGGTTATATGTGTATGTATGTGAATGATCCCTATTTTGATATACATGTATCAGTATACAGATGAGTACGAATAGTGGATGTGGCCATCTATCGAATGTGTATGAATATTGAAATACATATATTTGTGTGTATACTAGTATGTTAGTAGAAGTATGGACATATTGGATGTTATGTATATAGTGGCATGAGTAGCTATCGACTACCTGCTAATATAGTTGAGTAGCTTGACTGTATAGGTGTAAAAGCAGGATATGTATAGTATGTGTGTAGGTGTGTGTGTGCCCATACATGGTAATGTATTTGCATATTGCATGGATCCTAATAGGTATATATATACATGTCTGTATGCATACCTACTATTAGAATAAGAATCTGATATGTATGAGCGAACATGTATATGGCTATGTGTAGGCCTAGAGATATATATATATATATGGTGTTGATATGAATACATCTGTGGGTAGATAGGGAGTGTGTATATAATTAGATGTGGAATATCTATGTGAAGTATTGTTTGTTACCTAAAGTGAATATGTATCATACTTGTATGAATGTGAAGTATTGGAATGTGTTCATGTAGGTGTAATGTGCAGTAGGAGTATATGTAATGGTGTGTTATTGGATGAATGAACATATATATGTATATACACTTATATATATCTTGTTTGTTCACTTACTGATCATCCTATAGGATTGTTCATCCAGGTGTATCTCGGTATGCCCTGGATAAATGTATTTCTGCTTGTATGCATGTATATATACATATAAGTCTGTACCAAAGCATGTATGTATGTATATACATGTGCAATGTAAATGTAAAGGTGATAAGATATGTAATGTGGGTGTACATATATGTTTGATAAATGTAAATGAATGATACTGTTTGATATGTGGGTATTGGAATGTGTGTATTTGTTTGTATATTTATGTGTATACGTGTGTATGGAGTGTAGATGGATGTTTATAATTATTTGACTATTATGGCAGTATGTACGTAGGATGTGCAAGGGTAGTTATATATATAGCATATGGCGGAGAATGTATTAAGTTTGTGCACTCTTGTATGTATTGCATGTGGTTTATGTGCCTATCTGTGTGAGGCAGTAGGTGCATTGCTATGAATATGAGATTACGTGTATGTTTATCTATAATTATGATTGCAGACCTAAGTAACTTTATCATGCATGTGTTAGTGCGTGCACATCGATGTATATTGAATGTGACTAATTCTCGTGTGTATGTAGATATTCATGTGACTATAAGTGTAAATGAACTCATATGATTAAGTATTGGGTGTATAAGGATTCGATGTATCCACGGTGTAACACCGTGATGGTGACCCTAATGTCAAGTTATGTATGTAGATTGCTGTGTATAGTGGTGTGTCTGTGCTAGGATATAGACGTATAAGTAGATATATAAGCAAGTAGGATATGAGTTGTTATATTTGAAGGTATTGTGATATATATATCTG
The DNA here is from genome assembly GCA_030789695.1 of Scilla litardierei. Classification (NCBI taxonomy): domain Eukaryota; kingdom Viridiplantae; phylum Streptophyta; class Magnoliopsida; order Asparagales; family Asparagaceae; genus Scilla; species Scilla litardierei. The sequence goes on from CM061139.1 coordinate 82,855,098, forward strand.
TGTGTGTGTGTGTGTGTGTGTGTGTGTGTGTGTGTGTGTGTGTGAAAGCATGCCATGTATGAATGCCTTATGTATCGTGATATAGATATTGTAATGCCCTACCAGCTACTGCACAAGTACTAGAGGGGGGGGGGGGGTGAATAGTACTTTAAAATAATAAGGCGTATAATTCCAAATTAAATTGCACACAACTACCAAATCAATTTGCGGAAGCTTAAATTGAATGACAACAATGAAATTAACAATGCTAACAAACGAAGTTAATGGGTTCGGATCCACCCAAGTCTCCCCGACTTGTTCCCGGTGATCCTACGTCCCAACCACCCGGATCCCCTCCGGATACTTGAGTTAGAAACCCTAACTCAAGATTTCCACTATGAATATCTTGTGAAAAACCTTCACAAGATCAAATCATACAAGCAATGGCAAAGTGAATCCCACAACCCGGGATCACAAACTTCTCTCACAACCGAGAGAGCCAATAAGCAATATAAAGAGTTTATATGAAATAAATACTCTTACCACAAAATCCTATACCTTGAGTTTTTCTTACCCAATAGGTGGAATGAAGGATTTGAGGAAGATGAAGTCACCAAGCCCTAGCACCAAGGAAATGAGCAGCAATGGGTGCCTAGGGAAGAGTTGGAGACTTGGATCAAGCAATAGCTTGAAGAGCTCACCAAGAACAAGCTTCTCTCTAGATCTAGAAATGAGAGAGAATGGGTTTCTTGTGAGGAAGAGAGCTTTAGATTTGAGGGAGAATAGCTATCTCTTTAGAACTCAATGAATCTCTTAATGACAGCTCTGTTTTTGATAGAAATGACCTAGGTTCGTATTTATAGGAACCCAAAAACATAAGTTAGGTCAATCTCCAACGGAAAGAAATCTGTGAGAATTAGTCGGTCAAAGAACATACACTGACCGACTAGTTCATCAACTAGTCGGTCAGTCACAAAGCATGGACCGACTAAGAGCAGATCTGAGAAGAGATAGAATTTCAGACCTAGAAAACTAGTCGGTCCAAGAACACTGTCTGACCGACTAGTTTCACAACTAGTCGGTCATCCAATGAACGTAGACCGACTAAGAGGCAAAACAACATAGTCTGAAGGCAAGTTGACTTAGTCGGTCCAAGAACAAAAGTTGACCGACTAGATTGTCAACTAGTCGGTCATCAAACGTTCTTAGACCGACTAACGGTAAACAGTAGCTTAGGAGAAATTTGGCATGAACAGAAAATCATAACTAGTCGGTCAAAGAAGCATCACTGACCGACTAGTTCACAAACTAGTCGGTCGGTGAGTCAACGTAGACCGACTAACTGTAAACAGTAAAGAACAAAGATTTAACTGACAGAAACTAGTCGGTCCAAGAACAGTGGCCGACCGACTAGATCTCCATCTAGTCGGTCAGTACATGTTCTTGTACCAACTAACATGCACAACAAAGGCCGAATCGAAGCGCGACGCTTCGAGGAAGATAGAGTGAACTTGTGCAAGAATCCTAGAGCTACGAAATGAGCGAAATGAAGATAGAAACGTAAGATATACTCAAGGCTTAACATTCTATCAATCGAAACTAAAAGACTATAAATAAAACCTTAATAAACGGTCTTTGAGAGCTTCGATTGAATCTTCATTACTTCCAAAGCGTTGTAAGAGCTTCAACGAAGCTTTAGGCTTGAATACGAGCTTTTGGAAGTGTTGAGATGTCGCTTTGAATATTCTCGTGAAATTGGCGACGATCTCCAATACTGCGCTCACAGATTGTTAGTTCATGAATTATTTATGTTTGCTCATCATCCAAAACCAAATCCGGGGAGTCCAATATTCAACATTCTCCCCCTTTTTGGTGATGACAAACCAACATAAATGATAATCAAAGATAATAATTCAAATGTAAAATACTTACTCCCCCTGCATTGATGACACGTTAATTCCAAAATGAATATAGATGAATTGCATCAATCAGACGAGTAAGATAAATAAAGTGAATTTATTTTTGAAATATCGGATTTTGAAAATCCTTATTTATATCTTAACTCCCCCTGAATCTAACATATCAAATTAGATTCTTGGAAATTGAGTTAAATTTTTCATTTGCGCCTATTTATTATCATTATCTCTCTCCCCCTTTGGCATTATCCCAAAAATGGGGGGGGGGGGAATACAACGACAACAATTAGGAAATGTAAAATCCAACATCGGGAGTCGTAGACAAAGACAATGGACCAACTTGACACCAAGGGAAAAATGTGGGAATCAAAACTAGGTGTGTCAAATTTTCCATTATCACTGAAAATCAACGATAATCAAAATCATCAAAAATACCAAATAATTATTCATTTCTTGAATAAAGAAACATACTCTTCAATATTCAATATTCTTGGCTAAATTTGTGCATGGAAAACAATTCTATACAATTATAGAATTTAAATCTATTTAACCAAGGTTTCATGCGTCGAGCGACGTAATCACATTTCAAATGTATTCAACGAATATTAAAATTTGCACGACGAAAAGAAAAAAATGAACGACGATGAACATATATATATAAATATAGACAACATGAGTACATCCAAAAAATATCACATCGAATATATGAGATACATCATATCAAGCGCTACATATCGTCAAAAAGAAATACATCATCATCATCATAAAATCCAACACCGACAACCAGAAAGCACAAAAAAATACAATAAAGCATCTCTCAACCCCATCCTAACCCAAAACACTCTCACTAGAATATATCATCCAAAACGTATATGGAGAGTCCTCGGAACAACGATCACGAGGAGGAGGCAGGATCTGCAGCGTCCGTGGGTCCAGTCGACGGAGTGGACTCAGGCTCTGCAGGGAGAAGAGGTGTCTCAACAGATGGAATCGTCGGGGCAGGAGTCGAGATCTCAGCAACAGGCTCAACAGCAGCATGAGTCTCGACAGAAGCAGCAGCAGCAGATACATGAGCAGGCTCGAAAGGCAGAAGAGCTGCATCAGATGGCTCTGGAACACCGGAAGAGGTGGCAACTCCAGGAGCAGAAGAGGAAGTACCAGCAGCAGCAGTACCAGCAGAAGTGCCCTCGGGGGCACGAGCCGAAGCACGACAGAGCTCCTCAATGTCCTCCTCAGCCATCTCATCAAACTCCTCATCCTCAGACACGGAAGGAGGAAGCTCAACACCCATCTGATGAGCCATACGGCAGACTACCTCCTCGGTACGAGCCAAGCGGGACTCGTGACGACGAAGTATCCGTAGGACATCATCAAGGGTGGCAACGGGAGTAGCAGAGGCACTGTCAGAGGCAGGGACAGACGCAGAAGGTGTCGTCCTCTGAACGTGACGAAGCGCCGCAAGAGATTTCTTGACGGCCGTCGCATTCAGGGGAGGACCAAGGGGACGCTCATCGTCACGAGGCAATGTGACACGAAAATGACGAAACACGAGGGTCAACATGCAAGGAAATGGGATATGAGCCGATTTATTGGACTTTCGAATACACTCGAAAGAATCAATCTTATCGAGTATAATTCGAGCCCAATTAATCGAGCTCCCCATGAAGATCGCATAGATAAGCTTCAAAAATGTCTGGGATGGTAAAGAAGAGGAGCCGTACTTGGGAAGCAAGCACGACTTCAGAATCAGATTTAGGACCCATGCATTTGGCTTGAAAGATTTAGAAGGCACGCCAATCATGGCAGAAGGAATCTGATGGAAAATCTCTGAAAGGATGGTCTGATCAAGAGAAGAAATATCATCTACCGAGATATCAGAAGGAAGAAGGCCAGACGAAGAGATACCCAAAATCTCTCCTAAGATTTCCGCAGTGAGGACTATAGGAGTCCCCAAAACGGTCGTCTCAACAGAGTGGGTCTGATCGTACTGACCCCGGATCCTATTAGCATAGAAAAGCTTCACTAATCTAGGGAAGGGGTGAGGATTCGCCTTCGGGTCATATCGAAGGTAATCGAGAAGACCCGATGACGACAGAAGATCAGCTAACCCTATGAAGTCGCTAAACTGGACGAAATGCTCCAGGAGCAGCGGACAATGTTCGATACGGTTATATGCCGCGAGACACAAAGGATCATCACGACATAAGGAAATATCGACACCGCCCACCGGCAACGGACCCTTTCCCTTAGGCTTACGGGTAGACGAACGAGGGTGGGTGCTAGACTCGGGATGAATAGGAGGAGTGGGTTCCCTATGAGTCTCGGTCTCGGGGTTATACTCCGTATCGGAATCGGTAGGAGTATGGAACGAAGATTGAGAAGCAAGAATTTTGGCCTTGGGCTTAGGCTTGGGTTTGGGTTTCGGTTGACCTCTAGGTTGAGCGGTCGTCGCCCTCTTCTTCTTGAGAGGAGGCGAAGACGACGAAGGATGGGTGGTCTTGGCTCTACGCTTCGGAAGGGTTGGATGCTCGGGATCCGAAGAGATTGGATCAACGGTCATCGAAGAGGGGCTAGAGGGAGTGATCGGAATGCGTGTTCTTGCCATAGTCGAAGCAAGACACGGCACAATCAATCGGAAAAGAAGAAACCCTAAATCGGAATTAGGAAAGAAAACCTAATCGAAACCCTAGGGGATGAAATCAACAGAACAACCTAACCCTAGAGCTGAAACCGAACCCTAGATAGGAGAGGGAGGAAGAGGAGATACCCTAGGTCGAAGATCGGCGGACGGCGACGGCGGGAATGGTCGGAAAGTGGCCGGAAGACGAAGGGTCTCGAGGGAGGTCGGGGTTTTGAGCGGAGAGAGAAGAGATTTCGATCGATTAGAATGAAAATCGATCGACTAAACTGAGTTTAAGTCGGTCGATTTCCCAAATGACCAAACAGCCCCTGGCACAACTAGTCGGTCACAGTTCAAGCACTGACCGACTAGATCACGATCTAGTCGGTCGGTCAATGAGCTTGAACCGACTAGTTGCAAACAGTGGCTGAATCCAAGATTTACTGACAAGATTTAGTCGGTCTGCGTTCAAGTACTGACCGACTAGATCTTAATCTAGTCGGTCGATCACTGAACATGAACCGACTAAAGAGTCAAAAACTTGAAAATCAAGTTCTCTCCATAATACGCTTGGACGATAAATCTCAAAACTCTCAATAAACATCTAAACTACCCCATTAAACATCGAAAAACAGAAATTTGATGATTACGCACAAATCGAACGAAAAATTAAGATATCACATAAAATTCCCGAAAAATCCAATAATTCTAGCATGAATGAGATATTGTCAAGAATAATAGCATGCAGAAATATTGAATGAAGCATGAATCCTATATTTCGGATTCACCCATAATCCCCAATTCTCGACGCAACCGGACAAAGGAGTCCTCCTTTAGGGGTTTCGTGAAAATATCGGCGATTTGCTTTTGGGTTTCAACGTACACTAATATGATGTCCTTTTTAGCAACATGATCATCTAAGAAATGGTGTCGGACATCTATGTGTTTCGATCGGGAATGGTGCACCGGATTCTTTGAAAGACAAATAGCACTTTGGTTATCCACCATGATAGGGCTAGTATCACAATGAATACCAAAGTCCTTCAATGTGTGTCTCATCCAAAGAACCTGGGCACAAGCGGCACCGGCGGCAATGTATTCCGCCTCGGTGGTTGAAAGTGAAACCGAATTTTGCTTCTTGGAAAACCAAGAGACAAGAGAATTTCCTAGAAAATGGCAAGTGCCACTAGTACTTTTCCTGTCGGATTTGCATCCCGCATAATCAGCGTCACTGTATGAGACTAACTCATACGTGCTAGATTTCGGATAAAGTAATCCAAAATCTAAAGTGTAACTTAGATAGCGAAAAATGCGCTTTACCGCTACTAAGTGAGACTCCTTAGGTTGAGACTGATAACGAGCACATATACATACGGCAAACATAATATCGGGCCTACTTGCGGTAAGATAAAGTAAGCTACCTATCATACCTCGATATAAACGAATGTCTACATCCTTACCGCCCGTATCCTTGTCAAGATGCGTAGTCGTGCTCATTAGAGTCTTTTTCCCGGAGGCATTCTCCATTCCAAATCGCTTTAGCAACTCCACCGTGTACTTTGTTTGGTGGATGAAGATTGCATCGTTCAGTTGACGAATTTGGAGACCTAAGAAATATTTGAGTTCGCCCATGTGGCTCATCTCAAATTGTTCCTTCATAACATTAGAAAACTCTTCGCAAAGAGCGAAGTTAGTAGCACCGAAAATGATATCATCAACATAAATTTGAACTAATAAAATATCATTATTCGCATGCTTAATAAAAAGTGTTGAATCGGCTTCGCCCATTTTAAAATTCAAATCCAAAAGAAAATTCTTTAGGCGATCATACCAAGCTCGAGGAGCTTGTCTCAAACCATAAAGAGCTTTCTTTAGTTTAAAAACGTGATTTGGAAATTTTTCATTTACGAAGCCCGGAGGTTGAGAAACGTAAACTTCCTCAACGACATCTCCGTTTAAAAATGCACTTTTAACATCCATTTGAAATAATTTAAAATTCTTATGGCATGCAAAAGACAAAAGTAATCTAATTGATTCTAATCTAGCTACCGGAGCGAAGGATTCTTCGAAATCAATACCTTCCTCTTGTCGATAGCCTTGAGCTACTAACCGGGCTTTGTTCCGGACGACGACTTGGTTTTCGTCGGTTTTGTTCTTGAAGATCCACTTTGTCCCTATGACGGTGTGGTTCTTCGATGGCAATGGAACAAGCTCCCAAACCTCATTTCTTTCGAATTGAATGAGCTCCTCCTCCATGGCTAAGATTCAAGCGCTATCTTCGCATGCTTCATTAATATTCTTTGGCTCTATTGATGATGCAAAGGCACAATTTGCGAAGTGGTGGACTTGCGATCTTGTCTTGACACTATCTTGAATATTGCCAATGACTTGCTCATGGGGATGGTCACGAATGGTATGAAGCCGTTTGGGAATACCTTGATCACTAGGAACATTCTCAACAACTTCATTAGTTGGGTTAGTCTCAATAGAATCAATAGAATCATTAGACTTAGAATTATCAAATGAATCACATAAAACATCCAAAGAATCGTTATCATTTGAAATTCTAGTTGGAACAAATCCTTCATTAAATGAGACATGAAGCGATTCCTCGATCGTTGAGGTTCGTTTGTTGAATATCCGGTAGGCTTTGCTACGCGTAGAATATCCGACAAAAATCCCCTCATCGGATCTTGGATCGAATTTGTCCAAACTACCATATGTGTTCTTAATAAAACATTTCGAACCAAAAACACGAAAATGTTTGACTTGAGGCAACCTACCAAACAACAATTCATAACAAGTTTGTTTAGTGCCGGGCCTCAAAAGTATTCTATTAAACACATAACAAGCGGTGTGTACCGCTTCCGCCCAAAATTGATGGCCAAGTTGGCTATCATCAAGCATAGTGCGAGCACACTCCACTAGCGTCCTATTCTTTCTCTCAACTACACCATTTTGAGGAGGTGCACGAGGGAAAGAGAAGGTGTGAGTAATACCAACTTCATCACAAAATGTCTCAAAAGACTCATTCTCAAATTCACCTCCATGATCACTACGAATAGTGACAATGGTGGTTCCTAAGAGATTTTGTACTTTCTTAACAAAAATTGTGAAGTTTTCAAAAGCTTCATTTTTATTACACAATGAAAATACCCAAGTAAATCTTGAATAGTCATCTACGATGACAAGTCCATACCTTGCATTTCCTAAGGAAGCTACTCTAGTTGGCCCAAATAAATCTAGATGTAATAGCTCTAGTGGCCTTTTAGTAGAGATGCTTTTCTTAGGTTTAAATGAAGATTTAGGAAGCTTGCCGCGTTGACAACAATCGCAAAAACTTTTCTTTTCGAAAACAAGCTTCGGAAAACCTTTAATAGAATTCAATTTTGAAAGCTTATATAGTGTTCCAAAGTTCACATGTCTAAAGCGTCGATGCCATAAGTGTTGTTCACTTGTGTTGGCAACGAGACATTGTTCATATGACTTAGGAAGATCCAAAATATAAATGTCTTTACGACGAGTTCCGGAAAATAATAATTTTTCATTATCCTTTCTCAAAATATGACACAATCCTTTCGCAAAGCTAACTTTGTAACCTTTGTCACAAAGTTGACTTATTGAAATAAGATTATGATTTAAACCACTAACAAGATAAACATCACTAATTAATGGTTTAGAAGAGTTACCGACTTTACCAACACCTATGATGGTTCCGCTCTCGTTGCCTCCAAATACGACGCGGTTTCCATTTGCAATGGGAACCACTCCGGAGAGCAAACGAGCGTCACCCGTCATGTGTTTGGAACACCCGCTATCGAGTATCCAGTTCCCTTTGGAGCTAAATTTAAATTCGTTGCTCCTTTCCTTTTTCTTTTCCTTGAGTACCTAAAGATAGATAAGTTCATATCATGGTACCCAAGGTCATTGGGTCCAAGGGATTAGACCTTTGGAAGCCAAGTCCAAGTGGACTTAGACTTCCCCACATAATTCTTACTATGCACAACATCCGAAAAATAAGCATTCATATATATTTGTTTTTCGTCCATGCTTGTCTCCTTTGGGCTCCAAATATCGAAAATTTTGGGAGCCATTATCCTATTGGGTGCATGCATGCTACGTTGATTTCTACGTGATGCATGTAGTGGATAGGCATACGGGACATGATGGAATGGTGCACGACGAGAATTATTCATATGATGAGGTGGGTGTACATATGCATGTGTGGAAACACGTGCGTGAGGGTGTCTCACTTGGTGTGCACGTGCCCGAGAATGTGTTGCATAAAAATCATCATATGTGTGAGACGGTGGAGTAGGACGTGTGTTCCTACGTGGCATGGTATTGGTGTACATGTAAGCATGCCCCTTCTTTGGAGGTCCACCCAAAATGGGTTTCTTTCCGAAAGAGGGTGTGGACGAGGTGGAAGCACCATTGGTAGATGAACTACCAATAGAGTGTTTGCTCCCACTCGTTGAGGCTTCGGAAGTTGGCCTAACAAAAGTAGTGACCGACTTGGATGAATTTCCCATCATATACCCCAAGCCAATGTGGTGTTTGGCCGGAAGTAAATCTTTTAGGATATTATCCAAATGGCCCTTACCTTTGTTGAATTCGTTGATTCGGCCCAATGTGTTCTCATATTTCTCTTTGAGAGAACGCAAAGAGGTATCCAAAGTGGATATTTGCGAAGTGAGCACATAAACACGAGATTTAAGATTCTCGTTCTCAATACTCAAAGTCGAGTTTTGAGAAGTTAAATCCACTATCTCATGTTCTTCCGCATCCTCAATGCTAGCATGTTCAAGTTTAGACTTGAGATTCACAATCTCATTTCTTAACTCTTCAACAACGGTGTCGTTGTTGGTGATGATAGTCTTAGGCGATGTTTGAATGCTAGCTAGGTCATCTTTTACCTTAGTATATCTATTTACTAACTTAGTATATTTTGACCAAAGTTGAGTGTTAGCATCCCTAAGATCATCCATCGTTACCTCATCGCTTTCTTTATCACTATCATCGGAAGAGGAGGATCCTTGATCGTTCTCCTCTCTTGCCATGAAGCACATGTGCGCTTGCTCCACTTGCTCATCGTCCGACTCTCCGCTTGAGGAATCCTCGGAGTCGGTGAAGGTAGCTCCGACAAGTCCCTTCTTGTTTCCTTTCGTGTACTTCTTGGACTTGTCATACTTTGGTGCCTTCCACTTCTCCTTTTGCTTGTTTTGAGGACAATCCGCTTTGATGTGTCCTGGCTTATTGCATTTAAAGCACAAAGGTGGAGAGGCGTTAGTAGAAGTAAACTTAGATTTTTGTTTGAAGTTACCCTTTCGGAAGAAACGGTTGAACTTCTTGGCCATGAGTGCCATGGATTCCAAGTCCAACTCGTTTTCCGATTCTTCATCATCGGTAGAGGTGGATGAAGCCGCCTTGAATGCAATCGCCTTTTTCTTAGGCGCATCTAGGTTCAAATATGACTTCATCTTTTCTTGTAGCTTCACCTTGCTATCTTTGCGTACCTCGTATGACATCAAGGTACCCATTAGTTGAACTACGGTATATTTGTCCATGTCATTACCTTCCTCAATGGCGAAGGTACGTTTTTCCCAAGAAGAGGGAAGTCCTTCAATAAGCTTTAAGCACTTCTCCTTTTGAGTGTAGATCTTGCCGAGGGCCTCTAACTCGTTTATTATGTCAACGAAACGAGCGTAGTATTCTTTCATCTTCTCGCCCTGTTGCAAATGAAACATTTCGTAATCTTTGGTTACGACTACGAGTTTAGAGTCTCTTACCCTACTCGTCCCTTCATGTAGAATGAGGAGGGAGTTCCAAATTTGATATGCACTCTTACATGTGCATATCTTATTGAAATCCTCGGGCTCCAATGCACATTGCAAGGCGTTCATTGCCTTGGCATTGCTTACCTCCGCGGCGACCTCCGCGGTAGTCCATTTCTCAAAATCTTCTTCTTCGGGTTCAATATACTCCTTCATTGTAGTTCTCCATAAAGATGCACTTCGGAGGAAGGTTTCCATCCGACACTTCCAGTACCCGTAGTTGGTACCGTTGAAGAATGGAGGCCTTGTAGAGGAATGTCCTTCCATCACGGAAGATGCTCCTTCACGGTTCCTGAAGGTGTCATAGTTGGAAGGTGGACGCACGGTCTTGTTGTCTTTGGCAGACATAGCTGAGTATCTGGCTTTGATACCAAATGTAATGCCCTACCAGCTACTGCACAAGTACTAGAGGGGGGGTGAATAGTACTTTAAAATAATAAGGCGTATAATTCCAAATTAAATTGCACACAACTACCAAATCAATTTGCGGAAGCTTAAATTGAATGACAACAATGAAATTAACAATGCTAACAAACGAAGTTAATGGGTTCGGATCCACCCAAGTCTCCCCGACTTGTTCCCGGTGATCCTACGTCCCAACCACCCGGATCCCCTCCGGATACTTGAGTTAGAAACCCTAACTCAAGATTTCCACTATGAATATCTTGTGAAAAACCTTCACAAGATCAAATCATACAAGCAATGGCAAAGTGAATCCCACAACCCGGGATCACAAACTTCTCTCACAACCGAGAGAGCCTATAAGCAATATAAAGAGTTTATATGAAATAAATACTCTTACCACAAAATCCTATACCTTGAGTTTTTCTTACCCAATAGGTGGAATGAAGGATTTGAGGAAGATGAAGTCACCAAGCCCTAGCACCAAGGAAATGAGCAGCAATGGGTGCCTAGGGAAGAGTTGGAGACTTGGATCAAGCAATAGCTTGAAGAGCTCACCAAGAACAAGCTTCTCTCTAGATCTAGAAATGAGAGAGAATGGGTTTCTTGTGAGGAAGAGAGCTTTAGATTTGAGGGAGAATAGCTATCTCTTTAGAACTCAATGAATCTCTTAATGACAGCTCTGTTTTTGATAGAAATGACCTAGGTTCGTATTTATAGGAACCCAAAAACATAAGTTAGGTCAATCTCCAACGGAAAGAAATCTGTGAGAATTAGTCGGTCAAAGAACATACACTGACCGACTAGTTCATCAACTAGTCGGTCAGTCACAAAGCATGGACCGACTAAGAGCAGATCTGAGAAGAGATAGAATTTCAGACCTAGAAAACTAGTCGGTCCAAGAACACTGTCTGACCGACTAGTTTCACAACTAGTCGGTCATCCAATGAACGTAGACCGACTAAGAGGCAAAACAACATAGTCTGAAGGCAAGTTGACTTAGTCGGTCCAAGAACAAAAGTTGACCGACTAGATTGTCAACTAGTCGGTCATCAAACGTTCTTAGACCGACTAACGGTAAACAGTAGCTTAGGAGAAATTTGGCATGAACAGAAAATCATAACTAGTCGGTCAAAGAAGCATCACTGACCGACTAGTTCACAAACTAGTCGGTCGGTGAGTCAACGTAGACCGACTAACTGTAAACAGTAAAGAACAAAGATTTAACTGACAGAAACTAGTCGGTCCAAGAACAGTGGCCGACCGACTAGATCTCCATCTAGTCGGTCAGTACATGTTCTTGTACCAACTAACATGCACAACAAAGGCCGAATCGAAGCGCGACGCTTCGAGGAAGATAGAGTGAACTTGTGCAAGAATCCTAGAGCTACGAAATGAGCGAAATGAAGATAGAAACGTAAGATATACTCAAGGCTTAACATTCTATCAATCGAAACTAAAAGACTATAAATAAAACCTTAATAAACGGTCTTTGAGAGCTTCGATTGAATCTTCATTACTTCCAAAGCGTTGTAAGAGCTTCAACGAAGCTTTAGGCTTGAATACGAGCTTTTGGAAGTGTTGAGATGTCGCTTTGAATATTCTCGTGAAATTGGCGACGATCTCCAATACTGCGCTCACAGATTGTTAGTTCATGAATTATTTATGTTTGCTCATCATCCAAAACCAAATCCGGGGAGTCCAATATTCAACATTCTCCCCCTTTTTGGTGATGACAAACCAACATAAATGATAATCAAAGATAATAATTCAAATGTAAAATACTTACTCCCCCTGCATTGATGACACGTTAATTCCAAAATGAATATAGATGAATTGCATCAATCAGACGAGTAAGATAAATAAAGTGAATTTATTTTTGAAATATCGGATTTTGAAAATCCTTATTTATATCTTAACTCCCCCTGAATCTAACATATCAAATTAGATTCTTGGAAATTGAGTTAAATTTTTCATTTGCGCCTATTTATTATCATTATCTCTCTCCCCCTTTGGCATTATCCCAAAAATGGGGGGGGGGGCATACAACGACAACAATTAGGAAATGTAAAATCCAACATCGGGAGTCGTAGACAAAGACAATGGACCAACTTGACACCAAGGGAAAAATGTGGGAATCAAAACTAGGTGTGTCAAATTTTCCATTATCACTGAAAATCAACGATAATCAAAATCATCAAAAATACCAAATAATTATTCATTTCTTGAATAAAGAAACATACTCTTCAATATTCAATATTCTTGGCTAAATTTGTGCATGGAAAACAATTCTATACAATTATAGAATTTAAATCTATTTAACCAAGGTTTCATGCGTCGAGCGACGTAATCACATTTCAAATGTATTCAACGAATATTAAAATTTGCACGACGAAAAGAAAAAAATGAACGACGATGAACATATATATATAAATATAGACAACATGAGTACATCCAAAAAATATCACATCGAATATATGAGATACATCATATCAAGCGCTACATATCGTCAAAAAGAAATACATCATCATCATCATAAAATCCAACACCGACAACCAGAAAGCACAAAAAAATACAATAAAGCATCTCTCAACCCCATCCTAACCCAAAACACTCTCACTAGAATATATCATCCAAAACGTATATGGAGAGTCCTCGGAACAACGATCACGAGGAGGAGGCAGGATCTGCAGCGTCCGTGGGTCCAGTCGACGGAGTGGACTCAGGCTCTGCAGGGAGAAGAGGTGTCTCAACAGATGGAATCGTCAGGGCAGGAGACGAGATCTCAGCAACAGGCTCAACAGCAGCATGAGTCTCGACAGAAGCAGCAGCAGCAGATACATGAGCAGGCTCGGAAGGCAGAAGAGCTGCATCAGATGGCTCTGGAACACCGGAAGAGGTGGCAACTCCAGGAGCAGAAGAGGAAGTACCAGCAGCAGCAGTACCAGCAGAAGTGCCCTCGGGGGCACGAGCCGAAGCACGACAGAGCTCCTCAATGTCCTCCTCAGCCATCTCATCAAACTCCTCATCCTCAGACACGGAAGGAGGAAGCTCAACACCCATCTGACGAGCCATACGGCAGACTACCTCCTCGGTACGAGCCAAGCGGGACTCGTGACGACGAAGTATCCGTAGGACATCATCAAGGGTGGCAACGGGAGTAGCAGAGGTACTGTCAGAGGCAGGGACAGACGCAGAAGGTGTCGTCCTCTGAACGTGACGAAGCGCCGCAAGAGATTTCTTGACGGCCGTCGCATTCAGGGGAGGACCAAGGGGACGCTCATCGTCACGAGGCAATGTGACACGAAATGACGAAACACGAGGGTCAACATGCAAGGAAATGGGATATGAGCCGATTTATTGGACTTTCGAATACACTCGAAAGAATCAATCTTATCGAGTATAATTCGAGCCCAATTAATCGAGCTCCCCATGAAGATCGCATAGATAAGCTTCAAAAATGTCTGGGATGGTAAAGAAGAGGAGCCGTACTTGGGAAGCAAGCACGACTTCAGAATCAGATTTAGGACCCATGCATTTGGCTTGAAAGATTTAGAAGGCACGCCAATCATGGCAGAAGGAATCTGATGGAAAATCTCTGAAAGGATGGTCTGATCAAGAGAAGAAATATCATCTACCGAGATATCAGAAGGAAGAAGGCCAGACGAAGAGATACCCAAAATCTCTCCTAAGATTTCCGCAGTGAGGACTATAGGAGTCCCCAAAACGGTCGTCTCAACAGAGTGGGTCTGATCGTACTGACCCCGGATCCTATTAGCATAGAAAAGCTTCACTAATCTAGGGAAGGGGTGAGGATTCGCCTTCGGGTCATATCGAAGGTAATCGAGAAGACCCGACGACGACAGAAGATCAGCTAACCCTATGAAGTCGCTAAACTGGACGAAATGCTCCAGGAGCAGCGGACAATGTTCGATACGGTTATATGCCGCGAGACACAAAGGATCATCACGACATAAGGAAATATCGACACCGCCCACCGGCAACGGACCCTTTCCCTTAGGCTTACGGGTAGACGAACGAGGGTGGGTGCTAGACTTGGGATGAATAGGAGGAGTGGGTTCCCTATGAGTCTCGGTCTCGGGGTTATACTCCGTATCGGAATCGGTAGGAGTATGGAACGAAGATTGAGAAGCAAGAATTTTGGCCTTGGGCTTAGGCTTGGGTTTGGGTTTCGGTTGACCTCTAGGTTGAGCGGTCGTCGCCCTCTTCTTCTTGAGAGGAGGCGAAGACGACGAAGGATGGGTGGTCTTGGCTCTACGCTTCGGAAGGGTTGGATGCTCGGGATCCGAAGAGATTGGATCAACGGTCATCGGAGAGGGGCTAGAGGGAGTGATCGGAATGCGTGTTCTTGCCATAGTCGAAGCAAGACACGGCACAATCAATCGGAAAAGAAGAAACCCTAAATCGGAATTAGGAAAGAAAACCTAATCGAAACCCTAGGGGATGAAATCAACAGAACAACCTAACCCTAGAGCTGAAACCGAACCCTAGATAGGAGAGGGAGGAAGAGGAGATACCCTAGGTCGAAGATCGGCGGACGGCGACGGCGGGAATGGTCGGAAAGTGGCCGGAAGACGAAGGGTCTCGAGGGAGGTCGGGGTTTTGAGCGGAGAGAGAAGAGATTTCGATCGATTAGAATGAAAATCGATCGACTAAACTGAGTTTAAGTCGGTCGATTTCCCAAATGACCAAACAGCCCCTGGCACAACTAGTCGGTCACAGTTCAAGCACTGACCGACTAGATCACGATCTAGTCGGTCGGTCAATGAGCTTGAACCGACTAGTTGCAAACAGTGGCTGAATCCAAGATTTACTGACAAGATTTAGTCGGTCTGCGTTCAAGTACTGACCGACTAGATCTTAATCTAGTCGGTCGATCACTGAACATGAACCGACTAAAGAGTCAAAAACTTGAAAATCAAGTTCTCTCCATAATACGCTTGGACGATAAATCTCAAAACTCTCAATAAACATCTAAACTACCCCATTAAACATCGAAAAACAGAAATTTGATGATTACGCACAAATCGAACGAAAAATTAAGATATCACATAAAATTCCCGAAAAATCCAATAATTCTAGCATGAATGAGATATTGTCAAGAATAATAGCATGCAGAAATATTGAATGAAGCATGAATCCTATATTTCGGATTCACCCATAATCCCCAATTCTCGACGCAACCGGACAAAGGAGTCCTCCTTTAGGGGTTTCGTGAAAATATCGGCGATTTGCTTTTGGGTTTCAACGTACACTAATATGATGTCCTTTTTAACAACATGATCATCTAAGAAATGGTGTCGGACATCTATGTGTTTCGATCGGGAATGGTGCACCGGATTCTTTGAAAGACAAATAGCACTTTGGTTATCCACCATGATAGGGCTAGTATCACAATGAATACCAAAGTTCTTCAATGTGTGTCTCATCCAAAGAACCTGGGCACAAGCGGCACCGGCGGCAATGTATTCCGCCTCGGTGGTTGAAAGTGAAACCGAATTTTGCTTCTTGGAAAACCAAGAGACAAGAGAATTTCCTAGAAAATGGCAAGTGCCACTAGTACTTTTCCTGTCGGATTTGCATCCCGCATAATCAGCGTCACTGTATGAGACTAACTCATACGTGCTAGATTTCGGATAAAGTAATCCAAAATCTAAAGTGTAACTTAGATAGCGAAAAATGCGCTTTACCGCTACTAAGTGAGACTCCTTAGGTTGAGACTGATAACGAGCACATATACATACGGCAAACATAATATCGGGCCTACTTGCGGTAAGATAAAGTAAGCTACCTATCATACCTCGATATAAACGAATGTCTACATCCTTACCGCCCGTATCCTTGTCAAGATGCGTAGTCGTGCTCATTGGAGTCTTTTTCCCGGAGGCATTCTCCATTCCAAATCGCTTTAGCAACTCCACCGTGTACTTTGTTTGGTGGATGAAGATTGCATCGTTCAGTTGACGAATTTGGAGACCTAAGAAATATTTGAGTTCGCCCATGTGGCTCATCTCAAATTGTTCCTTCATAACATTAGAAAACTCTTCGCAAAGAGCGAAGTTAGTAGCACCGAAAATGATATCATCAACATAAATTTGAACTAATAAAATATCATTATTCGCATGCTTAATAAAAAGTGTTGAATCGGCTTCGCCCATTTTAAAATTCAAATCCAAAAGAAAATTCTTTAGGCGATCATACCAAGCTCGAGGAGCTTGTCTCAAACCATAAAGAGCTTTCTTTAGTTTAAAAACGTGATTTGGAAATTTTTCATTTACGAAGCCCGGAGGTTGAGAAACGTAAACTTCCTCAACGACATCTCCGTTTAAAAATGCACTTTTAACATCCATTTGAAATAATTTAAAATTCTTATGGCATGCAAAAGACAAAAGTAATCTAATTGATTCTAATCTAGCTACCGGAGCGAAGGATTCTTCGAAATCAATACCTTCCTCTTGTCGATAGCCTTGAGCTACTAACCGGGCTTTGTTCCGGACGACGACTTGGTTTTCGTCGGTTTTGTTCTTGAAGATCCACTTTGTCCCTATGACGGTGTGGTTCTTCGATGGCAATGGAACAAGCTCCCAAACCTCATTTCTTTCGAATTGAATGAGCTCCTCCTCCATGGCTAAGATCCAAGCGCTATCTTCGCATGCTTCATTAATATTCTTTGGCTCTATTGATGATGCAAAGGCACAATTTGCGAAGTGGTGGACTTGCGATCTTGTCTTGACACTATCTTGAATATTGCCAATGACTTGCTCATGGGGATGGTCACGAATGGTATGAAGCCGTTTGGGAATACCTTGATCACTAGGAACATTCTCAACAACTTCATTAGTTGGGTTAGTCTCAATAGAATCAATAGAATCATTAGACTTAGAATTATCAAATGAATCACATAAAACATCCAAAGAATCGTTATCATTTGAAATTCTAGTTGGAACAAATCCTTCATTAAATGAGACATGAAGCGATTCCTCGATCGTTGAGGTTCGTTTGTTGAATATCCGGTAGGCTTTGCTACGCGTAGAATATCCGACAAAAATCCCCTCATCGGATCTTGGATCGAATTTGTCCAAACTACCATATGTGTTCTTAATAAAACATTTCGAACCAAAAACACGAAAATGTTTGACTTGAGGCAACCTACCAAACAACAATTCATAACAAGTTTGTTTAGTGCCGGGCCTCAAAAGTATTCTATTAAACACATAACAAGCGGTGTGTACCGCTTCCGCCCAAAATTGATGGCCAAGTTGGCTATCATCAAGCATAGTGCGAGCACACTCCACTAGCGTCCTATTCTTTCTCTCAACTACACCATTTTGAGGAGGTGCACGAGGGAAAGAGAAGGTGTGAGTAATACCAACTTCATCACAAAATGTCTCAAAAGACTCATTCTCAAATTCACCTCCATGATCACTACGAATAGTGACAATGGTGGTTCCTAAGAGATTTTGTACTTTCTTAACAAAAATTGTGAAGTTTTCAAAAGCTTCATTTTTATTACACAATGAAAATACCCAAGTAAATCTTGAATAGTCATCTACGATGACAAGTCCATACCTTGCATTTCCTAAGGAAGCTACTCTAGTTGGCCCAAATAAATCTAGATGTAATAGCTCTAGTGGCCTTTTAGTAGAGATGCTTTTCTTAGGTTTAAATGAAGATTTAGGAAGCTTGCCGCGTTGACAACAATCGCAAAAACTTTTCTTTTCGAAAACAAGCTTCGGAAAACCTTTAATAGAATTCAATTTTGAAAGCTTATATAGTGTTCCAAAGTTCACATGTCCAAAGCGTCGATGCCATAAGTGTTGTTCACTTGTGTTGGCAACGAGACATTGTTCATATGACTTAGGAAGATCCAAAATATAAATGTCTTTACGACGAGTTCCGGAAAATAATAATTTTTCATTATCCTTTCTCAAAATATGACACAATCCTTTCGCAAAGCTAACTTTGTAACCTTTGTCACAAAGTTGACTTATTGAAATAAGATTATGATTTAAACCACTAACAAGATAAACATCACTAATTAATGGTTTAGAAGAGTTACCGACTTTACCAACACCTATGATGGTTCCGCTCTCGTTGCCTCCAAATACGACGCGGTTTCCATTTGCAATGGGAACCACTCCGGAGAGCAAACGAGCGTCACCCGTCATGTGTTTGGAACACCCGCTATCGAGTATCCAGTTCCATTTGGAGCTAAATTTAAATTCGTTGCTCCTTTCCTTTTTCTTTTCCTTGAGTACCTAAAGATAGATAAGTTCATATCATGGTACCCAAGGTCATTGGGTCCAAGGGATTAGACCTTTGGAAGCCAAGTCCAAGTGGACTTAGACTTCCCCACATAATTCTTACTATGCACAACATCCGAAAAATAAGCATTCATATATATTTGTTTTTCGTCCATGCTTGTGTCCTTTGGGCTCCAAATAGTGAAAATTTTGGGAGCCATCATCCTATTGGGTGCATGCATGCTACGTTGATTTCTACGTGATGCATGTAGTGGATAGGCATACGGGACATGATGGAATGGTGCACGACGAGAATTATTCATATGATGAGGTGGGTGTACATATGCATGTGTGGAAACACGTGCGTGAGGGTGTCTCACTTGGTGTGCACGTGCCCGAGAATGTGTTGCATAAAAATCATCATATGTGTGAGACGGTGGAGTAGGACGTGTGTTCCTACGTGGCATGGTATTGGTGTACATGTAAGCATGCCCCTTCTTTGGAGGTCCACCCAAAATGGGTTTCTTTCCGAAAGAGGGTGTGGACGAGGTGGAAGCACCATTGGTAGATGAACTACCAATAGAGTGTTTGCTCCCACTCGTTGAGGCTTCGGAAGTTGGCCTAACAAAAGTAGTGACCGACTTGGATGAATTTCCCATCATATACCCCAAGCCAATGTGGTGTTTGGCCGGAAGTAAATCT
Source organism: Scilla litardierei (assembly GCA_030789695.1). Taxonomy (NCBI): domain Eukaryota; kingdom Viridiplantae; phylum Streptophyta; class Magnoliopsida; order Asparagales; family Asparagaceae; genus Scilla; species Scilla litardierei. Next base: position 82,874,815 of record CM061139.1, read on the forward strand.
TTTAGGATATTATCCAAATGGCCCTTACCTTTGTTGAATTCGTTGATTCGGCCCAATGTGTTCTCATATTTCTCTTTGAGAGAACGCAAAGAGGTATCCAAAGTGGATATTTGCGAAGTGAGCACATAAACACGAGATTTAAGATTCTCGTTCTCAATACTCAAAGTCGAGTTTTGAGAAGTTAAATCCGTTATCTCATGTTCTTCCGCATCCTCAATGCTAGCATGTTCAAGTTTAGACTTGAGATTCACAATCTCATTTCTTAACTCTTCAACAACGGTGTCGTTGTTGGTGATGATAGTCTTAGGCGATGTTTGAATGCTAGCTAGGTCATCTTTTACCTTAGTATATCTATTTACTAACTTAGTATATTTTGACCAAAGTTGAGTGTTAGCATCCCTAAGATCATCCATCGTTACCTCATCGCTTTCTTTATCACTATCATCGGAAGAGGAGGATCCTTGATCGTTCTCCTCTCTTGCCATGAAGCACATGTGCGCTTGCTCCACTTGCTCATCGTCCGACTCTCCGCTTGAGGAATCCTCGGAGTCGGTGAAGGTAGCTTCGACAAGTCCCTTCTTGTTTCCTTTCGTGTACTTCTTGGACTTGTCATACTTTGGTGCCTTCCACTTCTCCTTTTGCTTGTTTTGAGGACAATCCGCTTTGATGTGTCCTGGCTTATTGCATTTAAAGCACAAAGGTGGAGAGGCGTTAGTAGAAGTAAACTTAGATTTTTGTTTGAAGTTACCCTTTCGGAAGAAACGGTTGAACTTCTTGGCCATGAGTGCCATGGATTCCAAGTCCAACTCGTTTTCCGATTCTTCATCATCGGTAGAGGTGGATGAAGCCGCCTTGAATGCAATCGCCTTTTTCTTAGGCGCATCTAGGTTCAAATATGACTTCATCTTTTCTTGTAGCTTCACCTTGCTATCTTTGCGTACCTCGTATGACATCAAGGTACCCATTAGTTGAACTACGGTATATTTGTCCATGTCATTACCTTCCTCAATGGCGAAGGTACGTTTTTCCCAAGAAGAGGGAAGTCCTTCAATAAGCTTTAAGCACTTCTCCTTTTGAGTGTAGATCTTGCCGAGGGCCTCTAACTCGTTTATTATGTCAACGAAACGAGCGTAGTATTCTTTCATCTTCTCGCCCTGTTGCAAATGAAACATTTCGTAATCTTTGGTTACGACTACGAGTTTAGAGTCTCTTACCCTACTCGTCCCTTCATGTAGAATGAGGAGGGAGTTCCAAATTTGATATGCACTCTTACATGTGCATATCTTATTGAAATCCTCGGGCTCCAATGCACATTGCAAGGCGTTCATTGCCTTGGCATTGCTTACCTCCGCGGCGACCTCCGCGGTAGTCCATTTCTCAAAATCTTCTTCTTCGGGTTCAATATACTCCTTCATTGTAGTTCTCCATAAAGATGCACTTCGGAGGAAGGTTTCCATCCGACACTTCCAGTACCCGTAGTTGGTACCGTTGAAGAATGGAGGCCTTGTAGAGGAATGTCCTTCCATCACGGAAGATGCTCATTCACGGTTCCTGAAGGTGTCATAGTTGGAAGGTGGACGCACGGTCTTGTTGTCGTTGGCAGACATAGCTGAGTATCTGGCTTTGATACCAAATGTAATGCCCTACCAGCTACTGCACAAGTACTAGAGGGGGGGGGGTGAATAGTACTTTAAAATAATAAGGCGTATAATTCCAAATTAAATTGCACACAACTACCAAATCAATTTGCGGAAGCTTAAATTGAATGACAACAATGAAATTAACAATGCTAACAAACGAAGTTAATGGGTTCGGATCCACCCAAGTCTCCCCGACTTGTTCCCGGTGATCCTACGTCCCAACCACCCGGATCCCCTCCGGATACTTGAGTTAGAAACCCTAACTCAAGATTTCCACTATGAATATCTTGTGAAAAACCTTCACAAGATCAAATCATACAAGCAATGGCAAAGTGAATCCCACAACCCGGGATCACAAACTTCTCTCACAACCGAGAGAGCCAATAAGCAATATAAAGAGTTTATATGAAATAAATACTCTTACCACAAAATCCTATACCTTGAGTTTTTCTTACCCAATAGGTGGAATGAAGGATTTGAGGAAGATGAAGTCACCAAGCCCTAGCACCAAGGAAATGAGCAGCAATGGGTGCCTAGGGAAGAGTTGGAGACTTGGATCAAGCAATAGCTTGAAGAGCTCACCAAGAACAAGCTTCTCTCTAGATCTAGAAATGAGAGAGAATGGGTTTCTTGTGAGGAAGAGAGCTTTAGATTTGAGGGAGAATAGCTATCTCTTTAGAACTCAATGAATCTCTTAATGACAGCTCTGTTTTTGATAGAAATGACCTAGGTTCGTATTTATAGGAACCCAAAAACATAAGTTAGGTCAATCTCCAACGGAAAGAAATCTGTGAGAATTAGTCGGTCAAAGAACATACACTGACCGACTAGTTCATCAACTAGTCGGTCAGTCACAAAGCATGGACCGACTAAGAGCAGATCTGAGAAGAGATAGAATTTCAGACCTAGAAAACTAGTCGGTCCAAGAACACTGTCTGACCGACTAGTTTCACAACTAGTCGGTCATCCAATGAACGTAGACCGACTAAGAGGCAAAACAACATAGTCTGAAGGCAAGTTGACTTAGTCGGTCCAAGAACAAAAGTTGACCGACTAGATTGTCAACTAGTCGGTCATCAAACGTTCTTAGACCGACTAACGGTAAACAGTAGCTTAGGAGAAATTTGGCATGAACAGAAAATCATAACTAGTCGGTCAAAGAAGCATCACTGACCGACTAGTTCACAAACTAGTCGGTCGGTGAGTCAACGTAGACCGACTAACTGTAAACAGTAAAGAACAAAGATTTAACTGACAGAAACTAGTCGGTCCAAGAACAGTGGCCGACCGACTAGATCTCCATCTAGTCGGTCAGTACATGTTCTTGTACCAACTAACATGCACAACAAAGGCCGAATCGAAGCGCGACGCTTCGAGGAAGATAGAGTGAACTTGTGCAAGAATCCTAGAGCTACGAAATGAGCGAAATGAAGATAGAAACGTAAGATATACTCAAGGCTTAACATTCTATCAATCGAAACTAAAAGACTATAAATAAAACCTTAATAAACGGTCTTTGAGAGCTTCGATTGAATCTTCATTACTTCCAAAGCGTTGTAAGAGCTTCAACGAAGCTTTAGGCTTGAATACGAGCTTTTGGAAGTGTTGAGATGTCGCTTTGAATATTCTCGTGAAATTGGCGACGATCTCCAATACCGCGCTCACAGATTGTTAGTTCATGAATTATTTATGTTTGCTCATCATCCAAAACCAAATCCGGGGAGTCCAATATTCAACAGATATGATGTGGTGTCATATCACACAGGTATGAGTAGTGATCTAAATACGCATAATAATACGTGTAGAGATTTATTTGTGGTGTGTAATGTATATGTTAGTATGTGAATATGTGTGCCTAGATGTTTATGTGAAAGACATATATGTATATATATGTAGTAAGATACATAGTGATGTCAGTGTGCTACTAGATGAATAATAGGATGTATCCGTGGTATGTATGTGACGCGGATGCGTATGGATGACAATGAAGCATATAGTGTATATAAGTATGATGTATGTATGTATTCTTGTTTATACTTCATGGGTAGTAAGACCATCATCCCTAGCTGACCTCGGCAATGTTCACACCCTAGAAAGTCCAATGACGGACTTTATTTTAAGGTGGGTAGGATGTCATGTCCTATTTAGCACTATACGTGTATTCTACTGAACACACCTAGTATTTCTACCTACGGGGTATACGTAGGCATGAAATAAGCGTGGATATTGATGTATAGAATGTAGTGAAAGGGAGATTGGACAGTAATGCGTGGCTAAGAGACGAGAAAGCGAGATTAAGTGCTGGAGAAGTGTGAAAGACGTCGTGGGTGCAAACCAACATGAATGGGTTGGACGTGTGTGCGTGGTGCATGAATGCATGTGTAGGCATGCATGGGTGTGTGTAGAGAAGCCATGCAAGTGTGAAATGGGTTAGGAGTCAATGGCAACCCCCGTAAATTTTTAGAAAGGCGAGGGGCAAAATGGTCATTTGGACTAAAGCTGCTGTGCGTACATACTTAAGTGGTCGGTACATAAAGTAATGGCAAACTTGTAAATACTTAAAAGTTGAGGGGCATTTTGGAAGGGTATTTTAGTCATTTTAGGCAAACCACGGCTTATGGAGTATGTAAGAGAAGTGTAGAAATTTCTACATGAAAATATTTCTTTCTTTTTCTTGAACTTTCCCTTCACTTCTCTTTTTCTCCATTATTTTTCTCCCTAGCATATGGCCGGCCATACCCCGCTCATTTTCTCCTCCTTTTTCAATCCAAACCCCTAATTTCTAATCCCAATTAGAAGGAATCCAAGCTAGCTTCGAGAGAGAAGAAAGTGGAGGAGGAAATGAAGAGGAAATCGAGCACATGAGGTAGGAACTCTCTTGGTTTGGAATTCCATCAAATTAATTTTTGCTAATATATTTTTATAGCATGCTTTATCCAATATGTGACGAGGATAGTCAATTTTTACATGCTATGGCTCAATTTCACCATTTCCCTTTGAAATTCTTAGCAAAGTCATCTCCTTTTTGAAATTCAGAAATCTTGATGTCTGATTTTGCCTTGATTGTGGTTACTGTAGCTCGAATTAGGATTCGAAAAAAATATGAGCTTGTAGATCTTGAAGTTCTACCCCATAATAATATAAATTTTGACATAGTTTCAATTCAGAAATTAGGAGCAATAAATCCATCTTTACAACATGTCTGCTTGATTTTCAGCGTTGACACAGTTTAGTAAAATTGGCCTAGACACTTACACACATCATGGAATTTTATGATCTTGGTCTTGTTGAAAAGTTAAAAAGTTTTTCTAAAAATTCACCAGAGAACTTATATGTCGAATTTCTGGCTCCAACATGCCCAAAATTGGCTTTCAATACAGACCCTGAAATCTGTCTGAAAAACAGATTCGACACACTTCACCAATTAATTCACCATAAATCACATAATTAATATATTTTCATGAAATTTATATGTGAATCAAGGACTAATATATCTATAACTTTCATTTGGGACATTTTTTCAAATACTCAATAAAACCTGATGAAATATGCCCATGTATTGGCAGCTTCTACAAATTCCTGCAAGTTGAATGGTTAAGTGATATGTTAAATCGTGTATTGTTGTTATTCCACCCACTATGGTACATGATTATTGTTTTTACATGTAAATTAGATTAATGATATATCTTGCCAATTGATTTGCTAAGGTGCTTATGGGCATGCACGTCACGCTGACCACGTGTTTGTGGAAATGCCTGAATGAAGGCAAATGCCATGAATGTGAGAAATGTTCAATCATATGGATATGAACTGAAATTTGATGTGAACTTGTAATGTTGGGAGCATGTCATTCATGGTATCATATGTGATGTGATGATGGGTTGATATGAATACAATGAAGGGCGTGACACTTCAGTGTATGACCCACGTTGATATGAATATGAAATGTGACGCCATGCAACATGACTCCTTCATTACTAAAATGATGAACTGAAACTCTTGAATGTCTCAGTCCTCTCTAATGAGGGTGAGTTAGCAAAGCACGTGTTTTAGGTGGGATTTGAGTAAATTGTGGATATGAGGCCAGGACTGTGAAGTTGGGAGATGATTATGTGATGTGTGGAGTTTATACCCACTCGCCTTTACCGGGAGTGGAGGGGATTTTTATACCCACTCGCCTTTACCGGGAGTGGAGGGGATGTGGGCTTACAGAGGTTGTGATATGAGCCTCACTCCTGCCAGGGACGGGGGAGCTGAGAGGCCCGACGTACAGTGCCCGTGTCCACTGCGTCGTGTGCTATATTCACCCCAAATTTGGGGTGAAGTCCAGCACCTGGTATCACACAGTTTATCCAAGTTCCAATTAACTCAATTATGAAGTAATAAAATAAGAATTGTGTGTTACTTCTACTGCTGGCAGCCCTTCCCCTTCCCTTTGCCTGTTTCTTGGCGACTCTGTGTCATGCCTCAGGCACTTGCACTTATCTTATTAGATATTGGTTGCTTGAACACTTGTGTTATTATTTTTATTATTATTCGTGCTAACCCTTTCTTGCAGTAACTCGACATTGGACCGGAGGTATGATTCCCTTGTTTTAGCTATTTAACTTTCATTATATCACTTAGTTACATGCTCTATTTCTCTTGGCTTGCTTTGTGGATTGATAACCTTAGAATGGCGTTCCAAATCCAAGTTGGTTCCTACTGGGGCACACATTGATGTGCTCCTCTTTATTTTTCAGGTAGCAGGGGCAGCAGGGTTATTGGTGACTTGGAGTTGGGTTTCAGGTGTAACACTTGGTGTGAGCTTTAGGTTGTGATGTGTCATGGTTGTCTTGGGAGGTGGAGTGTGGCGGTGTATGTGCAGGGATGCACTATGACTATGTACGTAAATGAAATGTTGTTATATAAATTGTTGTAGTTGTTCTATGTTATTTACGAGTTGTTGATATTACTGTGGAGCTTTACTTGTACTATCCCAGCACGTGCGCAGTGGCCTGCTTATTCAGTTTTCTCCTTTCTCTCTCTTTTCCTCTCGCATCACCCTCACTCTTCAGAATACTTGGAAAAAAATCCTAATGCCGGGTATTCTGGGGAACGGGGCGTGACAGTGCGGTATGCCCAAAGAGCGTCACTCAACTTTTGAGACCAATCCTTCCTTGATGCGCTCACCGTCTTCTCTAGGATGCTCTTGATCTCTATATTGGATACTTCCACTTGGCCACTCGTTTGGGGGTGATATGCACGGCCAATCTTGTGTTGTACTCCGTAATTCTTAAGCACTGTCTCAAACTTCTTGTCGATAAAGTGGCTTCCCCTATCACTTATGACCGTTATTGGGACTCCATAACGGGGAAATATTGTGTGCTTGAGAAACTTGGCCACTACTCTTGCGTCATTTGTTGGGGTGGCTATGGCTTCCACCCACTTTGAGACATAATCCACTGCAACTAAAATGTACTTGTTGCCGTCACTTAACGGGAAAGGTCCAATGAAATTAACACTCCAACAGTCGAACAATTCTATCTCCAAAATGCCTTGTAAGGGCATCTCGTTCTTCTTCGTGATGTTTCCCATTCTTTGGCACTTGTCGCATGCTCTGATGTATTCATTGGCATATCTAAAGATGGTGGGCCAATAGAAGCCGCTTTGGAGAATTTTCACTGTGGTTTTGGTGATTGTTGCATGTCCCTCGCAAGGTTGGTCATGTCAATGTGACATAACGGAAGTGGCTTCTTCTTTCGGAATACATCGTCTGATGATCCCATCAGCACAGGTTTTGAACAAGTATGGGTCATCCCAGAAGTAGTTCTTGGCATCATGTAAGAACTTCCTCCTCTGATAGGTTGCCATCCCATGCGGAATTATGCCGCTCACCAAATAGTTGACTATGTCGGCGTACCAAGTGCTTTAGAGGAGGATGTCACAAATAATTGCTCTCCAGTAAAAGAGTCATCAATCGGTAAGCTGTCATCTCCATGTCTTTAAATCAGCCGCGAAAGATGGTCTGCCACCACATTCTCAGCTCCTTTCTTGTCCTTGATTTCTATATCAAACTCTTGAAGGAGGAGAATCCATCGTATCAAGCGTGGCTTTGTATCCTTCTTGCTCAACAAGTATTTTAGTGCTGCATGGTCCGTGTGGATTATTACCTTGGATCACAAAAGATAAGATCTGAACTCCATAGATTACACCACGGCTAGTAATTCCTTCTCCGTAGTGGTGTAATTCTTCTAAGCATCATCCAAAGTCTTGCTAGCATAGTATATTGCATGAAGCTTTCCCTCTTTCCTTTGGCCTAAAACAACTCCCACCTCTTGATCACTAGCGTCACACATCAACTCAAAAGATATGTTCCAATCCGGCGGTTGTATAATAGGTGCTGAGATGAGGGCTTCCTTCAACCTATTAAAAGCTAGCTAGCAAGCATCAAAAAATACAAAAAGAGCATCCTTCATAAGGAGCTTAGTAACAGGGCGAGCAATGCTAGAAAAATCTTTTATAAAGCGGCGGTAAAAACCCGCATGGCCTAAAAAACCATGGATACCCTTAAGATTAGTGGGAGGCGGCAAGTCTTTGATGACTTCAACTTTGGCTTTGTCAACTTCAATTCCCTTAGAGGTGATGACATGACCAAGCACGACTCCCTCCGTCACCATGAAGTGGCATTTTTCCTAATTTAAAGTCAAGTTATTGTCATGGCATCGTTCTAAAACTTTAGACAAATTAGATAAACAAGCAACAAAGTCGGTGCCATAAACGTAAAAGTCATCCATGAAAACTTCCATTATATTTTCAATGAAGTCCGAGAAAATAGACGTCATGCACCTTTGGAATGTCGCGGGTGCATTACATAATCCAAATGGCATTCTTCGGTATGCGAATGTGCCATATGGACATGTAAACATTGTCTTTTCTTGGTCCTCACGATGCAATAGAATTTGGAAGAATCCGAAATACCCATCATGGTAACAATAGTATTTGTGCTTGGCAAGTCGCTCAAGCATTTGATCAATGAAGGGGAGTGGAAAGTGGTCTTTTCTGGTGGATTTATTGAGTTTTCTATAATCAATACACATGCGTCAACCAGTGACATTCCTAGTAGATATTAATTCATTTTTATCATTCCTTACAACGGTCACGTCCCCTTTCTTGGGGACAACCTGAACAGGGCTAATCCATTTACTGTTGGAAATGGGATAGATAATATCGGTCTCTAGCAGTTTTAACACCTCCTTTTTCACTACCTCTTTCATGTTAAGATTCAGTCGCCTTTGAGGCTCGATGGAGGTAGCTTCCTTATCCTCAAGATGGATTCTATGGGTGCATATGGTGTCGCTAATGCCTTTCAGGTCGGCAATGCTATACCCTATTACCTTCCTATGAGCTCTGAGGATTTTAAGGAGGCTTTCTAATTGTGGCTCGATTGGAGGCGTTAACGATGACGGGGTAAGTGGAGTTCTCCCCTAAGAATGCATATGCTAAATTAGCAGGAAGAGGTTTCAGTTCTACCTGAGGGGGCGCTATTCCCATCATCGCTTGCCTATGAGAAGGATGCGTCCTCAAATGCTGGTTCAGATGCTTGAAATTCTTCATTGGCAGATTCATAGGATGAACAAAGTGATGATGGCGCATTGTGGTAGATGTCTGCATAGTCCATCTCTATAAAGATTTGTTCTGTAGTGCTTTTGTCAGTAGAAATAGAGTATTCAGATATGCATGCATTATCGAGTGTAGAGTCAAGAAGGCTTCCCTGATTGATGTCGCTCTGGAAAGGTCCGGGATCTGTGTATTCCTCATAGTTGTAGTCTTCGTGTGTCTCAGTCTGGAGGATGTTGTCACCATAGAAGCGTAGAGTGTCTCCCTAGTACTGTACATAGACCCTGTCGACGATGAGGACACCGTCTAAGGCATCTGCATTCTGAAAGGTGTTCACAATGAAGACGAAAAGTTCTTGAACAACTGGGTCTTCTGCAGGGAATTCTTCTGGACCATTGGTCCATACATCAGTCACCACACTTTCCACTATACTTAAGAGCTGGGAGCCATCCAATGGTTCAAATAGGCGAGTCTCTCTCTAATATGCGTCAACACGTAGAGCTTCGACAGCCTGGAGAAACATCACGTCCCCTTCAAAGCTTATGTGGATGTCGTCCTCGAAGGTAACTACATCTGAAACATTGTTCATTATATGATCCATAACCATTTGTTGATTTACGTTCCCTGCCACGTAGGTTCCTGCTCCGATATATCTGACTACATCAAGTAACTCTCTCAATGCACCTTCGACCATGGCTCCATCCATGCGTGAGTCCTGAAGACCATATGCATGGTATGGAGAAAAGCTAATCTCATCCGAGTCACTATCAGATTCATTGCTCCATTGCACTTGCATCACCATCTCCATTATTTCTGATTTCTTATGAACGATTACTGACTGGGGAGAAGTGTTAGTAGTAAATTAATAAAAGAGAATAAGGGGATGGAAAGAAAAGAGGTGATAAGATTTGCTAACAATTTCTTCAAAATAAAAATAGCCTAAGTAACACCGTACAATCCCCGGCAACGGTGTCAAAAACTTGATGCACCCGAAACTAACACCCAAAAGCCACCTGGCAGTGTCATAAATGCCAAGCGCTGAATGGTTCCTAAGTATCGATTCCGGGCTCACGAACGCAAGCAGACGATGTCAAATTATAATATAAAATGTATCGATCCCATATGGAAAGTAGCGGTGTATTGATCTCAGTTTATTTCTAAGTTTCAAAGAGAGGTAGCAGTCGGTTTGAACGATTGGTTGTTTGGTGGTGTTTGATCAATATAAAGAAACTAGGGCATTAGGACTCACCTCTAGGATCGTCGAAGGTCGATGCTAAGTTAGGACTTCTATGTTGCATTGGTTTTATTGGGGATTGTAGCATCTAGGGAGTAAATTTATGCATCTAGGCTTCATGAATCTAACATATCATATTCACCCCGCTCTCGCGATAGATGCATATGATATGTGCATTAAGGATCTATAATAATCTCACCACTCTCGTGGGTCGAATCTCAACTCGTATCACTCTCGTGGGTTAGAGCTTCGAGGTATTTTGATGGCTCTTATTGACGCAATGTCGGTAGCCGTCAATTAGTGGAATAGTTCGTCGGTGGATCCCATCAAGACACGAGCCGGGCATGGTCACGAGCCATAGTTGAATCCACTAACTCCCTAATTAAATTCATAAGATACTCCTTAAGCTAATCGATTCCACCGACCCTGGGCACGATCTCAGTACGAGTTCTCCCAAGGATTTTGCTAGATCAACCAAAATTGTAACGACCAGTTTTTACACTACGTTTTATCCGTATTCTTCGTGTGTTTATTTTTTTCGTATCCGTAGTTGAGACGTATCAGACTCCGTATCCGTACCGACTGCTAGCATTGTACGTATTAGCTATTAATATTATTAACATTAACATGATTTTATTATTAGCTTTTATTATCATTACTTCTTTTGAATCTACTATGAAATATTCCCTCTAATAATGATGTTTTAATAATTCAAACTTTTAAAATTCAAATGTTTTGAATAGTTTCCTAATAAAAATCTATTTAAACCTATAATTAAATTGATTAGAATTATTGACCCCAAATTTACTTCCCATTAATGTTTTATTTTCAAATCTTCCTTAATAGAATTAGTTTTAAATTTCCCCTAATCAATTCTTTTAAAAACAAACGTGATCAGAACAACTGGGGGAAATCTCAAATTCTTAGAGATGGGAACGGATCGGTTGGAAACACAACAACTCTTAAATCCAAACTGTTATAATAAGATCTTATCTCTCCCCACGTCTCAGCCCCACTCCCCCACGTTCCCATCTCCCCTCTAACCTATCTCCCTACATTAAGCAGTGGTAGGCCTACACATTACATCACATCACACAGCAAGAATCCAGTACTTTTTTAAAACAAAGAAACCTTTCCCCTAGGCTCTTTCGTGCTCTTCCCTTCTCCAATCAAATCGCTTGAACCCAAGCGTAAGCTCTCACGTGCTGTGCTTTTCCCCAACCCCACACTAAGTTAACATACAAATAGAAACCTAAGAGCTACGCTAAATCACATACTGGCCTTTATAAAACCAACCTAGGTCTTTATTTTTTTATCCCTAGCCCTCAACACACAGCCTCTAACCTTACAACTCAAGCGCCGCCATCTTCATTTTTTGATCTCCGACCTCTCCCCCGGCCTCTCTCGCTGGTGTACCCCGCTGGGCACACGACAGCACCGCCAGAAGCACGGCATCGCTGCCTCGGGTGCCGTTAGTAGTGCCTATCCACCGCTCTTAGCGCAACAGTCGCCCCAGCGACCTCCTCACACCGTTGGCCTCCTCTCCGAACCTCCCCTCGTCCCCCTGTACACCGCCGCAAGTCACCAACTTTTCGAACACACCGCCGTGACCCATCGCTTCTCCGGCCATCGCTCCTCCCTTCGTCGCACTCTTCCAGACAAAAACCCCTCCATCGCCCCTTCACCGCCACCACAATCGACCCCGCACTGCTCCCTATCGCCGGCGAGCGAAACCCAACCCGACGTCGACGTTGCTGATCTCCCATCTCCTCCCTCCAACCCTTAGATCTACAAGCCACATGCCTCCTTTCGAACAGCCCAAACTCGTCGTCCACAGCACATTTCGACGAACCACCAGTACTGAGCGACCTCTCCTCTCAGCCCCGCCTGCATGCCTTAACTCACTGCTGCCTCGACCGCTGCCCGCCGTCGCCTAGACCGCCGATGCCTGCCACGCCCACCTGCAGATGACATCTAAGAGGAAAGGACGAAAGCAATTGAGTTGCATGCGAAATTATGTTGCCCCATAATATATATTAGTTTATATAGGGTTTTCTTTATCAAAGTATCCTAGGTACACTGTGTATATTTATAAACTAATGAATTGTGAGTAAAACTTATACATGATCAGTGTATCAACATATGTTGTGTTTATTAATATGTGTTAGTTTTGAATTAGTTATTGTTAAATGTACGAAGTCTTATGTGATAACAGTAATTCACAAATATTCTTTTATATAATAAAATGTTAGTGTGTTAGTGTTTATTATTTTAGCTTATACCATGAATCTATTAATGCATATGTGATACGTTTTCTTCGCGACCCATTACCGTTCCCGAGTTGATGCCGTTCCCTTACGCGATACCGGAATCCAACCTCTGACGTCGCTACCCGACGTCAGTGTAGCTCTCATGTCGTGTTAAGGTATACCTGAACTGTAGGAACCATCACCCATATGTTAATAAGATAAACACTGTGTTTTCATTGCTTTTGTAACCCACTAATTGAAGATAATGAATACGGGACTGTAGGTTTGGGATGTTTGATTTGGAGCACATAGGGAGATCTGGACTATTGTTGAACTGAGACTACGTACATTGTTCAGGCAAGTGATACTTGCCAGTACTTGTTTAGGCCACTTTTAGGCCAATTTATGCTTTAGCGTAAAAGAGACTAGGCGGTGAAATGATAGTCACCTAGACGACCCTATTTGATCTAGTTTGACAACGAAACTAGATCTGACACCCTACTTGATCTAGCTTGACAACGAAGCTAGATCCGACACGTTTTACATGCTTTCATTCATGCTGCAATGTCATGTTTAATTTAAATTAACGGTATGCTCTTTAACTGCTCATCCCATGTCATGTCATTCGTGATTGCGTAGCACACGCTACAAATATTGTAACTATTGAGGCTAGGCACCTGCTTTTGCGGGCATAACCCTATGCCAAACCAAATACACTTCGTGGCTCGTGATCCAGAAGTGAGCTCACGTACTTGGGAAACCCTGGCTCGATACACGTGGAGGGGTAGGGTTAAGCGATCACTTGAGCGTAGAAGTGCGCCCGTACAGCCACTTCAGCCAAAAGGCGTAAACCCTGTGCACAAAGTGACAAGTTAGTGTTCATGAATCGTGAAACAGTGTTTTTCGTAGTTTCTGCTACGATGTGCATGCATGTTCATCATGTCATTTTAAATTGTTGCATTCTTTAAATGTCATGTCTTTTCATTGAACTTAGAATTGCTAGTCGCTTTATCTTATTTGTATCCTTGCACAAAAGTCCTCCGTTTTCTTTTAGGAGACTTTTGCTGACATGTGCCCTTTTCTCTTTGGGTGTCACATGTCAGGCTTTGAGCCTGATTTAGCTGCTGGGGACGACAGGTTGCTGACGTTCAGTTCGGATTCCGGTCCTACCTTTAGTCTCAGTCGGTGACTCTCTTTACTTTTGTTTCGGCCATGCTTTAGGCCTATTGTTCAGACTCGTATCTTTTGTGACTGCTCTGTGATGTTAGAATAAATTTCTGGATGTTTGTTGGTGGATGTTCTTTGTCTGCTTTATTATCCTTGTTGTTGGTTCATCGCAATGCAAAGGACCTGTTGCTATTTGTAATTGTTTTAGACGCTTATCAGACTGCAGCTTCACAGCTCCATGTCTGAGAGGACCTTCTCACGTCTCACCTTCCATACTTTGGAAGCAGGGCGTGACAGGTTTTAGTGGTGGCCCATGCAGGTCCTCTTTGCATCTGCGAAATATCGGAACAACAATAATGATAAACAACATCCATTTAAATATTCGGAACATTCAAGTCATGAATTGAGTCTAACCTGAAGGGTTCCCTTGTCTTAGGTGGTAGGAAGACTTAGATAGACGTTCAGGTTTGATAGTCAGAAGCCTTTGTTAAGATTTAGTTGTACTCGTCATAGGCTGCCTTAGTAGTCTCTCACCAAGCCCTGACCAAATTAGACTTCTAGAGCTTTTCTTTTAGCTATCGTTAATTTTCCGAATCCTCTCCATTGCAAATCTTGATTCTTTCAAAGTTATTTTCGATTTGCCTTATTAAAAGTTTTAACTCAGTTTAATTTTTGTTTTTAAACCCCTTCTTATATATTTAAATTCCTTATTTTTCGATTGAGTTAAAATTCTTCCGTAGATTTTGAAGTCTATTGGTTGTAATTTTTAATTACTATCTCGTAATAATTTCTGACCTAGATCTTTCATATTTCGGGTTTTAAAACTTTATTACTATTTTGAAAATTCAAAATATCATTCCTTTCCTTTCTATACTGCTAAGCTTATTACTTTTAACCACTTACCGTACATACTTTTAGAATATTTTTCTAAGTTAAATAGAACTTCAATATTTTTATATAACAGTTCTAGGTTCATCGTACTTATACTTCCAAAAAAATCATTGTATAAATCCGTTTCTTTTGGCAAATCCTGTTTTCTCTAAAAGTATTTTCAATATTATTTATTTTAAATTTCTCAATAGTTTAAAGACTTTGAAAACATTTAGCATGAGCTTAAATTTCCTACACTTCAGTTGATCTAATTTCATTCTTTGAATTTCGAAACTTTTGCCGAAATTATCAAATTACTGCCGTATAATATTTTCTAACCTATGTCTTTAATGTTCGTGCGAATGTTTTACTTCTTTCTTATAATGATTTCTCAATAAGCCAATAAACCGCTTTTCTCTTATTATGTGTATGCGACTCAAACTTGTTTCGAACAACTCATTTTATCGACCTCCAAATATTTTTTCTATGCAAAAGGGAACTCCAACTTTTGAAGTACGATAGTTTTTATCGTATTTTAACTTATGTCATTTACACACTATTTTTCCTGTGTCCTAAGGGTGTTATTACATCTTCCTTTCCTCTACCTAAACATTCACAACTATATCCCTGATTCACCTAGCTAAGCTATCTCCTTATCCTCGCCCTATCTGAACCCGTTCTTTCCGATCTTATTACGTTATTTGATCTTGGTTTCCTTCCTCTTGCTTAGTCATCCCACTAGTGCGTGCCGTTGTTTATGTCAACTCTAGTTTAGTTGTGGGCCCTTGGTTTTTGGGATGTAGTCGTGGTGCATGTATATAGGTAGAGTGTGTGGACCTGTATGAGTGTGCTACCCTTAGGATATTAATGATTGTCTCTGGTGTTATGTATGAGTATTCAATGCTATTCATGATATATGTGTGAATTTGTACGAATGATCTTAGTTATATGTGTGTGGATAGCTATACCACTTTAGGAATGTCTGTATATATATTGGAAATTGTATTGGAGTATATACTAGTAGTGTTTGTATTTTGAAGATACTTATAGATGTTTGAAATAGTATATATTAAGCCATATGTATGTTAAGTGTAATGATAATAGGGTACGTATAGTTAAATGTGCATGCCTATATATGATCTATATGTTAGTACGTGTGTGTGTGTGCTCGTGCATAGATATGTACTGTGCTTGGACGTAAGTAGTTATGTATTTGCTGCATGAGTATATGTGATATACGTATGGTAATAGGATTATAGTTTTGTTAATATTTCTTGCCTTGATGGGATGTTGTGCGTGTGCATGTACACCGTGAGGTATACACGATTATGTTATGTCTTAAACTATGTATGGATAAGTAGGTGTGTTGGTATACTAATTATAGGTAGATGGCTATGGTGTGAAGATATAGTACATGTATGTGACTATACGATGAATGCATGTATTAGGAGTGTATTATAATTATACGTGTGCTGATATTTGTAATATTATTATAGGGTGAAAAGTGATGGCATTATGTGGGCTTTACTTGACTAAGAATAATGATTGATATTATGGCATGTATGTGGTTATGTTGTGGATGTATATATATATTAGAGTGGTATAGGTATAGGTATATATACCGTGTTATGTGTAAAGAGTATTCTGATGTGGGTTTTGAGTCTCACTCAAGCTTGAGTGGGTATACTCTAAGTATATTGTTACACATGTCTGTGGTTGCGTGTAGTATCATGAATATAGCGATGGATGATGTATGTATAGTGATAGGATTGTTTGTGGCTGGTTGTGTTACACACATGATTGTGGGTGGCTATATCATATTATAGTTATAAGTGTTTGTCTTGTGGTATAGTTATTTACTAAGGACTTACCTGTTTGAATGTATATGTGCTAGCTAAACTAGGTGTGTAGATGTGCTGAGTGTAGAGTGGTATGAGTGGTATGTATGTGTGTTATATTAGCGTGTATGGGCGTGCACCAGGCATGGATAAATATGTGCTTAATTATAGGTATTTGTGACTATAGTATGTGTGTTGTGTCTTGCATATAGTTATAGGACTGCATGTGATGTGAATATATGATGAAGTATCTGCGTGCATTAGAATAATTATATATTTGAGAAATGATAGTAATGGTGAATGTATACTAGATATAGTAAACCAGATTTAATATTGTGTAGTGTGATTACATGTGTTAATATGTTTGGTGTTGGATGCATGCTAGGAGATATAGGATTAGTATATCTATGTTTGCTTGTACATAGGTAGTTATCTACACGTGAATACTATGATCGTATTTGCTAATGTGAAACTATTTCGTGTATGTATGTATACATTGGTTGTGATATATGAGTGATAGTTATATAAGGATGTACGTGACTATATGAATGATTGAAGTACATGTATGATTTTGACTGTCTATGATAGGTATAAGTATAGAGTGTGCATATGTATACATGTTTGTAGTATTAATGTTTGACTATCTAGTGCATATATAAGCACTTGTAGTGGCTATGTCTGCTTCGAATTATTATGTGGTATGATTGGGGTAGTTGCTAGAGTGGCTAGATATATTTATAGTTAGAAAATTCGAGGACGGACTTTACTCTAATGCGGGTAGGATGTAACGACCAGTTTTTTCAATACGTTTCATCTGTATTCTTCAGTGTGTTTATTTTTTTCGTATCCGTAGTTGAGACGTATCAGACTCCGTATCCGTACCGGCTGCTAGCATTGTACGTATTAGCTATTAATATTATTAACATTAACATGATTTTATTATTATCTTCTATTATCATTACTTCTTTTGAATCTACTATGAAATATTTCCTCTAATAATGATGTTTTAATAATTCCAACTTTTAAAAATTCAAATGTTTTGAATAGTTTCCTAATAAAATCTATTTAAACCTATAATTAAATTGATTAGCATTATTGACCCCAAATTTACTCCACATTAATGTTTTCTTTTCAAATCTTCCTTAGTAGAATTAGTTTTAAATTTCCCCTAATCAATTCTTTTAAAAACAAACGTGATGAGAACAACTGGGGGAAATCTCAAATTCTTAGAGATGTGAACAGATCGGTTGGGAACACAACAACTCTTAAATCTAAACTGTTATAATAAGATCGTATCTCTCCCCACGTCTCAGCCCCACTCCCCCACGTTCCTATCTCCCCTCTAACCTATCTCCCTACATTAAGCAGTGGCAGGCCTACACATCGCATCCCATCACACCGCAAGAACCCAGTACTTTTTTTAAACAAAGAAACCTCTCCCTAGGCTCTTTCATGCTCTTCCCTTCTCCAATCAAATCGCTTGAGCCCAGGCTTAAGCTCTCACGTGCTGTGCATTTTCCCCAACCCTACACTAAGTTAACATACAAATAGAAACCTAAGATCTAGGCTAACTCCCGTACTGTCCTTTATAAAACCAACCTAGGTCTTTATTTTTTTATCCCTAGCCCTCAACACATAGCCTCTAACCCTACAACTCAAGCGCCACCGTCTTCATTTTTTGATCTCCGACCTCTCCCCCGGCCTCTCTCACCGGTGTACCCCGCTGGGCGCACGACAGCGCCGCCAAAAGCACTGTAGCACCGACCCGGGCGCCGTTAGCAGTGCCTGTCCGCCGCTCTTAGCACAACAGTTGCCCCAGCGACCTCCTCACGCCGTCGGCCTCCTCTCCAAACCTGCCCTCGTCCCCCTGTACACCGTCGCAAGTCACCATCTTTTTGAACACACTGACGTGACCCAGTGCTTCTCCGGCCATCGCTCTTCCCTTCGCCGCACTCTTCTAGACACAAACCCCTCCAGCGCCCCTTCATCGCCACCACATTCGACCCCATACCGCTCCCTATCATTGGCGAGTGAAACCCAGCCCGACGTCGACGTTGCTGATCTCCCGTCTCCTCCCTCCAACCCTCAGCCCTCCAAGCCACAGGCCTCCTTTCGAACAGCCCGAACTCGCCGTCCACAGCCCGTTTTGACGAACCACCAGTACCGAGCGACCTCTCCTCTCATCCCCGACTGCATGCCCTAACTCATTGCTGCCTGGACTGCTGCCTGCCGTCGCCTAGACCGCCGATGCCCGCCACGCCCAACTGCAGATGACATCTAAGAGGAAAGGACGAAAGCAAGTGAGTTGCATGTGAAATTATGTTGCCCCATAATATATATTAGTTTATATAGGGTTTTCTTTATCACAGTATCCTAGGTACACTGTGTATATTTATAAACTAATGAATTGTGAGTAAAACTTATACATGATCATTGTATCAACATATGTTGTGTTTATTAATATGTGTTAGTGTAGAATTAGTTATTGTTAAATGTACGAAGTGTCACGTGCCGCTTCCCAAAAAACGTGGAGACGAAGCGTGAGAAGGTCCACTCAGACTTGAAGCTACAAAGCTGCAAGTCCGATAAGCGTCAATCACTTTAAAACTGCAGGTCCTTGCAACGCGAAACGAAACAAAGATAATAATAAGAAATGAGACAAAAGAAAATTCTCAGAATATCCATAATAAAAAATTTCAACATCGCAGAAAAGCCACCAGGCTAAAATAAAAGAGTCTAAAAGAGGCCCCAGCATGGCCAACAAAGTACAAAGTACAAAAGCAAAGTAATGGTGCTACGCACCGACAACTAACAGTAACCTAAAACAAAGCAACTCAAACAGTCTCTAAGACTGGTCACCGGTGTCCACCAACTCCTCGTCAAAAGTAGGCTCTGGCTCAACGTCAGCAAACACATCGTCCTCAGCTACGATCTCTGACTCAGGGTCTAACATGTGACACCCAAAAGAGCAAGGGGCACATGTCAGCAAGTCTACAAGAGACTTGTGCAAGGAAACTGAAAGTAGGTAAAAGTAAAGCAACCTAGCAGTTCTAGCATGATGCGATGACATGGCAGTTAAAGTAATGAGTGCAACAAGTAAAGTAAAGTAAAGTAAAGTATGAGCATGTCATTTAAACATGGCATGGATGATAAGTTTTACATGAAACATTCACAAAGACAAGTACAAGTCAAGTAAGCACCTCGTGCACAGAGATTACGCCTTTTGGCTAGAGTGGCTGCACGGGCCGACTCCTAAGCTCAAGTGATCGCTTACCCCTACCCCTCCACGTGTATCGGGCATTGGATATTGACCAACACATGAGGCCCGCTTCTGGATCACGAGCCAGGAAGTGTTTTAACTTGATGGCATAGGGATGCACCTAGCCGGTCAAGGAAGTACAAGTATTATAGCGTGTGCTACGAATGCAACCATCAACTTGGATGACATGTAGAATGCGATGCATGGCAGTTAAAAGTGCGTACAGATAAGGAATTTAAACGTGACCGATATCAATGCATGCATGACATGGCAGGGTGACGGATCTAGCTTCGTTGTCAAGCTAGACCCTAAAATTGCGTCTAGACAGCTATCATTTCACTGTCTAGTCTCTTTTACGCTAAAAACAAGGAAGTGACCTAAAAACATGGACCTACACAAGGTTGGCAAGTTTCACTTGCCTGCAAGTACAACGTCTGAGCACACCGACCAACGAGTCCAAAGTCACAATATCCTACGTGCACAAGTCCACCGGCCTAAAGTCCATATTATTAATCTTGATTAGTGAATTCTAAAACATTTAAAATAATTTAAAAACGTTGATTTTAGTCTTGATTAACATGCAATGGGTTGGGGGTCCTAGGGGTGCAAAGCGTTACCTCAACACGACGCGAAAGCTACACTAGCGTCGGGTAGCGACGTCAGGGGTTGGAATAAAAGAACGCGCTCTAAGTCCTGATTCCAATATAGATTCCTCGCTGGAAAGTTCAGAGCATCAACCTGAGCAACGAATCCAGATTCCAAATCTAGCACGTGCGGCGACGGGCTACGACGTATCGCAACGTCGTACGCGGCAAATTGTCGGAGAGAAAGGACCTAGGTGGGGCCCACAGTAGTCCTAGGGACTAATAGAGGACCCACAATACCTCTGGAGAACTTGGGGGGCCCATGGTGGCAAGTGGTGCGACGGGTGTGGGGTTGTGATGAATTGCTCTCGGTCAGACACCCTCGGTGCGGAAGAATTGCTCGGTCGGTGCGGGGGAACAGCTGTGCACATCTGCGGGTGCGGTGCGGGGCTTGGTGCTCTCGGTCGGTGCGGAGCAAACCGTCGGTCGGGCGCTGCGGATGCGGGGGTTCGGGCGCTGCAATGTTCCAAGCGTTGCAACGTTGCGGAGAGCGGGCGTGAGCGGGCGGCTGCTTCGGTCGGGCACGGTGCGGAGCGAGCGAACGGAGCAGGCGCTGAGCGGGGTGCGGAGCGGGCGTGATGCAGGCGGGGGCTTCGGTCTGACCGAGGGGATCTCTCGGTCGGACACGGCTTGGTGCGGGGGTGATGCAGCGGCTGTGCAGCGGTGCGGACGGAGCTTGGTGCGGGGGTTTCCTTCGGTCAGATCGGGAAAAATGCGGCTGTTTCCTCGGTCGGTGCGGTGACGGCCGTCGCAATGTTGCGACGAAACGTCGCAAGTGTGAATTTGAGTTTTGGAAGCGGCTAGGGTTATTTTCTTACGAAAATAGGTCTTCCTAGGGGTTGTTTATATAGTGTAGAGGGGTTGACTTGGTCTAGGGTTAATCCTAATGGGATTAGGAGTTTAAAATAATTTAAAATTCGAATCTCTCCTTCCTAATCACATAGGGATTGGGTGCGGCCAAGATAGGAGCTAAGATTTGGCTCAAAAATTATATACATCGTTTTAAACTCAAATAAATTTTATTTGGCCGAAAATAATTTAAAACGTAACTATTAAAAATATTTTAAACCTTGCTAAAAATATAAAAGTGGTCAAATGAACTCCAAAAATTATAAAATAAATATCGGGGTGATCGTGATGACGAAAGGAAGCTAACTAAGAAGACGGATCTCAATTTTGACGTCAGACGACGAAACTAAAAATAGAAACGTCTCCCGTCAAAAGTGAAAATCACAACGTCTCTTCGAATAAGATCAAATCGTGGGGAAACGACTCGAGAAATGTCGTTCCAAATTAGTGCCACAATTTACTACTCTCAGAGACATTCACAACGGCATATCACATCGAAGTGTTCACAAACAAACAAGGTCTAAAATAAACACGTGCACGGTCAAAAGCACGTGCACGAACAAAGTACAACAAAAAGTGGTCGTTACATCCTCCCCACCTTAGAAATGATTCCGTCCTCGGAATCAACATCAAGCACTGCTCAGGAAAAGGTGCGGGAAGCGCTCTCTCATCTCATCCTCACGCTCCCAGGTGGACTCACCGGGGGAACCGTGACGCCACTGCACTCGAACCAAGTCGACGGTCTTATTCCTCAGCTGCTTCTGTCGACGATCCAGAATCTCAACTGGCTGCTGATCATAAGACAGATCCAGACGTACCGTGATCTCTGAGAAATCCACAGCATGGGACGGATCACTAACGTATCGACGTAATTGGGATACGTGAAATACATTGTGAACTCCCTCCAGTGACGGCGGCAATGCCAAGCGATAAGCCACAGCTCCAACTCTCTCCAGGACATCAAACGGCCCAATGTACCTCGGACTCAGCTTGCCTCTCTTCCCAAATCGGATAACTCCGTGGTTCGAAGAAATCTTCAGAAAGACATGATCGCCAGGCTGAAACTCAAAAGGCCTCCGTTTAGCATCAGCCCAATGCTTGAAACGGTCCTGCGCAATCCTCAGCTTCTCCCGAATGTTCCTCACAACATCCACGGCCTCCACAATCATCTCTGGTCCTAACAGCTCCCGATCTCCAATGTCATCCCAGCTCAGTGGCGATCGACATTTCTTTCCATATAGCGCGGTGAAAGGCGCCATTCCAATACTCGCCTGGTAGCTGTTATTGTAGGCAAACTCAACGTGATGGAGATGATCCTCCCAAGATCCCTTAAAGTCCAACATGCACGCTCTCAGCATGTCCTCCAAAATCTGAATCGTCCTCTCGGACTGGCCATCCGTCTGTGGGTGGTACGCCGTGCTGAAACTCAGACTCGTACCCAAGCTCTTCTGCAGACTCTACAAAAACTGAGATGTGAATCTCGTGTCTCTGTCCGACACGATACTCACAGGGACTCCGTGAAGTCATACGATCTCCTGCACGATTCATGTTACATCACTATCTAACTAGGAAAGGGAAATAGAAACGGAGAGTAAAAGATTTTACCTCAATATATCTCCTCGCTAGCATCTCAGTAGACTGTCCTACTCGGAAGGGAATAAAGTGCGCGGATTTGGTCAATCGGTTTACGATCACCCAAATCACGTCATTCTGCTTCGGACTCCGAGGTAGTCCAGTCACGAAATCCATAGTGATGTGCTGCCACTTCCACTCCGGAATCGGAAGCGGTTGCAGCAACCCAGCCGTACGTTGATGCTCTGCCTTTACTTGTTGGCAAACCAAACACTTGGCTACACTCCGAGCCACACTCCTCTTCATACCATGCCACCAAAAGTTCAGGCGAAGATCCTTGTACATCTTGATGCCACCAGGATGTACAGAATACGGTGAACTGTGTGCCTCCACCAATAATTCCTCTCTGATATCTCCAGCTGGCACACACAACCTGGCTCCAAATCTCAACGAACCATCCTCATGAATCAAAAAGTCAGTCCGTAGACCGGCTTCCACCTGCTCCGGAGTCTTCACTAGCTTAGCATCTCCAGCCTGTCCAGCCTTGATCCTATCCACGATCGTCGACTGTATCTGCATGCTCATCAACGAAGGAGTCTCTCCAGGAAGAATAATCTCAATACCAGTCTCGCAAAAATCCTGCTGTAATCTCCACTGCGAGGTCAACATCATCACCGCTGGAAGTCTGCTCAGCGCATCCGGAACCACATTCACCTTGCCAGGGTGATACTGCAAATCGATCTCATAGTCTGCCATGAGCTCCAACCATCGACGCTATCGCATGTTGAGCTCCTTCTGCGTAAAGAGATACTTCAAGCTTTTGTGATCAGTGAAGATCTTCACCTTCTCACTCAGCAGGAAGTGCCTCCAAATCTTCAGCGCAAACACGACAGCGGCCAACTCCAAATCATGTGTCGGGTAATTCTTCTCATGAGCCTTAAGCTGACGAGAAGCATACGCAACCACATGCCCATGCTGATGCAACACACATCCAAGAACTTTGCCAGATGCATCGCAAAAGATCTCGAATCCTCCACTCCGATCAGGCACAGCAAGTACAGGGGCAGTCGTCAACCTCTCCTTCAGAACATCAAAAGCCTTCTCGCAATCATCAGACCAAACATATGGTACATCCTTTCGCATCAGTCTGGTCATCGGCTCAGCAATCTGGGAAAAGTCCTTAATGAAACGTCGATAATAACCAGCAAGCCCAAGGAAAATCCGGATCTCAGACGCCGACTGCGGAACAGGCCACTCTCTGATAGCCATAATCTTCTTGGGATCCACCAAAATTCCATCACCTGACACCACATGCCCGAGAAAAGCAACTCTATCCAACCAAAACTCGCACTTGGAATACTTAGCATACAAATGATGCTTCCTGAAAATCTCCAACACTGTCCTCAAGTGCGATGCATGCTCTTCCTCCGACTTTGAATAGATCAAAATATCGTCAATAAAGATAACGACAAACTTGTCTAGAAAGTCGTAGAAGATCAGATTCATCAGGTTCATAAAAACTACGGGCGCATTGGTTACGCCGAAGGGCATAACCACGAACTCGTAGTGACCATACTTTGTCTTGAACGCTGTCTTCGGGATGTCGTCCTTCTTCACCTTAAGCTGATGGTAACCACTACTCAAATCCAACTTAGAGAACACCCTCGATCCTCCGAGCTGATCAAAGATGTCATCAATACGAGGCAAGGGATATTTATTCTTGATAGTCACAGCATTCAGCTCCCGGTAATCCACACACATGCGACGCGAACCATCCTTCTTCTTCACCAGCAACACTGGTGCTCCCCACAGAGACACACTAGGATTGATGTAACCCTTCTATAGAAGCTCATCCAGCTGCCTACACAACTCCTCCAACTCTGCTGGAGCCATCCGATACGGCGCCTTCGAAATAGGCTGCGCTCCCGGAACAAGATCGATCGAAAACTCGAGAGCTCGATCGGGTGGCAGTCCAGACATCTCCTCGGGGAAGACGTCGTCGAATTCATGTACCACAGCTGGTCTACTCTGCTCCATCTGCATAGCAACAATCTCCACCGGTCTGGCCCGAAATCTGACAGGGCCAAGCGAACTGCTACCTCGACTGAACTCAAACACTGGATGTCCGGGGATCTCGAACACCACCTTCTTCCTCCGACAATCGATCGTAGCATAGAAACTCGTCAGCCAATCCATCCCGAGCACGGCATCGTAGTTGATGATGTCGTAGACAATAAAATCAGCGTAAAGCTCATGTCCACAGACCACCAAAGGGCAAGAATTGCACCCACGATGCACTGAGATCACGCCATTTCCTGTAACGATATTCCAACTCTTGGAAAGAGGGGAAGTCGTCAAGGAATGCTTCTCCATGAAGCTCTGAGAAATATGGCACATCGATGCACCAGAGTCAAAGAGGACTCGTGCGGGAAATGTGCAAACCAAAATCACACCTAACAAACAGTCTAGCAATCAAACCCTATTCTAGCAAACAATCATATGCAAGCAATCAAACATGGCTAACAATCAAAACTATCTAAGGAAGGAAACAACTAGGTTAAGAGTTACCTGCGATAACTTCATCCACAGCCTCGCTCTCCATTGCCGTCATCAGATAAGCCTGCCTCCTCGGCTGCATGGCCTGCTGAAAAGCCTGCCTCTATGGAGCGAGGGGTGCTCCACGACCTGCAGGTACAGGTGCTCTCTGCTGCAACGGCTGTGCGGCAATTGGTTCCTTCCAAGGTAGCTTAGACTTCGGGCACTCCTTCATAGCATGAGTAGGGTCTCCACAAATCAGGCACTGTCCCAACATCTTCCTACAATGCTCCTTAACATGCCCGGCCTTGCCACAGAAATAGCAAGTCTTCTGAGGAGGCACGCCTGGCCTCTTGAACTGCACTGGCTGATTAGGCCTGGACCCAGGCCTAACCACTCCTCTAACCTGCTCCATAGGCCTCTTCCCAGCTACAGAAATCTGTCCTCTATTTTTCCTCGCAATCAGCTTCTGCCTCCGAGCAGCTACCAGCAGCTACCAGCTAGAGTGGCTGCACGGGCCGACTCCTAAACTCAAGTGATCGCTTATCCCTACCCCTCCACATGTATCGGGCATTGGCTTTTGACCAACACATGCGGCCCACTTCTGGATCACGAGCCAGGAAGTGTTTTAACTTGATGGCATATGGGTGCACCTAGCCGGTCAAGGAAGTACAAGTATTGTAGCGTGTGCTACGAATGCAACAATCAACTTGGATGACATGTAGAATGCGATGCATGGCAGTTAAAAGTGCGTACAGATAAGGAATTTAAACGTGACAGATATCAATGCATGCATGACATGGCAGTGTGACGGATCTAGCTTCGTTGTCAAGCTAGACCCTAAAATTGCGTCTAGACAGCTATCATTTCACTGTCTAGTCTCTTTTACGCTAAAAACAAGGAAGTGACCTAAAAACATGGCCATACACAAGAGTTGGCAAGTTTCACTTGCCTACAAGTACAACGTCTGAGCACACCGACCAACGAGTCCAAAGTCACAATATCCTACGTGCACAAGTCCACCAGCCTAAAGTCCATATTATTAACCTTGATTAGTGAATTCTAAAGCATTTAAAATACTTTAAAAATGTTGATTTTATTCTTGATTAACATGCAATGGGTTGGGGGTCCTAGGGGTGCAAAGCGTTACCTCAACACGGCGCGAAAGCTACACTAGCGTCGGGTAGCGACGCCAGGGGTTGGAATAAAAGAACGCGCTCCAAGTCCTGATTCCAATATAGATTCCTCGCTGGAAAGTTCAGAGCAGCAACTGGAGCAACGAATCCAGATTCCAAAGCTAGCACGTGAGACGACGGGCTACGACGTATCGCAACGTCATACGCGGCAAATTGTCGGAGAGAAAGCACCTATGTGGGGCCCACAGTAGTCCTAGGGACCAATAGGGGACCCACAATACCTCTGGAGAACTTGGGGGGGCCCACGATGGTAAGTAGTGCGACGGGTGCGGGGTTGCGACGAATTGCTCTCGGTCAGACACCCTCGGTGCGGAAGAATTGCTCGGTCGGTGCGGGGGAACAGCTGTGCACAGCTGCGGGTGCAGTGCGGGGCTTGGTGCTCTCGGTCAGTGCGGAGCAAACCGTCGGTCGGGCGCTGCAGATGCGGGGGTTTGGGCGCTGCAACGTTGCAAGCGTTGCAACGTTGCGGAGAGCGGGCGTGAGCGGGCGGCTGCTTCGGTCGGGCACGGTGCGGAGCGGGCGAACGGAGCGGGCGCTGAGCGGGGTGCGGAGCGGGCGTGATGCGGGCGGGGGCTTCGGTCTGACCGAGGGGATCTCTTGGTCGGACACGGCTTGGTGCGGGGGCGATGCAGCGGCTGTACAGCGGTGCGG
The DNA here is from genome assembly GCA_030789695.1 of Scilla litardierei. Classification (NCBI taxonomy): domain Eukaryota; kingdom Viridiplantae; phylum Streptophyta; class Magnoliopsida; order Asparagales; family Asparagaceae; genus Scilla; species Scilla litardierei. The sequence goes on from CM061139.1 coordinate 82,902,118, forward strand.
ACGGAGCTTGGTGCGGGGGTTTCCTTCGGTCGGATCGGGAAAAATACGGCTGTTTCCTCGGTCGGTGCGGTGACGGCCGTCGCAACGTTGCGACGAAATGTCGCAAGTGTGAATTTGAGTTTTGGAAGCGGCTAGGGTTATTTTCTTGCGAAAATAGGTCTTCCTAGGGGTTGTTTATATAGTGTAGAAGGGTTGACTTGGTCTAGGGCTAATCCTAATGGGATTAGGAGTTTAAAATAATTTAAAATTCGAATCTCTCCTTCCTAATCACATAGGGATTGTGTGCGGCCAAGATAGTGGCTAAGATTTGGCTAAAAAATTATTTACAGCGTTTTAAACTCAAATAAATTTTATTTGGCCGAAAATAATTTAAAACGTAACTATTAAAAATATTTTAAATCTTGCTAAAAATATAAAAGCGGTCAAATGAACTCCAAAAATTATAAAATAAATATCGGGGTGATCGTAATGACGAAAGGAAGCTAACTAAGAGACGGATCTCAATTTTGACGTCAGACGACGTAACTAAAAATAGAAACGTCTCCCGTCAAAAGTGAAAATCACAACGTCTCTTTGAATAAGATCAAATCGTGGGGAAACGACTCGAGAAATGTCGTTCCAAATTAGTGCCACAATTTACTACTCTCAGAGACGTTCACAACGGCATATCACATCGAAGTGTTCACAAACAAACAAAGTCTAAAATAAACACGTGCACGGTTAAAAGCACGTGCACGAACAAAGTACAACGAAAAGTGGTCGTTAAACGAAGTCTTATGTGGTAACAATAATTCACAAATATTCTTTTATATAATATAATGTTAGTGTGTTAGTGTTTATTATTTTATCTTATACCATGAATCCGTTAACGCAGATGTGATACGTTTTCTTCGCGACCTATTACCGTTCTCGAGTCGACGCCGTTACCTTACGCGATACCGGAATCCAACTACTGACGTCGCTACCCGACGTCAGTGTAGCTCTCGCATCGTGTTAAGGTATACCTGAACCGTAGGAACCATCACCAGTTGTTAACAAGATAAAAACTGTGTTTTCATTGCTTTTGTAACCCACTAATTGAAGATAATGAATACGGGACTGTAGGTTTGGGATGTTTGATTTGGAGCACATAGAGAGATCTGGACTATTGTTGAACTGAGACTACGGACGTTGTTCAGGCAAGTGATACTTGCCAGTACTTGTTTAGGCCACTTTTAGGCCAAATTATGTTTTAGCATGAAAGAGACTAGGCGGTGAAATGATAGTCGCCTAGACGACCCTATTTGATCTAGTTTGACAACGAAACTAGATCCGATACCCTACTTGATCTAGCTTGACAAGGAAGCTAGATCCGACACTTTTTACATGCTTTCATTCATGCTGCCATGTCATGTTTAATTTCAATTAACGGTACGCTCTTTAACTGCTCATCCCTTGTCATGTCATTCGTGATTGCATAGCACACGCTACAAATATTGTAACTATTGAGGCTAGGCACCTGCTTTTGCGGGCATAACCCTATGCCAAACCAAATACATTTCCTGGCTCGTGATCCAGAAGCGAGCTCACGTACTTGGGAAACCCTGGCTCGATACACATGGAGGGGTAGGGTATCACTTGAGCGTAGAAGTGCGCCCATACAGCCATTTCAGCCAAAAGGCGTAAACCCTGTGCACAAAGTGACAAGTTAGTGTTCATGAATCGTGAAACAGTGTTTTTCGTAGTTTCTGCTACGACGTGCATGCATGTTCATCATGTTATTTTAAATTGTTGCATTCTTTAAATGTCATGTCTTTTCCTTGAACTTAGAACTGCTAGTCGCTTTATCCTATTTGTATCCTTGCACAAAAGTCCTCAGTTTTCTTTTGGGAGACTTTTGCTGACATGTGCCCTTTTCTCTTTAGGTGTCACATGTCAGGCTTTGAGCCTGATTTAGCTGCAGGGGACGGCAGGTTGCTGACGTTCAGTATGAGGATTCCGGTCCTACCCTTAGTCTCAGTCGGTGACTCTCTTTACTTTTGTTTCGGCCATGCTTTAGGCCTATTGTTCAGACTCGTATCTTTTGTGACTGCTCTGTGATGTTAGAATAAATTTCTGGACGTTTGTTGGTGGATGTTCTTTGTCTGCTTTATTATCCTTGTTGTTGTTTCGTCGCAATGCAAAGGACCTGCTACTATTTGTAATTGTTACAGACGCTTATCAGACTGTAGCTTCACAGCTCCACGTCTGAGCAGACCTTCTCACATCTCGCCTTCCATACTTGGGAAGCGGGGCGTGACAAAAATACTCCTCTTTTATATCCAACGCAACCTAAAAATTCCTAACTTTGCATCTTTTTCCTAAGATCCTAGGGCTAATCCATTAGCACTAGATAGAACTACTCACACATGGTAGGGAAAGCAAAGAAGATTGAATTTTTACCATAGAATTCGTCATAGTAATCAAAAACATATAAAAGATAAGAATACATTCCAAAAGCGATGTATGGCAATAGCTAATCAAAGAGAATTAAGATCCAATAGATTCTAGCTAGAAAGCGTAATAAAACCGAGTCTTTGTCTTCTTCAATTTAACGACAGCACACAATCTAAAAACCTAGGTCTGAAACTCTAAATTAAATCTAAACTTTTTCTAAAACTCTCGTTGTCCAAAATATTAAAGGAATTGTGCTATATACAAGGGTCATGGACCCCACAAATAAATCTCAAAATTCTGGAAAGTTGGGCCGCATGTTGCTTGGACGTGTCGGCTACTCGACCGAGCAAGTGGCTGCTCGGTCGAGTCAACTAGTTGGCCACGGTTCGCTGCTTCTGCTTGCTTGTTTCTGATACGGGCTACTCGATCGAGTAGCCCCCTACTCGATCGAGTAACAGGGGGTCCGAACTTGCCTCTAAAATGCTGCTATGTCTTTAAGCTACTCGGGTCGAGTAGGTGACCTACTCGGTCGAGTAATAAGGTCTTGGGGAGAGGCTCGAATCTTCGTTCTGTATTGGGTCGACTCGGGTCGAGTCGCCTAGCTGCTCGGTCGAGTGGGCATATCTGTTTCCTGTGTTGTATCCGCGTGTCAGCTCGACCGAGCAGCTGTAAGCTACTCGGCCTGAGTCACCTAGAAAACTGACTGGGCTGAGGGCTATAGCTCTTTTCTCTCACTCTATTATCCTCCTCTCCTCCGATCTTCTTCTAAACTGCGATGAATTCCCATGGAGCCTTGCCAATGACGTCCTGGACGTGCTGGATGTGTCCATGTCCCGAATCAGCTCCAATTCACTCCAAAATCCCTGAAAATCAACAAATCTATGCAAAACTAGAACATGGCGTTAGGAGCACATTAATATATAAAAATATGGATTTCGAAGGCAGATATGATATGAAATGAGATGAAATGGTGCGATAAAAACATGGAAAATATGGACACATCAGTTATGCACCTAAAATGACCATAAGGGGTTTGACCATATGGATATATTGGGGTGTGTTCTAGGTTGATCTTATGGTTCACTAAGATGGTTTATGATGTGAGTATGAATGAGATACCATCTAATCAAGGCATTACATAATTCCTATGACTCAAAAGGAAAGAAGCACGTAATAAAATACATGGATTACAATAGCTTCTCCTAAAGTCTAGACTTCAAGCTCTTGATGTCTTGAGGTCATAGCTACCATCATTCTCTAAGATTTGGCTTCATTAGATGATCTTCATGACTTCATCCAAGCTTGAGCAATCTATCAATTTTGGAGGTCTATAAGATATACATTGCATCATCCTCCAAGCTTTATGCTGTGTCTCATCAACATATAATCATTAAGATAAACTGAGACGAAAACATGAGATTGATTAGCACACTAACATAATGTATCCATCATCATCAAAACAACGTTAGTCTTGAACCCAAGAACTAACATTGTCTAAGTATTTAGCAAATCAGTTTCCTTTTTCTGAGGCAGAAATGGAAGATGAGAATTTTGATGCTCTTCCCTGGTGGAAAGGATATGAAATAGTTTATCTCATTCTTTCCATCATGGCTCGTGATTTGTTAGCTGTCCCTATATCTACCATTGCTTTGGAGTCTGCTTTTAAGGCAGGTAGACGCATTCTGAGCAACAAGAGGTCAAGGCTGAAGGAAGACATAGTTGAAGTTGCAGTTTGTGCAAAGGGTTGGTTCCGTGCTAAAAACTGCTCGTAGGACGAGAAGGACCTTTCCGAAGATTCCGACGAAGAAGAGGCACACGTTGAGTGATTTTCATTTCTTCCATCTATTATTATTTTCTTATTTGTAGTAGTGTTCTTTTTTGGCCATTGTATGATGGGTAAGGCTGGCCAACTTAAGTCACCCCTCAAAAAAAATTTCATTAATAAAATTTAAAGGTTCATCCCAGGACTTTCGAAAATTTCAGGCTTAAATACGTTTTTGTCCTGTGGCATGATGTGTCATAATATTCCACATTTTATCTATATGTTTACACGTCAAATTGATTGCTTAAATCCCGATTTTATACGCTTTTATGTTGACGATTGGAACTATTTGACTTCGAGAGCATTTGGTTGCATTTCAGGGAATATCGAGCAATTCGGAGCATATTGGAGAGGAGGATACAATCGTTGATGCCGGAGCATCAGCAAAATCGTATTTGAGGAGTTCATGCTGCTGGAGAGGAGCAAGAAAGGAAAGCAAAGAAGAAAGAAAGAGAAGGAAGGAAAGAAAGAGAGGACCATGGCTGAATTCCAAGTCGCTCGGCCGAGCGGCTACCCTGCTCGGCTGAGCTGATGCTACAAAAGAGATGAGCAAAGAGAGGGCCAAGAAGAGCTTCCAGGCGGCAGGTCGTTTGATCGAGTGACCTACCTTGCTCGACCAAGCAGCCCTCTGCAGACGAGCCCCCAGATTTGCCTTAGAAATCTATGTTGCATTCACTCGACCGAGGGGCTATCCCGCTTGACGAGCGGCCTCCTTCTACCCAGACTCTAAGATGAAGCATCCAAGAGGTGCTCAACTGAGCGCTAGGGCGCGCTCGACCGAGCGACCAAGGCCGCTCGGCCGAGCGGAGTAGAAAGCACAGAATTCTAGACAATCCTTCACTCTTTGAAGATCTGCTATTACCCGGGATTTTACAGTATTTTCTCATATTGTTTCCAGATAGTAGACTTCACGACGATTCCAACGCCACCAATGACGCTCCAAACGGAGGTCGGATGAGTCCTAGGGAATTTTTGCAAGTTGGCAAATCTGTTCTGGAAACTGTGCTCGGGCAGGCTGGAAATTGTGCTCGACCAAGCGCCTGTGCACAGCTTGACCGAGCTGAGCGGGTAGCAAGCGGGGGCCTAGGTCGACTTAGGGTTGTTTTGAGGGTTTTCTTGGGGATATATATATGTATTGGGCAGCCCTCAAAGGGGAATCTCATCTTTTGTTAGGGGAGCTCGTTTTTAGGGTTTAGAGGCTATTTTCAGAGGTTAGGCTATGCCATCGGCCCCCTCCTTAATGATTTTGTATCGAATTTATTGCCAAGATGAGTATTTCTCTCATTGAATCCTCTTTATTTCTGTTCTTAATTGTTTGTGATGTTGATTTCTATTATTTTCTTATCTTCCACATGATTGAGTAGATCTATTGTTAGGGTTAGGGATGAACCCTTGGATTCTAGTAATTGGATGTTAGGTTAAACTTAATTGAATGAATCTAGGGTTGCTCTATGGTAGTTTGAACAATGGTTTTGGGGGATTAGCCCTAGAATTGAAGGATTGCGAAAGTAGCTCCATATTCTTGGGAAAATCCCCACGAATCTGATTAGGGCTTAGCGGCCATTTTCTAGGGCTCATGATCATGAGAATGACTTGTGCACTAGGGATGATTTCTAATCCCCAATCCGCTAGTCGGTGATTACGAGAGTAGCCCAACTTCTAGAACCAACAGTAGTGTAGTATCCCAATCCATGGATCATGAGAGTGGATGCGAATATGTGATACGAGAATCGTGTTAAGCGTAATGCACGTATCCATGTGTGAAGTGCATAGCGAAAGCAGCTGAGCATATGGATATGTTAGACAAGTAGGATGACAAAAGTCAAGTAATCGTTCCCATCTTCGGATGTGATGCTCCTACCCTCATTCGTAGTTCGACGAAAGGACCTTAACCAATTATCCAAGCCCGAAAGTCCTAGCGGGGATTCCCAACACCCAAGCGATCCTTCTCTCAATTGTTTTCTTTTTTTGTGGAGTCTTTGGTTGTGTCTAGCTGATCGTGACATCCTCGCATCCCACATCCATCTCCATTACGACCTCCTTCGTAATCCACCTCCACAAATAAAAATCGAAGCCTAATCAACCTAGGAATCGATATGTGGTATAAGTAATGCCTCACTGTGTATTTGACCCAGAACTCATCGGGAATATATTGCTCTGACCATTGCACTTCGGGGTGAGTGTGTGCATTACCTTTTTGGGGGTGCGCATCCTCGCAGAACAACATGGCACTATTGTATCTATTTAGCAATAATATAAGTTAATTATTTCTCGTTTATAAAATTTTTATCTACTAACAATTTCAAAGGCCTATCTATTTCTATTTTTTATTAAAATACTATGTTTTATAAATTATATATCTGACGTCCACTGGCTTTCCGATCTCGTAATAAAGTGCAGTTGGATTGGGGATACCAGATTTAAAATATTTGTACCGCAAGCACACGGTGTTGTAGTGTGGCTTGGGGGTCGAACACAGGGAGGCGTGGTTGTGCTTATTTCTAAGAGGAACCAATTCACCCTACGGGTGAGCTAGCCCGATCGATAGATGGTTTGCCACGGAATGTAAATACAGATGATTAAACAATATAAAGGGAAACATAGGACTTCGGTTTCCACCCTATCATGTGTTCTCACTATTACGACCGGCGGATAGGAATACGATCGGAATTAGGGTTTAGTGGTGAGACGTTGCCTCTAAGAGTGATACCAGCGTCCCATGGGCCCGATATTCCGGTCGGTGCCCAGGATATACGCCGGACTACCCGGGTTCGGTCAGTGGACATTCCCATGTCCATTAACACTGACCAAATCTGGGAGCACTAAGCTCGCAACGATAACTCCCAACATCTCGTCCTGCCGCTCCCGCGCGCTAGGATTCGATGTCTACGCTAAGGGCGTGAGCTATGGCTAGGGAGTCAACTGCCAAGTTTATTCCCCCTTGGCCCTACAGTCAAAGGCGGTCTTTTTCCCACCGATGACAATGAAACACCCCGCGTAATCTCTAAATTCCTAATCCCTATCGAAATCCTAGTCCTATGGACGCATCAGGGAGAACCCACGAAGGGGTTTCCACCAAAATCCCAGATTTGGGAACTACTCACACATTATAGCTAAAAAGCAATCTAAATGAAAATAAATTGTAAAAATCATGATCAGGCAATTGAAGACTATATTAAAGTTTGACAAAGATCAGAGAACTTATATATAACAATAAAATTCCAGCCGTCACAAATAGAGAAAAAGACAGAAAAAATACACAGCTCCCGTTTCTGAAAACCTAGGCAGCTATATATAGAGATCGACTTCACCCGATCGGTTGAAGAATCATCCGATCGGGTGAGCTGCTATGTGCTTCGGCTACGAGCTTCAGAAATTTCACCCGCTCGCTTGACCTGACCGGTTGGCGCAAGCGGGTCGTCGTTTGAAGGGATGCGGTCATCAGGTGAACCGATCGGTTGAGTCATCAACCGATCAGGTGGAATTATCGTCCAAAAGAACAGAGGCTTCAGTCGACTTGGCACGGTTAGCGGGCCGTCGGGTGAGCTCTCCGAGTCGTCGTTCGCAAAATTCGCTACAGAGAGCCGATCAGGTGAAGGTCACCCGATCGGTTGGAATTCAGCTCCAATTTCCCGAGAACTCTGTTGGGATGAACCGGTCGGCGAACCGGTCGGTTGACCTTGCACTTCGCTTCAGCTTCAGTCCAGGTCAGACACGCGTGCATCACCCGGTCGGTTGGCAGTGTCCAACCGATCGGGTGGGGGCTGAAAGATGGCAATCTTTGTCATTTGGCCCCCTGGATCAAGCGTGACTCCTCCCGTTGCTCCGGGGACTTATGATATCTTCGTTATGTGTCCCTTATGCTGGCAATCTCCTGCAAAACATACAAAAGCACGAAAAAGTAAAAGAAAACTAGAAAACACGAGAAAATGGATACGGGACGGCAGAAAATAACGGAAAAAACAAAGAAGACGTGCGTGAATATATAAAATATACACACACGTCAAAATCCCCCAAGCTGAACCCTTCCTCGTCCTCGAAGAAGACGAGTGAGAGTAGGAGCTCGGAGGGAGAAAATAGAGAGAGAGAGAGAGAGAGAGAGAGAGAGAGAGAGAGAGAGAGAGAGAAATCTAAATCCTAAATCTCCCGTCAGGGCCAACAAAATCAACAACGCCACACCAAGCAAGCAAGCGACAAATCACAACACTAAACCAAGGAAAACGAGTCCAACCGAGTCCAAACGAGTGTCGTGGGCCCACGCGGTGAAGCGCAATTGAGTGTGGTCACGTGCTAGCAGATGGTGTTAATATCTACAATGTGCAATGGAGTTCCATATACACAAATCCAAGAAAAGACCCAAATATAGATTCGATTTGAAATAATCGGTGAATAGATAGCTCAAGCATGCAATAGAACAGAGTAAGAATCGAATCGTATCATGCGTCAGGGACTCCACAACTAGGGTCTAGGAAATCACCACACTATCGCCTAGATAATAGCTAGAAGGTCCCTATTCTAAGTGTTTTCGAAAACGATGTGGGTTGAGATGATGCGGAGAAGAACACTCGGTGCAAATTCTCGCCTTCCCTTTATTCTCGGTAGGTAGGAAAATATTCACACAGGAATTTTTTTGGGTTTTGGATATATGTATTTTTTGGGTTTTTGGCTATACATATATATTTTTTTCTTTTCTTTTCTCTTTTCTTCTCTTTTCAGGTTTTTCTTTTCTCTTTTTTTTTTGATTTTTGGACTTTTGGGTATATACATGTGTGTACTCTCCCAAGTGGGAGAACGGTACACGACGAGGGGATTTGCACCAAGTAAAATAAAAAAGAAATCGGATTCTAGACACTTGGGCAAGGGAGATTTTCTTCGCTAATCAGAGCATAGGCTAAATGCGTTATCCTAGTCCTAACTATGGAATCCCGTCACATGCGAAATGAAATATACGATATAAATATAGCATGCATATAGAGGCAGACATGAGAGGCAAATACCACATATTCAAATCGAAACATGATAATCTAGGGGTCATTCCAGGACAGGTATATAAATCAAAATCACAAAGTAGAAGCACACCGTGAGCTAGACACGACACATGACTCACACAAAAGCAAAATGGACCCACGATGCATGAAATGCAAGAGGACCCAGCTTCCTAGGGTTAGTGAATGTGATTATCGAAGCCATGCTAGGTGTGTGTGGGATTTTGTGGCAATTCATCATTTGGGGTCATCTCTAGGAGAGAGAGGAGAAAAAGGAAAGAAAGAAAGAAAAAGAAAAACGCGGTGAAAACGACTCAAAAACGAAGAAAAAGACACAAATGACGCACGGAGTGCGACTCCCCCAAGCTGAAACTTGCATTGCCCTCAATGAAATTAAATTAAATACGGTAGGGCAATGAAAATGGGGGGAATACGCACCGACACGAAGAGAATAAAAAACGAGAAAAAAACACACATACGAAATTGAAAAATAAAGAAAGATGAAAAGGAAAAACAGAAAATGAACGATAAAAAATCACACCACACGACGTATATAAACAAGCACACCACACAGAAAGAACACGACAAAACACACAAAATGTCGACTTCCCCCAAGCTGGACATGATAGTGCTAGCATTAAGATTTGATCATGAATATGCAGAAATATGCAAGGGGAAGATCGGAAAGCGAAAGAAATCAAAAAGCAGGAGAGGAATCGTCCTCGTCCTCCTCGACAGAAGATGGAGGGGTGCGAAGGGGAGAGGTGGGGGGTGTGCGGAGAAGTGGGGAGAGGGGTACAGGATGTGTGTGGATGGGTGTGGATGTGTGGACGATGGGTGGTGTGGTAGTGATGATGGTGGGTGGAAGGGAAATGGCGACCAAAGCGGTGGTAAATGGGGTAGATACGGCGGTAGATGCGGTAGATACGGTAGAGGATGGTGGGAAAAGTGATCGCGAACACACCTGCAATTTCTTGCGGTGCACGTATGTGGTGACGGAAGTGGAGGGTGGTGGATCTGTGGGATCGACGGCGGTGGTCGTGAGTAGAGGTGAAGTGGCAGGAATGGGAACGGTGGTGGTGGGAGGGGATGGTCGCCTAGGGGGTGATGGGGGAGGTGAAGAGTGTGATGGTGGAGGTGAAGAGTGTGATGGTGGAGGTGAAGGTGGTGGTGTAGGTAGAGGTGGTCCATGAACGTGAGTGAGAATGCGGAGGATGGCAGCCATGTTCCTCTCAAGTGAGAGGAAATGTGGGTGAGAGAAAATCGAAGAGGATGGGTCCGAGGGGGCAGAGGACGAAGCGCGAGCACGCAGTGAAGCTAGCTCAGTCTCGAGAGCAAGGCGAGCGGAGGTGGTGCGGCGGACGGAAGAAGTAGAGGCTGGACGGGAGGTGGAAGTGGTGCCAGCAGCAGTGGTCATGCCGGCACCAGAGGCTAGGCCTAAAAGGGCCTCACTCAGAGCCTCAAAAGTGATAAGGCCAGAAGCCGGGATAGTATTACTGGGGCCAACCCTGGAGTCTCCCAGCGACGCAGGGATATCCTACTCGCCTAAGTGGGCGGCAGTGGAAGGTGGTCTGGGTGCGCCCTGGGGAAGGAATGGAAGGCGTAACCCCCCCCAGAAACTCTGGATCGGGAGGGAATGTCCAATCTGTCACTAGAACGATAGTCATACGAGCGGGGTTTGGCAGAATGGTATAGGGAGCTGGGGGTGCCCATAGTAAAAAGTGAATCGACCCTCGGAGCGGGGCTTGATCATGTGTTATGCTGAAGGACATCAAGATCTATATGTGAGGGTCCTTGGGCAGAAGGGAAATCACAGGGGATGACGACATTATACTGGGGATATGAGGCTATGATAGTAATAAGGCCCCCGCAACAGAACTTGCCTTTGCCGGCGTGGCTAATGTCAAGAAATTTGTGGATAAGCCAATCGCCAGCATGAATGGGAATGCGAGGGGCCTCGAAGGCGATCCCGTCGTCACCACGAATGAAATCAAACGTCATGGCCCACAAAATGAAAAGATCAGGGATAGTCACCGTTCCGGACTCATCCCTGGGGAAGAATGTGCAAGATATGATTCGGTGGGCCAGACGGAATATGGGGTGAATGATGGAGGAGGCCTTGGCCTTACCTCGGAGATAGTGATCGTGTAGGGTGAGGCAAAACCAAAATTGATCGACGTCGAAATCAGGGTGGTATCCGGAGTGACAGATAGCGTCGTCCCCAAGAATGGGGAATCCTAAAATGTGATTGATAGTATCCAAGCGGGTGTGGACGGTTTTGTTTTGGACCCGAAAAATGACGATCGACCCCGACTCACACTTTAGGGAAAATAGAAATTCTAGTATGAGAGCGGGGTAGGAGGGTGCGTGGGCGTTAAAGAAAGCTAACCACCCTAAGTTGGCAAAGAGGGTCTCGACTTCGGAGAAAACTCCGAGATCGAGAAGCGTTTGTGCGTGTGCAAACTTGGTGGAGAGGTGTCCCCGTGCATCGAGTCTATGATAGAAATCTTTTTGTTCTTGACTCAAAAAACGGTAGCCACACGGGCCCAACATTGGGTCCTTAGGAGGGATGATAGGTAGGGGTTGGGGCTAGGTAGGTTGTGTAGGAAGAGGGCGTGAGTGTGGTGGACGTGTGGTCTTCTGTCTCTTGCGAGATGGCTCCTCCTCCCGCATGATACCCTTACCCTTATCTTGATCCCAGGCCATGGTTGTGTGTGGTGCAAGTGTATGCAAGATATGATGGATGCACACAATCGATGGCAATTGAGAAAAATAGTAATACTAGGGAAAAATTGAAAATGGAGCTAAGGAGCGAAGTTACCCAGTAGAGATGACGATCCTTGCTCGTAGATCACCCAACGCCGTGCAGTAAATGGGAGTGTGAAGCCGTGGCACTTCTTCTCAACAAATTTTTGAAAATGGGGGGGGGGGGAGTCGGGCGGAAATTAGGGCTTGGATGGGGTTAAATGGAAGAGGGAGGGAGAGGGAGAGGGAGAGAGAGAGAGAGAGAGAGAGAGAGAGAGAGAGAGAGAGAGAGAGATCGATGGAGAGAAGGAAGAGAGAGAGTGGAGAGATCGATTGATGGAGGTTGGAGGTCGTTTGGGGGAAGAACGAGGCCGGTTGAGGGGTGGGGAGTCAAAACGGCGATGGGAATTCGAAATCTGGTGAGGGGAAATGAACGAGTGAAGGCGGGGGGTATTTATAGGGTTTAAGTCGAACCGATCGGGTGAGTTTTCACCCGATCGGTTGATTATTATGTCGAAAAAATGCATTGAAAAATTGCTACAGGCGAACCGATCGGTTGAGAACTCAACCGATCGGTTGGCCGCTTCACGATTTTTTCGAGACTTCTGTGCAGCTCACCCGGTCAGTCACACGACCACAGCTTCTATCAATCGATCGGTTGATTAAATCCCAAATTTTCCGAGACTTCTGCTCTTTTCACACGGTCTGCCACCTGGTCTCATTTTGCTTCACCCGACCGGTTCGTAGATGAACAGATATAGGCCATTTTCTGATACGTCCCACCCGAACGGTTGAGGGATCAACCGATCGGTTGGGGACTGTTTCCTGCAAAAGTCCAAAAATTTCCTAAGTCTCTCGACGGAAGTGTGTGTTTATTTTATATATTCACGCACGTCTTCTTTGTGTTTTTCCGTTATTTTCCGCCGTCCAGTATACATTTTCACGTGTTTTCTAGTTTTCTTTCACTTTTCCGTGCTTTTGTGTGTTTGCAGGAGATTGCCAGTGTAGGAGACATATAACAAAGATATCATAAGTCCCCGGAGCAACGGGAGGAGTCACGCGCGATCCAGGGGGCCAAACGACGAAGATTGCCATCTTTCAGCCCCCGCCCGATCGGTTGAACACAGCCAACCGACCGGGTGATGCATGCGTGTCCGACCCGGACTGAAGCTGAAGCGAAGTGCAAGGTCAACCGACCGGTTTGCTGACCAGTTCATCCCAACAGAGTTCTCGGGAAATTGGAGCTGAATTCCAACCGATCGGGTGACCTTCACCCGATTGGTTCATCTGTAGCGAATTTTACGAACGACGACCCGAACATAGACTTCAGTCGACTTGGCACGGTCAGCGGGCCGTCAGGTGAGCTCTCTGGGTCGTCGTTCGTAAAATTCGCCACAGATGAACCGATCAGGTGAAGGTCACCCGATCGGTTGGAATTCGGCTCCAATTTCCCGAGAACTCTGTTGGGATGAACCGGTCGGTGAACCGGTCGGTTGATCTTGCACTTCGCTTCAGCTTCAGTCCGGGTCAGACACGCGTGCATCACCCGGTCGGTTGGCTGTGTCCAACCGATCAGGTGGGGGCTGAAAGATGACAATCTTCGTTGTTTGGCCGCCTGGATCGTGTGTGACTCCTCCCGTTGCTCCATGGACTTATGATATCTTTGTTATGTGTCCCCTACGTTAGCAATCTCCTGCAAACACACAAAAGCACGGAAAATTGAAAGAAAACTAGAAAATACGAGAAAATGGATGCGGGACGGCGGAAAATAACGGAAAAACACAAAGAAGACATGCGTGAATATATAAAATATACACACACATCTAAATCCCCCAAGCTGAACCCTTCCTCGTCCTTGAGGAAGACGAGTGAGAGTAGGAGCTCGGAGGGAGAAAATAGAGAGAAAGAGAGAAAAAGAGAAATGTAAATCCTAAATCGCCTGTCAGGGCCAACAAAATCAACAACGCCACACCAAGCAAGCAAGCGAAAAATCACAACACTAAACCAAGGAAAACGAGTCCAAACGAGTGTCGTGGGCCCATGCGGTGAAGCGGAAGTGAGTGTGGTCGCATGTTAGCAGACGGTGTTACTATCTACAATGTGCAATAGAGCTCCATATACACAAATCCAAGAAAAGACCCAAATATAGATTCGATTTGAAATAAGCGGTGAATAGATAGCTCAAGCATGCAATAGAACAGAGTAAGAATCGAATCGTATCATGCATCAGGGACTCCACAACCAGGGACTAGAAAATCACCACACTATCGCCTAGATAATAGCTAGAAGGTTCATATTCCAAGTGTTTTCGAAAACGATGGGGGTTGAGATGATGCGGAGAAGAACACTCGGTGCAAATTCTCGCCTTCCCTTTATTCTCGGTAAGTAGGAAAATATTCACACATGAATTTTTTTTGGGTTTTGGATATATGTATTTTTTTTGGGTTTTTGGCTTTACATATATATTTTTTCTTTTCTTTTCTCTCTTTTTTTTTGAATTTTTGGACTTTTGGGTATTTACATGTGTGTACTCTCCCAAGTGGTAGAACGGTACACGACGAGGGGATTTGCACCAAGTAAAATAAAAAAGAAATCGGATTCTAGACACTTGGGCAAGGGAGATTTTCTTCGCTAATTAGAGCATAGGATAATGGGTTATGTTGGATATTGGACTCCCCGGATTTGGTTTTGGATGATGAACAAACATAAATATATCGTGAACTAACTCTTTGTGAGCGCAGTTATGGAGATCGTCACCAAATTCATATGAACATCCAAATCGACGTCTCGAGACTTCTCAAAGCACGTGATCGTATGCCTAAAGCTTCGTTGAAACTTTTGGACCATTTTAGAAGTCACGAAGATTCGGATCGAAGCTTTCGAAGACGGTTCGTCAAGTTTTATTTATAGTCTTTTAGCTTCGTTCCGTAGAATGTTAAGCCTTGAGTAGGTCTTACGTTTTAATCTTCATAACGCTCCTATCTTAGAGCTAGGAACTTATAAGCAGTCCATACTAACTTTTTCGAAGCATCGCGCTTCGATTCGCGACTTCTTGTGCATGTTAGTTGGTTCAAGAAGAAGAACCAACCGACTAGATGGTGATCTAGTCGGTCGGCAATGCTTCTTGGACCGACTAGTTTGCCTTCTCAATTCTAAGCTCTTTACTGTTTACAGTTATTCGGTCCACGTTGACTCACCGACCGACTAGTTGGTGAACTAGTCGGTCAGTGATGTTTCTTAGACCGACTAGTTGAGCTTTCCCTGTACATGCCAAGTTACTGTTTATCGTTAGTCGGTCTATGTTCATTTGGCGACCGACTAGTTGATGAACTAGTCGGTCAACTTTTGTTCTTGGACCGACTAAATCAATTTGTATTCAGACTATATGTTTTATCTCATAGTCGGTCTAAGTTCACTCACCGACCGACTAGTTGTGAAACTAGTCGGTTGGCAAGTGTTCTTTGACCGACTAGTTCTGTTAGTCTGAACTTCGACCCATTCCCTGTTCACCAGTTAGTCGGTTCATGCTGTCTGACCGACCGACTAGTTGATGAACTAGTCGGTCGGTGGTTGTTCTTTGACTGACTAGTTTGGTTCAGAATAGAGCCGTTGGAGCATTAATTGAAACGTTTTTCTCTCTCTCTTTCCTCTAACCTATATATACTTGTTGAGCTGCATTCTGTAACGACTGGTTTTCATGTATCTGGATTTATTATATTATATATATATATGTTTTGGTGGATTTTCTCCTCATGTGTGGTTTTCGTCCCCGTAGCTTCATTTTCGATCGTTTCGTCGTGTTTTCTTAGCTTCTTCCTTAGGATCGTCGATTGTGGAGTAAGTCATTCGTGACAGGCTTCATATTGGTCATATCTGTTGTTAGATCAAGCCTAGGAGTCTTAGGAATCGATCCCGGAGCTTCGTGCTCCATTTCGGAACTTTTGGTGCACGTTAGCCGGTATAAGAAGGGGCACCGACCGACTAGATGACGATCCAGTCGGTCGGAAAACCTTCTTGAACCGACTAGTTTGCTTTGTAAATTTCTTAGGAGTTACTGTTTATCGTTAGTCGGTCTAAGAACGTTGGTTGACCGACTAGGTTGCAAACTAGTTGGTCAGCAATGCTTCTTTAACCGACTAACTCATTAACTATTTTTGGTACCAGTTACTGTTCATTCTTAGTCGGTCTAAGTTCATCTTTCGACCGACTAGTTGTTAAACTAGTCGGTTAAGTTTTGTGCTCAGATCGACTAATTCTTAGTTCTTCTGTACAGTCGAGTACTGTTCACTTTTAGTCGGTCTAAGAACGTTCATCGACCGACTAGATGCCAAACTAGTCGGTCAGTAGTTGTTCTTTGACCGACTAACTCTTAGTTCAGGTTTTCGTCAGGGGTTACTGTTTACACTTAGTCGGTCTACGTTGGTCAACCGACCGACTAGTTCCCAAACTAGTCGGTCAGTGGTTGCTCTTTGACCGACTAAACAGTACAGGAACCCCTAGTTTTGCCCTAGCCGCCACCAAACTCTATAAATACCCCTCCAAACGTTTTCTTCTTCTTCTTCTTCAACTCTAAACCTAATTTCTCCCCCATTGAGCCCCCTACTACCTCAAACCCTTATTCCTTCATCCCAAGCCCAAAATCCATCATCCAAACCCTCACTTAACACTTTCCACCTTCCACCTTCCTCAAACCTTCATCTAATCCCCCAAAATCCCCCAAAACCCATTTCTCCAGATTTTCCCCATCTATTCCAGATCTGAACCCTAGGTTCCCCGAAGCGTTTCTTCCGTTGCCGAGCTTGCTCGGCATCATTCTTTCGCTTCTGATACGGTAATAATCGATCTCTTAATGTTTTCATAAACCGTTGTGTTTTTGTGAAACCCTAATGAAATGAATGTTGTTTTGATGATTGTTTCTCCATAACAGCGACTTCCCCGTAGATTAGCATCCGTGGGACGAACCCTCGTTGATTGTCATCCTTGGTGCTAGGCAAGTGAAACTTGCAACCTAGGGTTTGGGCCATGTCTTAGGCCATTTGCTTGTTGTAGGTGTAAAAGAGACTAGGCGACGAAATGATACTCGCCTAGGCGCAATTTCCGGAACTAGCTTGACAACGAAGCTAGGACCGTCATATATCATGTTGTATAACTATCATGTTATGTTTAATTTTGATTAACGGTACGCGAATAAATGGTCATCCATGCTGTCCATGTTGTATATCTCATTTGTCGCACACGCTACAATACTTGTGTTTCCTGGCCCGTGTTCCAGAAGCGGGCTATGTGAGTTGGTTGATAGCCAATGCCCGACCTACTTGTTTACCGGCTAGGCACCTACGTTGCAGGCATAACCCTACGCCATACATGTTAAATACACTTCCTGGCTCGTGTTCCAGAAGCGAGCATTCCGTGTTCAGGGTAATTCCCTGGCTCGATACACGTGGAGGGGTAGAGATAAACGGTCACTTGAGCTTAGGAGTTGGCCCGATTAGCCACTCTAGCCAACAGGCGGAATCTCTGTGCACAACTTGTTTACTTGACTGTTCACTTGACGTGAACCACTTGACTTGTACTTGTCCGTGTTTTACTTGTTATCCGTGACATACTTGCTACTTGTACTTCCCTTTCCTTGTCACTTCCATACTGTACTTGCCATGCCATGCATTCATACTATAACTGCTAGGTTGCTAGTTTACCTTACCTTCAGTTTACTTGCCCAAGTCTTTTAGACTTGCTGACATGTGCCCCTTTACTCTTTTGGGTGACACATGTTAGATCCCGAGCCTGGGTCCGTTGTTGAGGACGAGGTGTTTGCGGACGCCGTGCCCGAGTCTGTGTTTGGCGAGGAGTACGTGGACACTAGGGACTAGTCCTAGTGTCTTCGTCGAGTTTTCCCCTTTTTGTTTTAGACTGCTGTTTTGTTGTCGGTGCGTAGCACCTATACTCTGTTTACGTTGTTCCTTTTGTTGGCCTTGTTCTGGGCCTTTAGACTCTTTCTTTTAGCCTGGTGGCTTTTCTGGATGTTGAACTTAATTTTCATGTTGGACAAATTATGAGATATGAGATTTTATTTCTGTCTCTCCTTGTGTTATTATTGTTGTTCCGTTTGTGGTTACATGGGCATGCTTATGTTTTATTGACGCTTATCGGGTTTGGGGCTTCACAGCTCCACTCTCGTGCGGACCTTTTCACGTCTCGCCTCCATTTTAGGGAAGCGGGGCGTGACAGGTTTTGTTGGTGGCCCATGCAGGTCCCCTCTGTAACTGCGATTATCAGGATAGCGATAATAGTATTAGAATGTCCAATAAACTAAGTTCGACGTCCGAGTCATAAGCTATGAGTCTAATTGTTTCGTTTTCGGTGTCATTAGATGGCAGGAAGGCGAATCACCTGTGGTGGAGGTAGTGGTGCGCCCCCTCATGATGAGGAGCCTGAGCGGGAACCCACCAATGGGGAGATGATGCGGATGATGCTTCAGATGATGCAGGTGCATCAAGGCGTGCTCCTGCAAGTCCAGAATGCTCAGGCTGGTCGAGCTCCTCGGGCGACTTCGGAGGCCCCTCGCTCCGAGCCGGGAGCGAAGCAATTTCGGGAGCTGGGTCTCGCATATTTTGATGGGTCTGAGGGTCCTCTGGCTGCCGATGAGTGGATTCGGAACATTGAGGATAACTTGAAGATGGCCAAGATCACCCCGGCTGGATGGGTTGATTTGGCGAAGAGGCAACTCAAGGATAACGCTCGGAACTGGTGGGATGCGGAAGAGAAGATGCTGGTGGAGCCGATAGCTTGGGCTACCTTTAAGTATAGGTTTGATGAGGAGTTCTTTCCGAAGGCTGCTAAGAAGGAGATGCTGCAGCGTTTCATTGATCTGAAGCAAGGGAGCTTGACGGTGGACCAGTACCACCAAGATTTCACTAGGCTTAGTCGGTTCGCGTCGAAGATGGTGCAGGATGCAGATGAGAGGGCTCAGAGGTTCCTGCAGGGACTTGCTTTGGAGCTCCAGAGTTTTGTGTCTTCCGCTGATCTGGACTCTTATCAGAAGGTTCTGGTCGCTGCAAGGCGGCAGGAGCTGAACCTGAGTCAGAGGAGGGGACATGTTTCTGGTGCTGGGAAGAGGCCTATGCAGCAGGCCAGAGCGATGGTTAGGCCTGGTTTCAAGCCTAATCAGCCAGCTCAGTTCAAGAGGCCAGGAGGGCCTATTATGAAGACTTGTCATTTCTGTGGTAGGACCGGGCACGTCAATGATCAGTGTAGGAGATTCCTGGGCCAGTGTGTCGTCTGTGGGGATCCTACCCATGCCATAAAGGATTGTCCGAGGTCGAAGCAGCCTTGGAGGGCACCTGTTGCAGTACCGCCGTTGCAGCAGAGAGCCCATGTGCCCGCTGGACGTGGAGCGCCCCTTGTTCCACAGAGACATGCCTTTCGGCAGGCTGTTCCGCCGAGAAGGCAGGCCTTTCTGATGACTGAGGAGGAGAGCATGGCCGTGGATGAGGTTATTACAGGTAACGCTCATTCTAGCTATTTTTCTCCCTTAGTTAGTTTGATTGCTGATTATGTTGGTTGCTTGCTCATGTTTGTTGCTAGAATAGGATTTGATTGTTAGACTGTTTGCTAGGTATGGTTTTGGTTTGCACATTTCCTGCACGAGTCCTCTTTGACTCAGGTGCGTCGATGTGCATTTTGGCCCGGAGCTTCGTGGAGAAGCATTCCTTGTCGACGTCCTCTCTTCCTAAGAGTTGGAATATCGTCACAGGGAACGGTGTGGTCTCGGTGCATCGTGGGTGCAATTCTTGCCCGTTGGTGGTTTGTGGATGTGAGCTTTGTGCTGATTTCATTGTCCATGACATCATTAACTACAATGCGGTCCTTGGGATGGATTGGCTTGCGAGCTTCTATGCTACGATTGACTGTTGGAGGAAGAAGGTGGTGTTCGAGATTCCCGGACATCCAGTATTTGAGTTCAGCCGTGGTAGCAGCTCGCTTGGTCCTGTCAGATTTCGGGCTAGGACGGTGGAGATTGTGGCTATACAGATGGAGTTGGAGAGGCCAGCTGTGTTGCGAGATTTTGATGACGTCTTCCCCGAGGAGATGTCTGGTTTGCCACCTGATCGAGCTTTAGAATTTTCTATTGATCTTATTCCGGGAGCGCAGCCGATTTCGAAGGCGCCTTATCGTATGGCGCCTGTAGAATTGGAAGAGTTGCAGAAGCAGTTGGATGTGCTTTTGCAGAAGGGTTATATCAATCCTAGTGTGTCTCCGTGGGGAGCACCGGTGCTGCTAGTGAAGAAGAAGGATGGGTCACGTCGCATGTGCGTGGACTATCGGGAGTTGAATGCGGTGACCATCAAGAACAAATACGCGTTGCCTCACGTCGATGATATTTTTGATCAGCTTGGAGGTTCGAGGGTGTTTTCTAAATTGGATTTGAGAAGTGGTTACCATCAGTTGAAGGTGACGAAGGATGATGTTCCGAAGACAGCGTTCAGGACGAAGTATGGACACTACGAGTTTGTGGTTATGCCTTTCGGTGTAACCAATGCACCCGCAGTTTTCATGAATCTGATGAACCTGATTTTCTATGACTTTTTGGATAAGTTTGTCGTTATCTTTATTGACGACATTCTGATCTATTCAAAGTCGGAGGAGGAGCATGCATCGCACTTGAGTACGGTATTGGAGATTTTGAGGAAGCATCATTTGTATGCTAAGTTTTCGAAGTGCGAGTTTTGGCTGGATAGAGTCGCTTTTCTGAGGCATGTGGTGACTGGAGAGGGTATTTCAGTGGATCCCGAGAAGATCAGGGCCATCAGAGAGTGGCCTGTTCCGTAGTCGGCCTCTGAGATCCGGAGTTTCCTTGGTTTGGCGGGATACTATCGGCGTTTCATTAAGGACTTTTCCCGTATTGCTGAGCCGATGACCAGGTTGACGCGGAAGGATGTACCTTATGTTTGGTCGGGTGACTGTGAGCATGCCTTTGGTGTTCTGAGAGAGCGTTTGACGACTGCCCCCATTCTTGTTGTGCCTGATCGTAGCGGTGGATTTGAGATCTTTTGCGATGCTTCTGGCAAGGGTCTCGGTTACGGTTTGCATCAGCACAGGCATGTTGTGGCTTATGCGTCTCGTCAGCTCAAGGTTCATGAGAAGAATTACCCGACGCATGATTTGGAGTTGGCTGCTGTTGTGTTTGCGCTCAAGATTTGGAGGCACTTCCTGCTGAGTGAGAAAGTGAAGATCTTCACCGATCACAAAAGCTTGAAGTATATTTTTACTCAGAAGGAGCTCAACATGCGACAGCATCGGTGGCTGGAGCTCATGGCGGATTATGAGATTGATTTGCAGTATCACCCTGGCAAGGTGAATGTGGTTCCTGATGCGCTGAGTAGGCTTCCAGCGGTGATGATTTTGACCTCGCAGTGGAGATTGCAGCAGGATTTTTGCGAGTCTGATGTTGAGATTGTTCTTCCTGGGGAGGCTTCTTCGTTGATGTGTATGCAGATACAGTCGACGATTGTGGATCGGATCAAGGCTGGCCAGGCTGAGGATCCGAAGCTGGTGAAGATTCGGGAGCAGGTAGAAGCCGGCCTATGGACTGACTTTTTGATTCATGAGGATGGCTCGCTGAGGTTTGGAGCCAGGTTGTGTGTGCCAGCTGGGGATATTAGAGAGGAGTTGATGGTGGAGGCACACAGTTCGCTGTATTCTGTGCATCCTGGTGGCACCAAGATGTACAAGGATCTTCGTCTGAATTATTGGTGGCATGGCATGAAGAGGAGTGTGGCTCGGAGTGTAGCCAAGTGTTTGGTTTGCCAACAAGTGAAGGCGGAGCATCAGCGTGCGGCCGGGTTGCTACAACCGCTTCCGATTCCGGAGTGGAAATGGCAACACATCACTATGGATTTCGTGACTGGACTACCTCGGAGTCCGAAGCAGAATGACGTGATTTGGGTGATCGTAGATCGATTGACCAAATCCGCGCACTATATTCCGTTCCGAGTGGGACAGTCCACTGAGACGCTAGCGAGGAGATATATGGAGGTAAATTCTTTTACTCTCCGTTTTTATTTCCTTTTTCCTAGTTTAGATAGTGATGTAACGTGAATCGTGCAGGAGGTCATACGACTTCACGGAGTCCCTGTGAGTATCGTGTCGGACAGAGACACGAGGTTCACATCTCACTTCTGGCAGAGTTTGAAGAAGAGTTTAGGTACGCGTCTGAGTTTCAGCACGGCGTACCATCCGCAGACGGATGGCCAGTCCGAGAGGACGATTCAGATCTTGGAGGACATGCTGAGAGCATGCATGTTGGATTTCAAGGGTTCGTGGGATGACCATCTACACTTGGTGGAGTTCTCTTACAACAACAGCTACTAGGCGTCTATTGGCATGGCGCCTTTCGCCGCTTTGTATGGGAGGAAATGTCGATCGCCATTGAGTTGGGATGACGTTGGCGATCGGGAGCTGTTGGGGCCTGAGATGATTGTGGAGGCTGTGGAGGTCGTCAGGAACATTCGGGAGAGGCTGAGGATTGCTCAGGACCGTTTTAAGCATTGGGCGGATGCTAAACGGTGTCCTTTGGAGTTTCAGCCGGGAGATCATGTGTTTCTGAGGATTTCCCCGAATCGTGGTGTGATTCGTTTTGGGAAGCGAGGGAAGTTGAGCCCGCGATACATTGGACCGTTTGATATTCTGGAGAAAGTTGGCGAGGTAGCCTACCGCTTAGCCTTGCTGCCATCTTTGGAAGGAGTTCACGATGTTTTCCATGTGTCGCAGCTTCGTCGATACATTAGCGATCCATCTCATGCTGTGGATTTTTCGGAGATTACCGTTCGGCTCGATATGACGTATGACCAGCAGCCAGTGCAGATTCTGGACAGGCGTCAGAAGTCACTTCGGAACAAGGTTGTCAATCTTGTGAGGGTGATGTGGTGACACGGCTCGCCTGGAGAGTCTACTTGGGAGATTGAGGATGAGATGCGAGAGCGTTTCCCACTTTTGTTCCCGGACACGTGAGTGTTGGGAAATTCCGAGGACGGAAGTTTTCTTAAGTTGGGGAGGATGTAACGACTGGTTTTCATGTATCTGGATTTATTATATTATATATATATGTTTTGGTGGATTTTCTCCTCATGTGTGGTTTTCGTCCCCGTAGCTTCATTTTCGATCGTTTCGTCGTGTTTTCTTAGCTTCTTCCTTAGGATCGTCGATTGTGGAGTAAGTCATTCGTGACGGGCTTCATATCGGTCATATCTTATTGTTAGATCAAGCCTAGGAGTCTTAGGAATCGATCCCGGAGCTTCGCGCTCCATTTCGGAACTTTTGGTGCACGTTAGCCGGTATAAGAAGGGGCACCGACCGACTAGATGACGATCCAGTCGGTCGGAAAACCTTCTTGAACCGACTAGTTTGTTTGTAAATTTCTCAGGAGTTACTGTTTATCGTTAGTCGGTCTAAGAACGTTGGTTGACCGACTAGGTTGCAAACTAGTCGGTCAGCAATGCTTCTTTAACCGACTAACTCATTAACTATTTTTGGTACCAGTTACTGTTCATTCTTAGTCGGTCTAAGTTCATCTTTCGACCGACTAGTTGTTAAACTAGTCGGTTAAGTTTTGTACTCAGACCGACTAATTCTTAGTTCTTCTGTACAGTCGAGTACTGTTCACTTTTA
Source organism: Scilla litardierei (assembly GCA_030789695.1). Classification (NCBI taxonomy): domain Eukaryota; kingdom Viridiplantae; phylum Streptophyta; class Magnoliopsida; order Asparagales; family Asparagaceae; genus Scilla; species Scilla litardierei. The sequence continues at coordinate 82,925,752 of CM061139.1, forward strand.
GTCGGTCTAAGAACGTTCATCGACCGACTAGATGCCAAACTAGTCGGTCAGTAGTTGTTCTTTGACCGACTAACTCTTAGTTCAGATTTTCGTCAGGGGTTACTGTTTACACTTAGTCGGTCTACGTTGGTCAACCGACCGACTAGTTCCCAAACTAGTCGGTCAGTGGTTGCTCTTTGACCGACTAAACAGTACAGGAACCCCTAGTTTTGCCCTAGCCGCCACCAAACTCTATAAATACCCCTCCAAACGTTTTCTTCTTCTTCTTCTTCAACTCTAAACCTAATTTCTCCCCCATTGAGCCCCCTACTACCTCAAACCCTTATTCCTTCATCCCAAGCCCAAAATCCATCATCCAAACCCTCACTTAACACTTTCCACCTTCCACCTTCCTCAAACCTTCATCTAATCCCCCAAAATCCCCCAAAACCCATTTCTCCAGATTTTCCCCATCTATTCCAGATCTGAACCCTAGGTTCCCCGAAGCGTTTCTTCCGTTGCCGAGCTTGCTCGGCATCATTCTTCCGCTTCTGATACGGTAATAATCGATCTCTTAATGTTTTCATAAACCGTTGTGTTTTTGTGAAACCCTAATGAAATGAATGTTGTTTTGATGATTGTTTCTCCATAACAGCTACTTCCCCGTAGATTAGCATACGTGGGACGAACCATTGTTGATCGTCATCCTCGGTGCTAGGCAAGTGAAACTTGCCACCTAGGGTTTGGGCCATGTCTTAGGTCATTTGCTTGTTGTAGGCGTAAAAGAGACTAGGCGACGAAATGATACTCGCCTAGGCGCAATTTCCGGAACTAGCTTGACAACGAAGCTAGGACCGTCATTTATCATGTTGTATAACTATCATGTCATGTTTAATTTTGATTAACGGTACGCGAATAAATGGTCATCCATGTTGTCCATGTTGTATATCGCATTCGTAGCACACGCTACAATACTTGTGTTTCCTGGCCCGTGTTCCAGAAGCGGGCTACGTGAGTTGGTTGATAGCCAATGCCCGACCTACTTGTTTATCGGCTAGGCACCTGCGTTGCAGGCATAACCCTACGCCATACATGTTAAATACACTTCCTGGCTCATGTTCCAGAAGCGAGCATTCCGTGTTTGGGGTAATTCCCTGGCTCGATACACGTGGAGGGGTAGAGATAAACGGTCACTTGAGCTTAGGAGTTGGCCCGATCAGCCACTCTAGCCAACATGCGGAATCTCTGTGCACAACTTGTTTACTTGACTGTTCACTTGACGTGAACCACTTGACTTGTACTTGTCCATGTTTTACTTGTTATCCGTGACATACTTGCTACTTGTACTTCCCTTTACTTGTCACTTCCATACTGTACTTGCCATGCCATGCATTCATACTATAACTGCTAGGTTGCTAGTTTACCTTACCTTCAGGTTCCTTACCCAAGTCTTTTAGACTTGCTGACATGTGCCCCTTTACTCTTTTGGGTGACACATGTTAGATCCCGAGCCTGGGTTCGTTGTTGAGGACGAGGTGTTTGCGGACGCCGTGCCCGAGTCTGTGTTTGGCGAGGAGTACGTGGACACTGGGGACCAGTCCTAGTGTCTTCGTCGAGTTTTCCCCTTTTTGTTTTAGACTGCTGTTTTGTTGTCGGTGCGTATCACCTATACTCTGTTTACGTTGTTCCTTTTGTTGGCCTTGTTCTGGGCCTTTAGACTCTTTCTTTTAGCCTGGTGGCTTTTCTGGATGTTGAACTTAATTTTCATGTTGGACAAATTATGAGATATGAGATTTTATTTCTGTCTCTCCTTGTGTTATTATTGTTGTTCCGTTTGTGGTTACAGGGACCTGCTTATGTTTTATTGACGCTTATCGGGTTTGGGGCTTCATAGCTCCACTCTCGTGCGGACCTTTTCACGTCACGCCTTCATTTTAGGGAAGCGGGGCGTGACGCATTCATTGCAAAAAATGCTGATATTAAAAAAAGTTTAGAGATCAAAGAGAAATCATTCCATCTCATTAAAGCTCATTCATTTCCAATCTTGAATCTCTCCTCACTCTTAATTCAAAAGAGAGATTCATTGATTGTGAGCCTTCCAAACCAAGTGCTTGATTCTAGGTCACCAACAACCTCATAGCTCTCCATCGCTGATCTACATCTTGGAGCTAGGGTTTGGTGCCTTCTTCTTCCTCAAAATCATCTTTGCCCTAATTCGTAAGTATACTCAGGGCATATGTATTTTGTGGTAAGCAATTTCTATTTCAATTTACTTTGATATTGTAAGTGATTCACTCTCGGTTGTGAGAGTGTGTTTGTGATCCCGGGTTGTGGGAGTCACAGTTTCCTTTGTGTATGATTTGACTTGGTGAAGGTTCTTCACAAGTATTTCATAGTGGAAATCTTGAGTTAGGGTTTCTAACTCAAGTATCCGGAGGGGATCCGGGTGGTTGGGACGTAGGATCACCGGGAACAAGTCAGGGAGACTTGGGTGGATCTGAACCCAGTAATATTGCTTGTTTGCGATTGTTTCTTTGTTGTCTAACATTTACATTTCCGCATTTCCGCAATGTTTGGTAGAGTTTGCAAGGTAATTAGGAATTAGCCTCTTAATTATTTTAAAGTACTATTCATCCCCCCTCTAGTACTTGTGCAGTAGCTTAGCAGGGCAATACATTTGGTATCAGAGCCAAGTTTATAGCTATGTCTGCCAACGAAAACAAGGCCATGCGTCCACCTTCCGACTATAGCACCTTCAAGAATCGTGAAGGAGCTTCTTCGGTGATGGAAGGACACTCCTCAACGAGGCCTCCATTCTTCAACGGTACCAACTACGGGTACTGGAAATGCCGAATGGAAACTTTCCTCTGGAGTGCTTCACTATAGAGGGCCACGATGAAGAAGTATGTCGAGCCCGCCGAAGAAGATTTCGAGAAGTGGACTCCCGCGGAGGTCGCCGCGGAGGTAAGCAATGCCAAGGCAATGAACGCCTTGCAATGCGCTTTGGAGCCCGAGGATTTCAATAAGATATGCACATGTAAGAGTGCATATCAAATATGGAACTCCCTCCTCATCTTGCATGAAGGAACAAGTAGGGTAAGAGACTCTAAACTCGTTGTAGTTAATAAAGATTACGAGTTATTTCATATGCTACAGGGTGAGAAGATGAAGGAGTATTATGCTCGCTTCGTCGACATCACAAACGAGTTGGAGGCTCTCGGTAAAACCTACACCCAAAAGGAGAAAGTCTCGAAGATAATCGATGGACTTCCTTCTAGTTGGGAAAAACGGACCTTCGCCATCAAGGAAGGTAATGATATGAAAACTTATACCGTTGTTCAACTAATGGGTACCTTGATGTCATATGAGGTACGCAAGGATAGCAAGTTGAAGTTGCAGGACAAGATGAAGTCCTACCTAAAGCAAGACGAGCCAAAGAAGAAGGCTATTGCTTTCAAGGCCGCTCCATCAACTTCCACATCGACCGATGATGAAAACTCGGAAGACGAGTTGGACTTGGAGTCCATGGCACTCATGGCAAAGAAGTTCAACCGGTTCTTCCGGAAAGGTAACTTCAAGAACAAATCTAAATTTAGTTCTACTAATGCCTCCTCTCCTTTGTGTTTTCAATGCAATAAGCCCGGACACATGAAAGTGGAGTGTCCTCAAAACAAACACAAGGAGAAGTGGAAGGCGCCGAAGTTCGACAAGTCCAAGAAGTACAAGAAAGGGTACAAAAAGGGGCTTGTCGGGACATTCTCCGACTCCGATGATTCCTCAAGCGGAGAGTCGGATGATGAGCAAGTGGAGCAAGCACACATGTGCTTCATGGCTAGAGAGGAAAATGAACAAGGATCTTCCTCCGATGATAGCGACAACGAAGGCGATGAGGTAACTATGGATGACCTTAGAAATGCTAATGAGCAACTATGGTCTAAATACTCTAAATTAGTAAATAGATATACTAAAGTAAAAGATGATTTAGCTAGCATCGAAACCTCGCCTAAAACTATCATCACCAACAACGACACCGTTGTTGAAGAGTTGGAGAATGAGATTGTAAATCTCAAGTCTCAACTTGAACATGTTAGCATTGAGGATCCGAAAGAACACAAGATAGCGGATTTGACTTCTCAAAACTCGACTTTGAGTATTGAGAATGAAAATCTCAAATCTCGTGTTTATGTGCTCACATCGCAAGTATCCACTTTGGATGCTTCTTTGCGTTCTCTCACCGAGAAATATGAGAGCACATTAGGCCGAATTAATAAATTCAATAAAGGTAAGGACCATTTGGATAAAATCCTAAGTGACTTACTTCCGGCCAATCGCCACATTGGCTTGGGGTATACGATGGGAAGTTCATCCAAATCGGCCACTACTTTTGTTAGGCCAACTTCCGGTGACTCAACGAGTGGTAGCAAACACTCTATTGGTAGTTCATCTACCAATGGTGCTTCCACCTCGTTCACGTCCTCTTTCGGAAAGAAACCCACTTTGGGTGGACCTCCAAAGAAGGGTCATGCTTATATGTACACAAATACTATGCCACGTAGGAACACACGTCCTACTCCACCGGCTCGCACATATGATGATTTCTATGCTACACGTCCACGAGCACGTGCACACCATGTGAGACACCCTCATGCACGTGTTCCCCCACATGCATATGTTCACCCACATCATCGTATGAATAATTCTCATAATGCACCATTCCATCATGTTCCTTATGCCTATCCACGTCATGCATCACGTAGAAATCAACAACGCATGCATGCACCCAATAGGATGAGGGCTCCTAAAATTTTCAAGATTTGGAGCCCAAAGGACACAAGCATGGATGAAAAACAAGTTTACATGAATGCTTATTTTTCGGATGTTGTGCATAGTGATAATTATGTGGGGAAGTCTAAGTCCAATTGGACTTGGCTTCCAAAGGTCTAATCTTTTGGACCCAATGACCTTGGTGATTCGGGGTTTAAATTGCTTATTTCCACCCTATTTTCGGGTATTTTATGTGTATATCGTGTTTATTTTGGCTTTAATACGGGCGTATGTGTGATATTGTGTAATATTGAAGCGTATTCGTATTTTATACATGAAATGTTGTTTTTACGAACTAATTTCTGTTTCCAGTATTTTGCAGGTACTTCTGGGATTTCTCAGGATTTTCTGGAATTTTTCCAGAATTTTTTGGAATTTCTGGATATTTTTCGGGAATTTTTGGAGCTAAAATGGATTTTCTGGGATTTTCTGGGAATTATTAAGAGGAAAAGCAAAGAAAAAAACCTTACTGGGCCCAGAGGCCAGCGGCCCGCTTCTGAGCGGGCCGCTGCAGTGGATGAATAAAAAAAAATTGAAAAGCCCTTTACCCGCCCAGCGGGCCGGCCCGCCTGGCCGGCCCGCAAGGCGGGCCGATTTTTTTCCCCCGCGCAGCGGGGGAACGGAGCCAGGGGGGCCCCAGCGCCCCCCCCCAATTTCGGCGAATCGTGGGGGGCCACGTGCCCCCCGCAATTTCTTTTTTACGCAGCGGCTGCTGCGTTTGTTTGGGGGGCGGAAAATTTAATCCCGCCCCCCACTGTTGCACAGTATTTTTCTGAGGCCAAATTTTGTTGGGCGGATTAAAAAACAGAAAAGGAGCTTGGGCCTGTAAGGAAATTGTGTTCTGTTTTCTCCTAAGGCTGAAGTGTTTTGGCTTGGGGACTTAGTTTTTTTTTGGGGGAGCAGTTTTTTTAGGGCTGGCCTTGGGGGGATTCTTTTTCAAGGAGAAATTTCTAGGGCTTGGAAAATCTTGGAGAAGGAGTAAAGATCAAGAGAGAAGATCAAAGGAGAAGATCAAAAGGGGGTTCTCTTGTGCTTTAGCTTTTATTTCTCAATTTCTCTTGTTGAATTTTGTTCATTGTAAAAACATTTGGATGTTAACTTTGAAATCGAAAATGGTGATTTTGTTTATCATGAGTGGCTAGTCTTATTGTGTGTGTTTATGGTGGATGGTTGTATGTTGGGCTTACAAATTTCATTTCTAGCTTGAATTTTAACTCTCATATGTGTATGAAATATTGAGTTAGTCTTGTTCAATTGGAACCCTAGTGGGAAATCCAAAGAGAGGTTCATCCTAGTGGACCCTCTCTATTGTGTTTATTGTAATATTTTCTCAAAGTTTCATTCACTATCTTTTCGCACCCAACGTGTTCGATGAAATGCCAAACTATCCGATCACTCTCTCCTTAGCCGGATGAGGGATCGTAGTGATTCGAAATGAAGTTTGAAGCCCGATTACACCATGAAACCATGAACACTCACATTTCTCATCTTTGTTTGCTATCCTACATATTTCGTTGTTTGCATGCTTAACGGTAGGGTGTTCTAAAAATCTCATCAACCAATCCTCACCCCAAAGGGTGGTATTTCTCACACCGCTTAAGCTAATTGTGATCATTGTTGATTGTAAGCAAGTTGTCCCCGTGTTCGACCCTAGGCTCATTAGGATATTTACTACTTGGCGACCTCCTACACTTGGGAGTTAGCACGTGCAATCTTTTGTTCACGCCACTTGGGTACCATGATACGATATTTTCTATCTTTAGGTACTCAAGAAAAAGAAACTGAGCAACAAATTTAAATTTAGCTCCAAGGGGAATTGGATACTCGATAGCGGGTGTTCAAAACACATGATGGGTGACGCTCAATTGCTCTCCGGAGTGGTGCCCATTGCAAATGGAAACCGCGTCGTCTTTGGAGGCAACGGGAGCGGAACCATCATAGGTGTTGGTAAAGTGGGTTATCCTTCTAAACCCCTAATATGTGATGTTTACCTTTTTAAAGGATTAAACCACAATCTTATTTCAATAAGCCAACTTTATGACAAAGGTTACAAAGTTAGCTTTGCGAAAGGAATGTGCCATATTTTAAGAAAAGATAATAATGAATTATTGTTTTCCGGCACACGCCATAAGGATATATACATCCTAGATCTTCCGAGATCACATGAACAATGTCTAATTGCCAACACAAGTGAACAACACTTATGGCATCGACGTTTTGGTCATGTGAACTTTGGAACACTGTTTAAGCTTTCCAAGTTAAATTCTATTAGAGGCTTCCCTAAGCTTGTCTTTCAAAAGAAAAGCTTTTGTGACTCGTGTCAACGAGGCAAGCTTCCAAAATCGTCTTTTAAACCTAAGATGTAATACCCCATATCCCTATATACGTATATATGTACGTATTTTTGGGAGTAAATACGTACGTATATTTTTCGGGAATATGATTGTATTTTTCCTTTAATTATTTAGTATAAGAATTATTTTTAAATGGTTTTAAACTCATTAATTGATTTTAGTAAATGAGAGTATTTGGAGGAATACTTGTATTTGGATTGTATGAAGTATTTCTTCATGTATTTCTATTTTTCTTAAAAATACAAAATCCCAATTTTCTTTACCATGACAACACAACACATTAGGTTGCATCTTATGAGCTAATAAGAGTACCCATGGCTTAACTTTGACTAAGATTTGTGGATGAGAGGATTTTAGGGAAATACAATTTTCAAGGCATGAAACAAAAACCAAAATCTCCCTCTCTCCATCTCATTTTCAGCTATGGCTGAAAATTCTCTCCCTTTCATCCCCATTTCTCCACCATTCCACCACCTCCCTCCTCCTAAATCACCACCCATCCCTCCACCAAGAAACCATGGCTTTTCGTTATCATTCTAACACCTAAATTCCTCAAAATCCATCTTTTGGAGGCCAAAGTTGGAGAAGGAGACTATGAGCCCAAGATTCATCAAGGATTAAGAAGGGCAAGAGAAAATTTTGGAGGACTTGTTAAGGTAGAAATTCTTATCACCTTAGTAGGGTTAAGTTTTAGAACTAAGGATTTAATTAATTAGTAAGTTCTTTAGATTTTGAGTAGAAATTAAGTTTTGAACTTCATGCTGAAATTTACACAGAATTGGATGAAACTTTGGTAGCTTGCTGCACCTAATTGGCTACATGGAATTGCCTGAAAAAAATATATGTTTCTCATATTGAAGTTCTTAATAACTTTCATTTTTACAAGTTTTGCAAATTCGTACTGAAAATTGGGGTAAAAATTCAGTTTCTAAAACTGGTCTGTTTTTAGACAGTTTTCACACCTTTCCGTAAAACGAGTATAACTCCATGCACACTTTATAAAATATTATGATCTTGATACCGTTAGAAAGCTGACTTCATGATCTTCAACCTGTGATTTTTGTAGATTTTAATTCTGTCTGTAACTTGTAGAAAAATGGACTTGAACTGAACTCAGTTTCTGGTTCAGAATGCTGAAATTATAACTGTTAGGAGAAAATCCACCATAAATCACATATGTCAACTGAGCTTATGAAAATTGGTCAGTGAAAGGAAAACACCCATATCTACAACTTTTGTGAAGGGACCCGACACCAATTCTGACTGTAGATAGGCTAAAAGTGATATTCTTTCTGCTGTAACGGTTTTGACAGATTCATATGCTAATTTTGCTTAGTACTTATCATGGTGTAGTTTTGTTTGAAGTTAAGTTTGTTTGTGCTAATCATGTTCTCAATGACATGCGCTTGATACATGTAGTTATGCAGATGGTTCATGAAATATTTGTTATGTCAATAATATTTAAGTTCAATTTGTTTATGCTTTCACATTAGTATGTTCATAACGATGAGTTTGTGATGATATTCCATGCAATTCTTTAATTGAGATGATGATGACGATGATGATGATGATGATATTGTTAAAAGTTGGTTAAAGCGGTATTCAAGTCCGCTAGATGATTCGTTGACAAACGAAGTAATATCTTGAAAACTGAGAGTGAGAATGAGGAATGTATCAGTCCTCCTAAAGGAGGGTGACACGGGTTTGGGGGAAAACGGGTAAACTTTAGGAGTTAAGGAGCGGACATATGATATGAATTCTCACCCGTTGTATCACTCCCAGAAGGGCAAGTTGAAAGGGTTGGAGAGGCCGCTGGTGTACTCGTGATGCATCATGACGGTAATTGATGGTTTGCTCTGTTTGTCCCACAGAAAAACCGAGTTTGTCTCACTCCCATACCTTATTCCGTTCGGGTACGGAGAGTTGCGAGAGGCCCCCTCCGGTGCTCGTGTTGCTGGTTGGGGTACCACTTTTTCACCCACCCTGGGTGAAGTCCGCCTCCTTAGCGTCCTACGGTTTACACGGGTTCCAAATATGTGAATCAACAACTTATAGTACTTGTCTTTAATTTATAAATGTTGTTATCTCATGTCTCCTTACTTTTGTTTACTTTAATGCTGCTATCCCATGGTAATATGTTCATATGCTTCCTTTCAATATTTGCATTTCATAATATGGTTTCTATGCATGTTTTGCACGTTCTCATAACTAGGTTCGCATGTTGGAATGTGATTACTTTTATGCACCATGAACCTTACTTGTTAGACCACCCTCCCTAGATGGGTAGACCAATTCTAAAACTGGGTCCTACTAGAGTGTTAGGAATTTCTACTGGGTCACGCGTTGACGTGTCCCCGTTGACTTTCAGGTCATGTGAGTTGGAGATAGCTGCTGGAGCTTTGGAGTTGGTGATCTGTTGTAGTATTGGGTGGTGAGGGGTATGATGAGAGACTTGTACTTTTGGTGTTTCTTTTCGGGTGGACCTTTGTACTTAGAGTCGTGAAAATGAAGATGTTGGTGTATGTATAAGATGTATCAATGTATCAAAAAAATGGAATATTGTACTTTTGTTATTTTCTCAGTGTTTTTATCTGTGATGGAGTTTTACTTGTACTTCCCAGCACGTGCGTAGTACATGCAGCATTCTTTTGTTCTCTTCCTTTCTCTCTTTCTACGTAACACTCGTTGATCTAGGAATACTTGGGACGGATTCGTACTTCCCGGGTATCCTAGAGAGCGGGTCGTTACATAAGAAAAGCATTTCTTCTAAGCGGCCACTAGAGCTATTACATCTGGATTTATTTGGGCCAACTAGAGTTGCTTCATTAGGAAATGCACGATATGGACTTGTCATCGTTGATGACTTTTATAGGTTTACTTGGGTATTTTCATTATGTAATAAAAATGATGCTTTTGAAAACTTCACAATTTTTGTTAAGAAAGTACAAAATCTCATTGGAACCACCATTATCACTATTCGTAGTGATCATGGAGGGGAATTTGAGAATGAGTCTTTTGAGACATTTTGTGATGAAGTTGGTATTACACACACCTTTTCATTCCCTCACGCACCTCCTCAAAATGGTGTTGTTGAGAGAAAGAATAGGACGCTAGTGGAGTGTGCTCGCACTATGCTTGATGATAGCCAACTTGGCCATCAATTTTGGGCAGAAGCGGTACATACCACTTGCTATGTGTTTAATAGAATACTTTTGAGGCCCGGCACTAAACAAACTTGTTATGAATTGTTGTTTAGTAGGTTGCCTCAAGTTAAACATTTTCGTATTTTTGGTTCAAAATGTTTTGTTAAGAACACGTATGGTAGTTTGGACAAATTCGATCCAAGATCCGATGAGGGGAGTTTTGTTGGGTATTCCTTACGTAGCAAAGCCTAATGGATATACAAAAAACGAACCTCAACGAACGAGGAATCGCTTCATGTTTCATTTAATGAAGGATTTGTTCCAACTAGAATTACTAATGATGATGACTCTATGGATGTCTTATGTGATTCAATTGGTAATTCTAACTCTATTGATTCTATTGATACTAACCCGACTAATGAAGTTTTTGAGAATGTTCCTAGTGATCAGGGAATTCCCAAACGGCTTCATACCGTTCGTGACCATCCTTATGAGCAAGTCATTGGCAATATCCATGATAGTGTCAAGACGAGATCTCAAGTCAACCACTTCGCTCATTGTGCCTTTGCCTCCTCGATAGAGCCAAATAATATTAATGAAGCATGCGAAGATAGCGCTTGGATCCTTGCCATGGAGAAGGAACTCATTCAATTCGAGAGGAATGAGGTTTGGGAGCTTGTTCCATTGCCATCGAAGAACCACACCGTCATAGGTACAAAGTGGATCATCAAGAACAAGACCGACGAAAACCAAGTTGTCGTCCAGAACAAAGCTCGGTTAGTAGCTCAAGGCTATCGGCAAGCGGAAGGTATCGATTTCGAAGAATCCTTTGCTCCGGTAGCTAGATTAGAATCAATTAGACTATTATTATCTTTTGCATGCCATAAGGATTTTAAATTATTTCAAATGGATGTAAAAAGTGCGTTTTTAAACGGAGATGTTGTTGAGGAAGTTTATGTTTCTCAACCTCCGGGTTTTATAAATGAAAAATTTCCAAATCATGTTTTTAAACTTAAGAAAGCACTTTACGGTTTGAGACAAGCTCCTCGAGCTTGGTATGACCGTTTAAAGAATTTTCTTTTGGATTTAGGTTTTAAAATGGGAGAAGTTGATTCCACATTATTTGTTAAGTATTCGAATAATGATATAATTTTAGTTCAAATTTATGTTGATGATATCATTTTCGGTGCTACTAACTTTGCTCTTTGCGAAGAGTTCTCTAATGTGATGAAGGATTAATTTGAGATGAGCCACATGGGTGAGCTCAAATATTTCTTAGGTCTCCAAATTCGCCAAATGAACGATGCAATCTTCATCCACCAAACGAAGTACACGGTGGAGTTGCTAAAGCGATTTGGAATGGAGAATGCCTCCGGGAAAAAGACTCCAATGAGCACGACTACACATCTTGATAAAGATGCGGTCGGAAAAGATGTAGACATTCATCTATATCGAGGTATGATATGTAGTTTAATTTATCTTACCGCAAGTAGGCCCGATATTATGTTTGTCGTATGTGTATGTGCTCGTTATCAGTCTTAACCTAAGGAGTCACACTTAGTAGCGGTAAAATGTATTTTCCGTTATTTAAGTTACACACTTGATTTTGGATTACTTTATCCAAAATCTAGCACGTATGAGTTAATCTCATATAGTGACGCAGATTATGCGGGATGCAAATCCGACAGGAAAAGTACTAGTGGCACTTGCCATTTTATAGGAAATTCTCTTGTCTCTTGGTTTTCCAAGAAGCAGAATTCCGTATCACTTTCAACCACCGAGGCGGAATATATTGCCGCCGGTGCCGCGTGTGCTCAAGTTCTTTGGATGAGACACACACTTAAAGACTTTGGTATAAACTGTGATACTTGCCCTATCATGGTGGACAACCAAAGTGCAATATGTCTCTCCAAGAACCCGGTACACCATTCCCGTTCGAAACACATAGATGTCCGACACCATTTCTTAGGTGATCATGTTGCTAAAAAGGACATTACATCAGTGTACGTTGAAACCCAGAAGCAAATCGCCGATATTTTCACGAAACCCCTAAAGGAAGACTCCTTTGTGCGATTACGTCGAGAATTGGGGATTATGGGTGAATCCGAGATTTAGGATTCATCTCATTTGTAATTCAATAATCTTGCATGCTATTCAATTTCGTTATATTTGCACATGCTAGATTTATTGGAATTTTCTGGATTTTTGTTGAATTTTCGGAATTTATGCTCGATTTGTGCGTAATCGTCAAATTTCAGATTTTCGATGTTTAATGGGGTAGTTTAATGATTAATGAGAGTATTTCGATGTTTCGTCCAAGTGCGATTAGGAGAGAAATCAAACTTTCAAATTCTAAATTTTTTGGACTCTCTTAGTCGGTCCAAGTTCATTGGCCAACCGACTAGATTCAGTTCTAGTCGGTCAGTGAATGAGCTTAGACCGACTAGTTCTTGTCAGGATTTTTTGGCTTCAGTTACTGTTTACAATTAGTCGGTTCAAGCTCATTGACCGACCGACTAGATAGTGATCTAGTCGGTCAGTGCTTGAACTGTGACCGACTAATTGTGACGGGGACAGTTGCGTCTTTTGAGCTTCCGACCGACTTAAATCCAATCTATTCGACTTATAACTCAGCCCCCGACCGACTAGTCTCTTTTCTAGTCGATCAAAATCCCTCTCTCAGCCAAAATCCCCCCTGTGACCCTTCGACTCCCTCCCTCCTCCGTCGTGTCCGATCAATTTCCGGCCATCCCCACCGTCTCCGTCCGTCGATCTGCCTCCCTAGGTGACCCTCCTCCCTCGTCTAGCTTTCTAGGGTTAGGGTTTAGCTCCTATGGTTAGGTTTTATATTATTTCCATTTCTAGGGTTTCGGCCTAGGTTCGTTTTTAGGGCTTTCAATCTTAGATTTCTCGGTTGATTCGTACATGTCGTGTCGCGCTTATGGCACGTACACGTATTCCGATCCGTCCTACGAGCCCTTCGCCTATGACCGTTGAGCCATCCCCTACGGATCCCATTCAACCTACGCGAACCCCTCCTAAACGCCGATCGAAGACCACCCAACCTTCTTCGTCTTCGCCTCCTCTTAAGCGTAAGAGGTCGGCGACAGCGAAGCCCCGATCCCAATCTCAGCCCAAGCCCAAGCCTATGTCTCTCCGTGCCCCCACTCCTCCATCTGATTCCGACACCGAGTACATACCCGAGACTGAGACCCATATGGAACCTTCACCTCCTCCTAGGCAACCTGAGTCTAGCTCCCGACCCCGTTCTTCCACCCATCAGCCTAAGGGAAAGGGTCCGATGCCGGTGGGCGGTGTCGATATTTCGTTGTGTCACGACGACCCTATGTGTCTCGCGGCTTACAACCGTATCGAACACTGCCCGCTGCTTCTGGAGCATTTCATACAGTTTTCTGACTTTCCAGGCCTCGCTGATCTCCTTTCGTCTTCCGGTCTTATCGATTACCTTCGATATGACCCTAAGGTGAATCCCCACCCTTACCCTCGCCTAGTAAAGCTGTTCTACGCCAACCGTGCCCGGGGTCAGTACGACGCGACCCACTCAATTGAGACTACTGTCTTGGGGACACTGATAGTCCTCACGGCAGAAATCTTAGGAGAGTTGATCGGTTGCTCATCGTTTGGCCTCCTCCCTTCAGATATTTTCGTCGATGACATCTCTTCCCTCGATCAAGTCATCCTTTCTGAGATCTTCCACGAGATTCCTCCTGCCATGATTGGCGTACCCTCAAAGTCTTTCAAGCCTAATGGCTGGGTCCTTAACCTGATTCTGAAGTCGTGCTTACTTCCTATGTACGGCTCCTCCTCTTTGCCTTCCCAGCCATTCCTGAAGTTGATCTATGCCATCTTCATGGGTAGCGAGATTAACTGGGCTCGGATTATACTCGATAAGATGGACTCTTTCGAGTGTATCTGGAAGTCCACGAAGTCTGCGCATATCCCATATCCGTGCTTGTTGACACTTGTTTTTCGCCACTTCAGTGTCACACTTCCTCCTGATGATGAGCGACCTCTCGGTCCCCCTCTGAACGCGACGGCCGTCAAGAAGTCTCTTGCGGCGCTCCGTCATGTTCAGAGGACGACCCCCTCTGCTTCAGCGTCTGCTTCTACCTCAGCTGCTCCCTCTACCACTCTTGACGAGCTTGCGCGTTCAGTGAGACGTATGGAGTCTCGTTATGCTCGTATTGAGGAGATACTTGCTCGTATCGCCTCACGTTTGGGCATTGAGATCCCTCCGTCAGTTTCTGACGAGGAGGAGTTGGACGAGGAGGAGATTGAGGAGCTTGTTCTTGTTTCTACTCGTGCCCCCGAGACCACTTCTGGTGCTACTACTTCTTCTTCTGTTGGTGACCCTGAGAGTACTCCTGTTGCCACCTCCACTCCAGCTGATCCGGTGACCACCTCCACTCCTGCAGAGCCTGCTGCTGCTGCTGCAGATCCTCCAGCTTCCTCTTGAGCTTCTTTGAGGACTCTCCCGATGCACTTTGGATGATAGATCTAGTTGTGAGAGAGTTTGGGTAGGATAGAGTGTGGTTATGTGGTTCTGGACATTTTTTGATGTATTTTGATGTATCCTCATGTATTTTGATGTATTTTGGATGTATGTCGGTATGTTTTGTGATACTCTGATATATGTGTGATATGATGTTGTATTTTGTGCCCCGATCGTTGGATCGATGTTATGTATGTCGGTAATGTATCATTTTGTTGTACTCATGCTTCATTTCTATATATATACATCGATATTGACATTTCATTATGTTGTGCACATTATATATTTTATATGTCTCTGATGTTTTGATTTCGTCGCTCGACGATAATACTTGGTTAAATAGAATTCATTTTATGAAAACATAGAATTGTTTTCCATGCACTAAATTAACCAAGAATGTTGATATTGGAGAGTATATTCCATAACTCAATTCGTAAAATTAATTTGAGTTTTGATGATTTTATTTTTCGATTTTCGACTTTGGTCTCATTGACACGCTTTGATTTAATTCGTATTTTCCTTTGGTGTCATTTGGACCGTAGTCGTATTCTACGACTCCCGTGCTTTTATTTGAAGCCATTGTTGTTGTCGTTGATCTCCTCCCACTCTTTTTGCTTTTGCCAAAGGGGGAGAGATATAATATTGACGATGAGCTAAATGATAATTTAAGCATGTTTCCAAGAATCTAATTTGATATATTAGATTCAGGGGTAGTTAAGATATAAAAATTGGATTTCAAATCCGATATTTCAATAATGGATTCTCATTTTTATACTTTACTCGTCTGCTTGATGCGTATTATTATTATTCATTTTGAAATTAACGTGTCATCAATGCAGGGGGAGTAAGTAAATTTAACTTGAATCATTATTTGTGATTATTATTTATGTTGGTTTGTCATCACCAAAAAGGGGGAGAATGTTGGATATTGGACTCCCCGGATTTGGTTTTGGATGATGAACAAACATAAATATATCGTGAACTAACTCTTTGTGAGCGCAGTTATGGAGATCGTCGCCAAATTCATATGAACATCCAAATCGACGTCTCGAGACTTCTCAAAGCACGTGATCGTATGCCTAAAGCTTCGTTGAAGCTTTTGGACCATTTTAGAAGTCATGAAGATTCGGATCGAAGCTTTCGAAGACGGTTCGTCAAGTTTTATTTATAGTCTTTTAGCTTCGTTCTGTAGAATGTTAAGCCTTGAGTAGGTCTTACATTTTAATCTTCATAACGCTCCTATCTTAGAGCTAGGAACTTGTAAGAAGTCCATACTAACTTTCCCGAAGCATCGCGCTTCGATTCACGACTTCTTGTGCATGTTAGTTGGTTCAAGAAGAAGAACCAACCGACTAGATGGTGATCTAGTCGGTCGGCAATGCTTCTTGGACCGACTAGTTTGCCTTCTCAATTCTAAGCTCTTTACTGTTAACAGTTAGTCGGTCCACGTTGACTCACCGACCGACTAGTTGGTGAACTAGTCGGTCAGTGATGCTTCTTAGACCGACTAGTTGAGCTTTCCATGTACATGCCAAGTTACTGTTTATCGTTAGTCGGTCTATGTTCATTTGGCGACCGACTAGTTGATGAACTAGTCGGTCAACTTTTGTTCTTAGACCGACTAAATCAATTTGTATTCAGACTATGTGTTTTATCTCTTAGTCGGTCTAAGTTCACTCACCGACTGGCTAGTTGTGAAACTAGTCTGTTGGCAAGTGTTCTTTGACCGACTAGTTATGTTAGTCTGAACTTCGACCCATTCCCTGTTCACCAGTTAGTCGGTTCATGCTGTCTGACCGACCGACTAGTTGATGAACTAGTCGGTCGGTGGTTGTTCTTTGACCGACTAGTATGGTTCAGAATAGAGCCGTTGGAGCATTAATTGAAACGTTTTTCTCTCTCTCTTTCCTCTAACCTATATATACTTGTTGAGCTGCATTCATTGCAAAAAAAGACTGATATTAAGAGAAGTTTAGAGATCAAAGAGAAATCATTCCATCTCATTAAAGCTCATTTATTTCCAATCTTGAATCTCTCCTCACTCTTATTTCAAAAGAGAGATTCATTGATTGTGAGCCTTCCAAGCCAAGTGCTTGATTCTAGGTCACCAACAACCTCATAGCTCTCCATCGCTGATCTACATCTTGGAGCTAGGGTTTGGTGCCTTCTTCTTCCTCAAAATCATCTTTGCCCTAATTCGTAAGTATACTCAAGGCATATGTATTTTGTGGTAAGCAATTTCTATTTCAATTTACTTTGATATTGTAAGTGATTCACTCTCGGTTGTGAGAGTGTGTTTGTGATCCCGGGTTGTGGGAGTCACAATTTCCTTTGTGTATGATTTGACTTGGTGAAGGTTCTTCACAAGTATTTCATAGTGGAAATCTTGAGTTAGGGTTTCTAACTCAAGTATCCGGAGGGGATTCGGGTGGTTGGGACGTAGGATCACCGGGGAACAAGTCAGGGAGACTTGGGTGGATCCGAACCCAGTAATATTGCTTGTTTGTGATTGTTTCTTTGTTGTCTAATATTTACATTTCCGCATTTCCGCATTGTTTGGTAGAGTTTGCAAGGTAATTAGGAATTAGCCTCTTAATTATTTTAAAGTACTATTCACCCCCCCTCTAGTACTTGTGCAGTAGCTTAGCAGGGCATTACAGGTTATCCTAGTCCTAACTGTGGAATCCTGACACATGCGAAATGAAGTATACGATATAAATACATCATACATATATAAGCAGACAGGAGAAGCAAATACAGCATATTCAAATTGAAACATGATAATCTAGGGGTCATTCCAGGACAGGTATATAAATCAAATCACAAAGTAGAAGCATACCGTAAGCTAGACACGACACACGACTCACATAAAAGCAAAATGGACCCACGATACAAGCTACTGCACAAGTACTAGAGGGTGGGGGGGTGAATAGTACTTTAAAAATAACAAGGAGTATAATTCCTAATTATAATGCAAACAACTACCAAATCAATTTTTCATTTATGAAGCCCGGAGGTTGAGAAACGTAAACTTCCTCAACGACATCTCCGTTTAAAAATGCACTTTTAACATCCATTTGAAATAATTTAAAATCCTTATGGCATGCAAAAGACAATAATAATCTAATTGATTCTAATCTAGCTACCGGAATGAAGGATTCTTCGAAATCAATACCTTCCTCTTGTCGATAGCCTTGAGCAACTAACCGAGCTTTGTTCCGGACGACGACTTGGTTTTCGTCGGTTTTGTTCTTGAAGATCCACTTTGTCCCTATGACGATGTGGTTCTTCGATGGCAATGGAACAAGCTCCCAAACTTCATTTCTCTCGAATTGAATGAGCTCCTCCTCCATGGCTAAGATCCAAGCGCTATCTTCGCATGCTTCATTAACGTTCTTTGGCTCTATCGAGGAGGCAAAGGCACAATGAGCGAAGTAGTTCACTTGCGATCTCGTCTTGACACTATCATTGATATTGCCAATGACTTGCTCATGAGGATGGTCACGAACGGTATGAAGCCGTTTGGGAATACCTTGATCACTAGGAACATTCTCAACAACTTCATTAGTTGGGTTAGTCTCAATAGAATCAATAGAATTATTAGACTTAGAATTATCAAACGAATCACATAAAACATCCATAGAATCATTATCATTTGAAATTCTAGTTGGAACAAATCCTTCATTAAATGAGACATGAAGCGACTCCTCGATCGTTGAGGTTCGTTTGTTGAATATCCGGTAGGCTTTGCTACGCGACGAATATCCAACAAAAATCCCCTCATCGGATCTTGGATCGAATTTGTCCAAACTACCATACGTGTTCTTAATAAAACATTTCGAATCAAAAACACGAAAATGTTTAACTTGAGGCAACCTACTAAACAACAATTCATAACAAGTTTGTTTAGTGCCGGGCCTCAAAAGTATTCTATTAAACACATAGCAAGCGGTGTGTACCGCTTCCGCCCAAAATTGATGGCCAAGTTGGCTATCATCAAGCATAGTGCGAGCACACTCCACTAGCGTCCTATTCTTTCTCGCAACTACACCATTTTGAGGAGGTGCACGAGGGAAAGAGAAGGTGTGTGTAATACCAACTTCATCACAAAATGTCTCAAAAGAATCATTCTCAAATTCACCTCCATGATCACTACGAATAGTGACAATGGTGGTTCCTAAGAGATTTTGTACTTTCTTAACAAAAATTGTGAAGTTTTCAAAAGCTTCATTTTTATTACATAATGAAAATACCCATGTAAATCTCGAATAATCATCTACGATGACAAGTCCATATCTTGCATTTCCTAAGGAAGCAACTCTAGTTGGCCCAAATAAGTCTAGATGTAATAGCTCTAGTGGCCGTTTAGTAGAAATGCTTTTCTTAGGTTTAAATGAAGATTTAGGAAGCTTTCCACGTTGATAACAATCACAAAAACTTTTTTTTTCAAAAACAAGCTTCGGAAAATCTTTAATGGAATTTAATTTTGAAAGCTTATAAAGTGTTCCAAAGTTCACATGTCCAAAGCGTCGATGCCATAAGTGTTGTTCACTTGTGTTGGCAACGAGACATTGTTCATAAGACTTAGGAAGATCCAAAATATAAATATCTTTATGACGAGTGCCAGAAAATAATAATTTATCATTATCTTTCTTAAAATATGACACAATCCTTTCGCAAAGCTAACTTTGTAACCTTTGTCACAAAGTTGGCTTATTGAAATAAGATTATGATTTAAGCCATTAACAAGATAAACATCACTAATTAAGGGTTTAGATGGGTTACCCACTTTACCAACACCTATGATGGTTCCGCTCTCGTTGCCTCCAAATACGACGCGGTTTCCATTTGCTATGGGAACCACTCCGGAGAGCAAACTAGCGTCACCCGTCATGTGTTTTGAACACCCGCTATCGAGTATCCAATTTCCCTTGGAGCTAAATTTAAATTTGTTGCTCCTTTTCTTTTTCTTTTCCTTGAGTACCTAAAGATAGAGAATTTCATATCATGGTACCCAAGGTCATTGGGTCCAAAAGATTAGACCTTTGGAAGCCAAGTCCAATTGGACTTAGACTTCCCCACATAATTTCTACTATGCACAACATCCGAAAAATAAGCATTCATATACATTTGTTTTTCGTCCATGCTTGTGTCCTTTGGGCTCCAAATTGTGAAAATCTTGGGAGCCCTCATCCTATTGGGTGCATGCATGCGATGTTGATTTCTACGTGATGCATGTTGTGGATAGGCATAAGGAACATGATGGAATGGTGCACGACGAGAATTATTCATTTGATGTTGTGGGTGAACATATGCATGTGTGGGAACACGTGCGTGAGGGTGTCTCACATGGTGTGCACGTGCCCGAGAATGTGTTGCATAAAAATCATCATATGTGTGAGCCGGTGGAGTAGGACGTGTGTTCCTACGTGGCATGGTATTGGTGTACATATAAGCATGCCCCTTCTTTGGAGGTCCACCCAAAGTGGGTTTCTTTCCGAAAGAGTGTGTGGACGAGGTGGAAGCACCATTGGTAGATGAACTACCAATAGAGTGTTTGCTACCACTCGTAGAGTCACCGGAAGTTGGCCTAACAAAAGTAGTGGCCGATTTGGATGAACATCCCATCGTATACCCCAAACCAATGTGGTGATTGGCCGGAAGTAAGTCACTTAGGATTTTATCCAAATGGTCCTTACCCTTATTGAATCTATTAATTCGGCCTAATGTGTTCTCATATTTCTCTTTGAGAGAACGCATAGAAGTATCCAAGTTGGATACTTGCGATGTGAGCACATAAACACGAGATTTAAGATTCTCGTTCTCAATACTCAAAGTCGAGTTTTGAGAAGTTAAATCCGCTATCTTATGTTCTTCCGGATCATCAATGCTAACATGTTCAAGTTTAGATTTGAGATTAACAATCTCATTTCTTAACTCTTCAACAACGGTGTCGTTGTTGGTGATGATAGTCTTAGGCGAGGTTTGAATGCTAGCTAGGTCATCTTTTACTCTAGTATATCTATTTACTAATTTAGTGTATTTAGACCATAATTGAGAGTTAGCATTCCTAAGATCATCCATAGTTACCTCATCGTTGCCTTCATCATCACTATCATCGGAAGAGGAGGATCCTTGATCATGCTCCTCTCTTGCCATGAAGCACATGTGTGCTTGCTCCACTTGCTCATCGTCCGACTCTCCGCTTGAAGAATCCTCGGAGTCGGTGAATGTTGCTTCGACAAGTCCATTCTTGTTTCCTTTCTTGTACTTCTTGGACTTATCGAATTTAGGCGCCTTCCACTTCTCCTTTTGCTTGTTGAGAGGACACTCCGCTTTCATGTGTCCTGGCTTATTGCACTTGAAACAAAAAGGAGAGGAAGAAGCGTTAGAAGAACCAAATTTAGCTTTGTTCTTATAGTTACCTTTTCGGAAGAAACGGTTGAACTTCTTGGCCATGAGAGCCATGGACTCCAAGTCCAACTCGTTTTCCGAGTCTTCATCATCGGTTGATGTGGATGTGGATGGAGCGGCCTTGAAAGCAATAGCCTTCTTCTTTGGCTCGTCTTGCTTTAGATAGGACTTCATCTTTTCCTGTAATTTGAGCTTGCTATCCTTGCGTACCTCGTATGACATTAAAGTACCCATTAGTTGAACTACGGTGTACTTATTCATGTCATTACCTTCCTCGATGGCGAAGGTACGCTTTTCCCAAGAAGAAGGAAGTCCTTCGATAAGCTTCGAACACTTCTCCTTTTGGGTGTAGGATTTGCCGAGAGCCTCTAACTCGTTTATGATGTCGACGAAGCGAGCGTAATACTCCTTCATCTTCTCGCCCTGTTGCATATGAAACATTTCGTAATCTTTGTTTACAACTACGAGTTTAGAGTCTCTTACCCTACTCGTCCCTTCATGTAGAATGAGGAGGGAGTTCCAAATTTGATATGCACTCTTACATGTGCATATCTTATTGAAGTCCTCGGGCTCCAACGCGCATTGCAAGGCGTTCATTGCCTTGGCACTGCTTACCTCCGCGGCGACCTCCGCGGTTGTCCATTTCTCGAAGTCTTCTTCTTCGGGCTCGATGTATTCCTTCATTGTGGTCCTCCATAGAGATGCACTCCGGAGGAAAGTTTCCATCCGGCATTTCCAGTACCCGTAGTTGGTACCGTTGAAGAATGGAGGCCTCGTAGAGGAATGCCCTTCCATTACCGAAGACGCTCCTTCACGGTTCCTGAAGGTGCCATAGTCGGAAGGTGGACGCACGGTCTTGTTGTCGTTGGCAGACATAGCTAAGTATCTGGCTCTGATACCAAATGTAATGCCCTACAAGCTACTGCACAAGTACTAGAGGGGGGTGAATAGTACTTTAAAAATAACAAGGAGTATAATTCCTAATTATAATGCAAACAACTACCAAATCAATTTGCGGAAGCTTAAATTGAATGACAACAACAAAATTAACAATGCTAACAAGAGATGTTACTGGGTTCGGATCCACCCAAGTTTCTCCGACTTGTTCCCGGTGATCCTACGTCCCAACCACCCAGATCCCCTCCGGATACTTGAGTTAGAAACCCTAACTCAAGATTTCCACTATGAAATACTTGTGAAAATGCTCCACAAGTCAAATCATACAAAATGTAATTTGTGACTCCCACAACCCGGGATCACAACCACACTCTCACAACCGAGAGTGAAACTTACAAATCAAATATGAAATGAAATAAGAAAACTTCTTACCGAACAAAATACCTATGCCTTGAGTATTGCTTACGAATTAGGGCAAGGATGATTTTGTGGAAGAAGTGGCACCAAACCCTAGCTCCAAGATGTAGATCAGTGATGGAGAGCTTTGGGGATGTTGGTGACCTAGAATCAAGCACTTGGCTTGGAAAGCTTCACACTCAATGAATCTCTCTTTGGAAGTAAGAGTTACGAGAGATTATTGAATGGAATGAATGAGCTTTGAATGAGCTTGGAATCAATTCTCTTGATCTCTAAACTTGCAATAATATCAGCCTTGGCAGCAATGAATGTAGCCCATCAAGTATATATAGGATAGAGGAGAGAGAGAAAGAAATTCGAGTCATTAAATGCTCCAACGGCTCTTTTCTGAACCCAACTAGTCGGTCAAAGAACGACCACCGACCGACTAGTTCATCAACTAGTCGGTCGGTCAATTAACTTAAACAGACTAATGAGTGAACTGAGAAAAGATCAAAGTACAGACATAAGGAACTAGTCGGTCTAAGAAGAGTAGCTGACCGACTAGTTTCACAACTAGTCGGTCGGTTACTCAACGTAGACCGACTAACAGATAAAACTGAAGTCTGGGCTAAAATAGACTTAGTCGGTCCAAGAACAAATGTTGACAGACTAATTCACCAACTAGTCGGTCACCAAATGAGCATAGACCGACTAACGAGAAACAGTAAGTATGGTGAAAAATTTGGCATGTACAGTAAACTAAACTAGTCGGTCTAAGAAGGAAAGTTGACCGACTAGTTCATCAACTAGTCGGTCGGTCAAAGAACACAGACCGACTAAAGATAAACAGTAGCTTAGGTTCAAATGTGCATGTTCAGGGAAAGCTCAACTAGTCGGTCACAGAAGCATCACTGACCGACTAGTTCACAAACTAGTCGGTCGGTGAGTCAACTTAGACCGACTAACTGTAAACAGTAAAGAGCTATGAATTAACTGACTGAAACTAGTCGGTCCAAGAAGCTTGGCTGACCGACTAGATCACCATCTAGTCGGTCAGTTCTTCTTCTTGAACCAACTAATATGCACAATAAGTCGCGAAACGAAGCGCGATGCTTCGGGAAGGATTGTATGGACTTATACTAAGATCCTAGAGCTAAGATATGAGCGTTATGAAGAATTAAAACGTAAGACGTACTCAAGGCTTAACATTCTACGAAAGAAGCTTAAAGACTATAAATTAAACTTGACGATACCGTCTTCAATAGCTTCAATCGAATCTTCATGACTTCTAAATAGGTCCATAAGCTTCAACGAAGCTTTAGGCATATGATCACGTGCTTTGAGAAGTCTTGAGACGTCGTAATTGATATTCAAGTGAATTTGGCGACGATCTCCATAACTGCGCTCACAAAGTGTTAGTTCACATTATATTTATGTTTGTTCATCATCCAAAACCAAATCCGGGGAGTCCAATATCCAACAGTTATCCTAGTCCTAACTGTGGAATCCTGACACATGCGAAATGAAGTATACGATATAAATACAGCATACATATATAAGCAGACAGGAGAAGCAAATACAGCATATTCAAATCGAAACATGACAATCTAGGGGTCATTCCAGGACAGGTATATAAATCAAATCACAAAGTAGAAGCACACCGTAAGCTAGACATGACACACGACTCACATAAAAG
This sequence comes from Scilla litardierei, assembly GCA_030789695.1. Classification (NCBI taxonomy): domain Eukaryota; kingdom Viridiplantae; phylum Streptophyta; class Magnoliopsida; order Asparagales; family Asparagaceae; genus Scilla; species Scilla litardierei. The sequence continues at coordinate 82,949,971 of CM061139.1, forward strand.
CAAAATGGACCCACGATGCATGAAATGCAAGAGGACTCAGCTTCCTAGGGTTAGTGAATGTGATTTTCAAAGCCATGCTAGATGTGTGTGTGATTCTGTGGCAATTCATCATTTGGGGTCATCTCTAGGAGAGAGAGAGGAGAAAAAGGAAAGAAAGAAAGAAAAAGAAAAAGGCGGTGAAAACGACGCAAAAACGAAGAAAAAGACACAAAACGACGCACGAAGTGCGACTCCCCCAAGCTGAAACTTGCATTGCTCTCAATGCAATAAAAGTAAATACGGGAGGGCAATGAAAATGGGGGGGAATATGCACCGACACAAGGAGAAATGAAAAACGAGGAAAACACTCATATGAAACTGAAAAATACAGAAGTAGGAAAAAGAAATACAGAAAATAAACGATAGAAAAGCACACCACACGACATATATAGACAAACACAACACACAGAAAAAATGACAAAACACACACAAAAGTCAACTTCCCCCAAGCTGGACATGATAAAGCTAGCAATATGATGTGCTCATGGTGATACAGAAATAATGGGCTAGGGGAAAATCGGAAAAGAGAAAGAAAGAAATCAAAATGCAGGACAGGTAGTGTCCTCACCCTCCTCGGAAGAAAGTGGAGGGGCACGGCATGGAGGCAAATTTTATTCAAAGAAAAGTGATTAATCCTAATACACTCCTCTCGCTGCCGAGAGGAGATGAGTTTATTCAAGTCTAAACTAGAAAGCGGTAAATTTTTTTACACTAATAGATTTAGATACACCTGAGGAAATGGTGGATCTTCAATCTGAAGTGGGGCAGGAAGCTTCTCTTCCTGTTCTTTCTGTGGCTCTGCCAATGTTCTGGTGCCACAAACACCAACGAACTCCAGCGATGCTCCCACAAGCTTCTCTCGATGATGTCCACCTAAATCATTCGAAAGAAAAGGAGCATCAGTCCATGGTGAAAAATCCTTCACCGCATTAAATGTATCCCAAAGAGTATCGTCAAAGTGCAATGTGAAGCATGGGAAAAGTTGACAATGACTCCCTGAGAATGTGGTGCTATGCCCTGGTGGTGACGCGATGATCTCCTGTCCACATTCAGTGACGAGCTCATCAGGTGCTGACATGCCATGACTTATCTCCGTATAGTGTGAATCTGGATCCTTTGGAGGGCATGTCGTGTCAGTAGAATTTGAATCTAAAAATATGTGGAGTGTAATACGGGATTCAGATATAGGGTCTAAAAAATCTCCCTGAGTGGGAGCAGTAAGCTCTGGTGGATGCGATCCCTCTGGTGGAGTGAGGGTGAGCTATGTGTTGGATATGGACGACATGAATACACCCATGAGGGGATGTATGAGTGAATACGGACCTCAGATGTCGCGTGCACGAAAGCGTGCACGAAGGGAACCTTTTCTCGTATGAAAAGGACCACTCGATAAGTGGAAAAAGTCACTTTATAAGTGCATAAAGGCACTTGATAAGTGAATGAAGAAGAGGATATGTAAATGTGCTAATATAGGCTAATAAGCTTATATTTAGTTATTTCCTATAATAACTACCCCTAAAGCCTATAAATAGGACCCAAGGATAAGGCATTTACACTAATCTTACCATGCCATAAGTTTGCATAAGGCAACTTGTGTTCTTCTTCTCCCTTCCATTAAAATCCTCTTCTAAATAGAGATTTAGGCGGTGAAACGCTGCTTTGATCCTCCGTGACGAAGTACTGACCGTTGTGGCTAATCCGAGGGCAAAGTTCAGATATTACTGTGCCGCATACGCAAGCGTAAGTCTCTACTTTATTATTCGATTCTAACGTCGTTGTTTTGACAGGATCCTACATTGGTATCAGAGCCATACGGGTTCACCCCGGTCTAACCGTCGCCCCGGTCTCACCGATGAATGAGGCGTTGTCTCTTTCACGAATGAGTCTCCTTCCATTATGGATATGGTAGGAACGCATCGTGACTGAGAGAATCGCAGTAGTTGTTCTTTTCACGTTAGGGTCTTCTGCCATTACGGATATGACATGAACTCTCCGTGACGGGAAGAACTTACCATTCATATTGCCAAACTCGCGCTCCTCATGGATGCTGAGTCTCCATTCAATTGAGAATGTGAACTCTCTTCATGTAGAGCGTGAAGTTTGCGGCCTTGAAAACACGTTCTCTTCATTTTTTTGGCACACGGCCATTGAAGCAAAACCATTTTCTCGACGAACGGGTGCTTCATCGGAGAAGACTATGGTGGTTATTCTCAACAAAGAAGATGACATTTTTGGTGCATGATCACCATGGCCATATGGGCTATGGAGGCAATGCATCCCCCCTCCCCATGTGGAGGGGGTTGGCTACGGCCAATAACAACCATGGCCACCCCTCCGGCGGGGGTGTGCGGCCAACCCCATGCAAGGGGGTGGCCGGCCATGGCCCATATGGAGGCAATGCATCCCCCCTCCCCATGCGGAGGGGGTTGGCTATGGCCAATAACAACCACGGCCACCCCTCCAGCGGGGGTGTGCGGCCAACCCCATGCAAGGGGGTGGCCGGCCATGAACATATGGGTCATGGCCGGCCAAGGCCAAAGGGCCATGGCCAGGCCTTGGCCGGCCCTGGCCGGCTCTGGCCGGCCAGGGCCAGGGGGCCTTGGCCGCGGCCAGGCCAGGGCCTGGCCGGCCCTGGCCGGGGGCCAGGGCCAGGCCAGGGCCCTGCCGGCCCTGACATAGGCCAGGGCCGACGCCCTGGCCTCAGGCTAGGGCCTGGCCGGCTCTCGTCGGGGGCCAGGGCCAGGCTAGCGGCCCTGTCGGCCCTGGCAAAGGCCAGGGCCGACGCCCTGGCCTCAGGCCAGGGCCTGGCCGGCCCTGGCCGGGGGCCGGGGCCAGGCCGGCGCCCTGGTCGGCCCTGGCAGAGGCCAGGGCCGGTGCCCTGGCCTCAGACCAGGGGCCTAGCCAGCCCTGGCAGAGGCCAGGGCCGGCGCCCTGGCCGGCCCTGGCAGTGGCCAGGGCCAGGCCGAGGCCTGCCGGCCCTGGCCGAGGCCAGTGCCCGGCCACTGCCGGCCCCGGCCTCGGCCAGTGCCGAGCCCCGGTTGACCCTGTATTTGGGAGGAGGCTTGCATGAATGAGACATGCATGGCCAACCCATACGGGGCCGATTACAGTTCTCTGCGGCAAATTTCCCTGTAGAAGGGGAGCGCATGGATCCATACGGAAGCCGGCGACGGTGGCTTGCAGAAAAATCCCCTCAGGGGGGATCCGGCCTTGGCACGGCTACGGCTCAATCCCGGCAATGGCCAGGGATTGCCGTATATTTTGTTAGTATCATAAGAGTACTAGGTTGAAATATCGCATTTGCTTTTGAAAAATATGTTTTCAAAAACGCTTTTCCGCTGCGAAGTACTATAAGAGTACTATCGTTTGATAAGTGAGGGGGAAATATTGAAAGTTGTTCTAGATGGTGATTGGAATCGTAGAGACCTTTCCGATTCTAGAGCAACATCTTCAATATTTTTCGAAAGTAACTTATCAAATATAAATAATATCATTCCAAGTGGGATTTTTCCAAGTGGGAGTGATATTAAACTAGTCTGAAATTTCACATTCGATTGATTCAGTATCTCAATGGATCATGATTCGACCAGTGGTCTTTTGGACTAGTTTGTGGGACACCTCAGCTTAGTCTGGGGGTAGTGAACCATGGACTAGCCATTTCCCTGGTCGGTCCGCTGGCCGAGACTAAATGAATCATGAAAATGTAACAATATGATGACTATGTATATGAAATTAATGCAATGTTTTTAATCGAACCTTCTTTTCATGTCTTTTGCAGCATTTTAAAGCTAAAATGTCTTCTGCCGCTAAAAACATCGTCGCTGAGTTGAACAAAGGTGAAAAACTCAACGGCGATAATTACAAACTATGGTCCATAAAGATACAATATGTTCTAGAGGAGCAAGACGTGCTCGAAACTCTGAAGAACAAAATGATTGAACCTGAGTTGGGCACTACGGCCCAACACAAACGAGACAAGGAAGCTTTTGATGATTGGTCTCGGAAGAACAAGATAGCTCGCATTACGTTATTGTCCAGTATGGCCGATGATATAATGAGCATCTTCCGGGAGCATGACCTAGCCATGGACATATGGTCCAAGCTTGAGGAGAAGTTTGGTGGCACCTCGGTGTCCAAACTTCGTTCTTTAACTATAAGATTTGATTCATACAAGAAACGTCCAGATCATTCCATGGGGAAACATCTGCGACATATGGTGAATCTCATCTCAGAGTTAAAGGATGCAGGTCATGTGCTCACTGATGAGCAACAAATCCAAGCAGTCATACGTTCCCTGCCAAATGGGTGGGACCAAATGAAGATGCATCTCACTCATAATGAGAGCATCAAGAACTTCAACGATGTTTCTAAGCACCTCGAGTTAGAGGAAGAGCGGCTTGCGGCCGCCAAGCCAAGTGCAGAAGTGCACATGGTTGCTAGTTCCTCACACGGAGCAAAGAAACGTAAAAATCATTCGAAGTTTACCAAGAAACCTGAGTCTACCAAGAAACCCAAACATAAGGGTGGGCACAAGAAATGGCACAAGAAGAAAGACTTGAAGAAGATCAAGTGCTTCAAGTGCAACAAGTTCGGTCATTATGCCCGTTCGTGTACGGGTGGAGGCGACGAGATAACTTGTAATTATACTAGTTACATATGTGTTTCTAGTTCAATATTTCTTGTGGAATCTAATCCATTTTGGATAATTGATTCAGGTGCCACCGACCACATAGCAGGGACAGACGGTCCTTCGTGGAGTATCACCGGATACCCCCAAGGAACAAAGTGGATATATGTAGGAAACAACACACGTGTTGAAGTGAAAGGCATTGGGACTTGCAAGCTCGTCTTGGACAACGGCTGCACTATCTTACTACATGATGTCCTCTTCGCTCCAGATATTCGAAGGAATATTATATCTGTGGTCGTTTTAATGGGTCTTGGTTATAATTGGTTTTTTCATGATTGTAAAGTGGACTTATTTTGTAATAATTCTTTAATTGGTACTGGGTATGTATTTAAAGGATTTATTGTATTAAATACAATGTATGACTCCTCATTTTGTAATGAAAATTTCCTTGTTGCAAATTCTTCGACTTATGAGTCAGATATAATTTGTTGGCACGCAAGGCTTGGTCACATTGGACCAATGCGTATGGATAGACTTGCCAAACGTGGCCTTCTATCCAATGTTTCAAAGGTCGATATGTCAACCTGCGAACATTGCCTTGTAGGAAAATCTTGTCGCAAGCCGTTTGGAACCGGCACAAGGGCCGAGGTTCCATTACAGCTCATCCATTCGGACATATGTGGTCCGATGAATGTCAAGACAAGACGCAGGAAGTCCTATTTCATCACTTTTATTGATGACTTCACCCGATTCGGACATATCTATTTGATATCCCACAAAAGTGAAGCATTAACCTGCTTTAAAAACTATATGAGTTTGGTGGAAAATCAATTAGATCACAAGATTAAGGTCTTGCGAACCGATAGAGGCGGTGAATATCAATCGGCAAGTTTTAAGGAACTTTGTGATGAAAAAGGCATAGTTCATCAGGTAACTATGCCTTATACTCCGCAACAAAATGGTGTTGCAGAAAGGATAAATAGGACTTTAATGGAAATGGTCCGTTCAATGATGGCGCAAGCTAACTTGCCAATCACCTTTTGGGGTGATGCATTATTGACGGTCGCTTTCATCTTAAACCGCGTATCCTCAAAATCAGTTAGCTCCACTCCTTATGAGTTGTGGAACCAAAGGTCTCCTGACTTAAACATTTTAAAATCATGGGGATGTGCATCCTACGCACATATTTCCTCCCATAAGTATGGCAAACTCGGGCCACGGGGAAGGAAATGTATCTTTATACGATACGCGGAAAACTCCAAAGGTTATGTTTTCATTGGTCAGGAAGACAATGGAGGTCTAATTGAATTTGAGTGGAGGGATGTCACTTTCTTGGAAAATGAGTTTCCAAGACAGGGCGAGATAAGTCAGGACTTATCTCTATTTGAGATTAATGATCAAGAAGGATTACCTCATTCGAGTGGGAGAATTCTCGGTGAAGACGAAAATATGTTTCAAACTTCACCAATGGATGATACGAATGACGCGAATCCTATTCCATACGGGAATAATGATCCAAGTGGGAGCATTTCTAACGACATTCCAAGTGGGAGTGATATTAGAATTGATCTAAATTCGAGTCAACAAGGACTTGAAGAATCTCAAATACGACGTAGTAGTCGTACAAGGTTGGCTCCTCTAAGATTTGAGGATGAATTTCCGCAAACCTTTATGACTTTAATACAAGATGATGACAAGCCTGCTACTTTCAAACAGGCTCTATCATGCCCTGCGAAAGACAAATGGATGGAAGCGATGAAGAAGGAGTTGGAATCCATGAAAGTTAACCAAGTCTGGGACTTAGTTGACTTACCCAGAGGATGTAGAGCTATTGGGAACAAATGGGTTCTTAAGATCAAGCATAAGGCTGATGGCTCTATAGACAGATATAAAGCTCGCCTTGTCACGAAAGGTTTTACGCAACAGGAAGGGATAGACTACGAAGAGACCTTCTCACCTGTTGTTCGTTTTACCTCGATTCGCCTAATTCTGGCTATGGCAGCTTGCTTAGACCTCAAATTACATCAGATGGATGTAAAGACTGCCTTTCTCAATGGAGAATTTGATGAGGAGATCTATATGGAACAACCAACAGGGTTTGTAAAAGAAGGAAACGAACATAAGGTTTGTAAACTTCGTAAGTCCATATATGGTCTTAAACAATCCTCGAGGCAATGGTATATACGATTTCAAGAAGTTGTCTTATCAAATGGTTTTTCCATGCTTGATGAAGATAACTGTGTATATATCAAGAGGATTAAGAGCAAGTACGTTAGTATGTCTCTATATGTAGATGACATTTTAATAGCCGAAAATGACAAGGGCTTTGTGATGGATATCAAGGCTTGGCTTTCATCAGTTTTTGAGATGAAAGACATGGGAGAAGCCGCATATATCCTTGGAGTTAAGATTTCAAGGAATCGTTCGAAGAAACTTCTTTCTCTTTCACAAGAGACTTATATAAAGAAGGTTCTAGAACGTTTTAATATGCATGACTGTAAGTCCATTGATACTCCTATAAGCAAATGCGATAATTTATGTCTGAAATCGTGTCCAAAGAACCAAAAGGAAAAGGAAATTATGGAAAAAGTTCCATATTCCAGTGCAGTTGGTAGTCTTATGTACGCTATGATGTGTACAAGACCGGACATCTGTTTTGCCGTTGGAATGGTAAGTCGTTACCAATCCAATCCAGGGCAAGTACACTGGAAAGCAGTTAAGAGGATAATGCGGTATCTTAAAGGAACTGCGGACTATGCTTTATGCTATCAAGGAAATGCTTTGAGGCTCGAAGGCTAGACTGATGCTGATTGGGCGGGTGATCTCGATGAGCGACGATCGACCTCAGGATATGTTTTTCTACTCGGATCTGGTGCAATATACTGGAGTAGCAAGAAACAATCCTGCATCGCACTTTCAGCTATGGAAGCCGAGTTTGTAGCATTTAGCATGACAGTCCAAGAGGCTGTTTGGCTTAGGAAATCTTAGACAGGCTAATTGATGCAAGTGACTCAGATGCTGTACCAATACACAGTGACAGTCAAGCATCTATAGCTTATGTCAAAGATCCAAAATTCCATTGTAAGACCAAACACATTGATATCCGCTACAAATTTGCAAAAGACTATGATAAGACCAAGAAGGTAGACATAAGGTACATATTTACGCATGAGATGATAGCGGATCCGCTTACGAAGGCGATCCTCAGAGATGTGTTTTACAAACACTTATCATCTCAAGGATTGCGTAAGAGCTGAGTTGTACCAATGTAAATTCCCATGTCTGTAAAAGATCAAATTTAATAAAAGAATAAGTTCTTTTCAACATTGCATATGAGTTTCTATAAAATGTTTGTGTACATTTTAAAATCTCAGCTGTATTTTCTAGTATGTCAGACAGATTGAGGTTGGCTCTCTCACATGAGCAACCGCCTTTATTATATCAGATGGATAAAAATAAAGATGAGACCTGTTTAAAGTCAAAATCGTCAGACGGATAATTTAGAGGCATGACTTAAACAAAATGGTCGTATGAAAGATCTGCATCATATGGATGCTTACAAAAGATCTAAGAGGATTCTTAAATCCTATATGTCTTATGCGGGATGTGGGTCCAGAAGATTATTTGAGTAGTAAAAGGGACTCAAAATCAGACATTGTGGTGTCTGATCATCATCCTTACAACATCATTAAGACATACGCTCCCTGGGAAAGGAGTGATGTTGTAATACGTATTCATACTACGTATGCATTTTGACCATTGGGTTAGAATAGTAATTGTGTTTACTATTATGTGAGACCCAAAGACCACATGGGTCTTAACTCATTACCCTTATGGACTCTAATTGGTTCCTTTAGATTTGACTGGGTGATTGCTATCTTAGCATATTGCTTATGGACTATGGTCAATTCGGTCCGGCGGGGCATGTTAGAAAAGCAAGTCAAGTCAAGATCGAAAGGGTCGCAAGAAGAGGAAGATTAATTTCATATTCACATTTGGACTTTAAAGATTCAAAGCTGGCCAGCCAATTGTAATCCAGATGGGATTCAATTGTTGAATATAAAGTATAAAGAATGTGAAGAAATAATCTAGGGTAAAGCATGCGTTAATCTACTCAACTTTGCACCTCGAGGAGTGTTGTGTATCTCTAACAAGTGCACAAACATCGGACTCTATGCGCATGACGGTCACACGGCCTATTTCTCGTTTTATGATAAACAGAAGAGTTAAAGGAAAAGATGTTTCCTTACAATCCCCTCAAGTGTGAGTGGGAGATGTTGGATATGGACGACATGAATACACCCATGAGGGGATGTATGAGGGAATACGGACCTCAGATGTCGCGTGCATGAAAGTGTGCACGAAGGAAACCTTTTCTCGTATGAAAAGGACCACTCGATAAGTGGAAAAAGTCACTTTATAAGTGCATAAATGCACTTGATAAGTGAATGAAGAAGAGGATAAGTAAATGTGCTAATATAGGCTAATAAGCTTATATTTAGTTATTTCCTACAATAACTACCCCTAAAGCCTATAAATATGACCCAAGGGTAAGGCATTTACACTAATCTTACCATGCCATAAGTTTGCATAAGGCAACTTGTGTTCTTCTTCTCCCTTCCATTAAAATCCTCTTCTAAATAGAGATTTAGGCGGTGAAACGCTGCTTCGATCCTCCGTGACGAAGTACTGACCGTTGTGGCTAATCCGAGGGCAAAGTTCAGAGATTACAGTGCCGTGTACGCAAGCGTAAGTCTCTACTTTATTATTCGATCTTAACGTCGTTGTTTTGACAGGATCCTACACTATGGAGGTAGTGGTAGAGGCAAGGGAGCATAAGGCTCAATAGAATGAGTCGTGACGTTCACGGCTCCACGCTCTCCCTCCTCGTCGATATGGACATCCTCCATGGCCTCCTCGATGCCGTATGTCTCAAAAATATTACCTGCATGGGGAAGGCGACTCATATCAAAATTTTCAAATTGTAAACCATAAGTGTTACCTTCCGTGGTGCAAGTCGAGGGTCATAAAGCTTGACGTCCCCCGGCTTTTCGATCTCGTAACAGAGTGCAGTTGGTTTGGGGGATGCCGATTTAAAATATTTGTATCGCAAATGCACAGTGTTGTAGTGTGGCTTGGGGGTTGAACACAGGGAGGCGTGGTTGTGCTTGTTTCTAAGAGGAACCAATTCACCCTACGGGTGAGCTAGCCCGATCGATAGATGGTTTGTCACGGAATTTAAATACAGATGATTAAAAATATAAAGGGAAACCTAGGACTTCGGTTTCCACCCTATCATGTGTTCTCACTATTACGATCGACGGATAGGAATACGATTGGAATTAGGGTTTAGTGGTGAGACGTTGCATCTAAGAGTGATACCAGCGTCCCATGGGCCCGATATTCCGTCGGTGCCCAGGATGATACGCCGGACTACCCAGGTTCGGTCAGTGGGCATTCCCATGTCCATTACCACTGATCGACTCCAAGAGCACTAAGCTCGCAACGAGAACTCCCAACATCTCGTCCCGCCGCTCTCGTGCACTAGGATTTGATGTCTACGCTAAGGGCGTGAGCTATGGCTAAGGAGTCAACCGCCAAGTTTATTCACCCTTGGCCCTACGATCAAAGGCGGTCTTTTTCCCACCAATGACAATGAAACACCCCGCGTAAAATCTAAATTCCTAATCCCTATCGAAATCATAGTCCTATGGATGCATCAGGGAGAACCCACGAAGGGGTTTCCACCAAAATCCCAGATCTGGGAACTACTCACACATTATAGCTAAAAAGCAATCTAAATGAAAATAAACCATAAAAATCATGATCAGGCAATTGAAACATGGTAGTAGCAATGCAATTAAGACTATATTAAAATTTGACAAAGATCAGAGAACTTACAGATAATAATAAAATTCCAGCCGTCACAAATAGAGAAAAAGACAGAAAAAAATACACAGCTCCCGTTTCAGAAAACCTAGGCATCTATATATAGAAATCGACTTCACCCGATCGGTTGAAGAATCAACCGATCGGGTGAGCTGCTACGTGCTTTGGCTGCGAGCTTCAGAAATTTCACCCGCTCGCTTGACCCAACCGGTTGGCGCAAGCGGGTCGTCGTTTGAAGGGATGTGGTCATCAGGTGAACCGATCGGTTAAGTTATCAACCGATCAGTTGGAATTAGCACCCAAAAGAATAGAGACTTCAGTCAACTTGGCACGGTTAGCGGGCCGTCGGGTGAGCTCTCCGGGTCATCGTTCGTAAAATTCGCTACAGATGAACCGATCGGGTGAAGGTCACCCGATCGGTTGGAATTTAGCTCCAATTTCCCGAGAACTCTGTTGGGATGAACCGGTCGGTGAACCAGTCGGTTGACCTTGCACTTCACTTCAGCTTCAGTCCGGGTCAGACACGCGTGCATCACCCGGTCGGTTGGCTGTGTCTAACCGATCGGGTGGGGGCTGAAAGATGGCAATCTTCGTTGTTTGGCCCCTGGATCGCGCGTGACTCCTCCCGTTGCTCTGGGGACTTATGATATCTTTGTTATGTGTACCCTACGCTGGCAATCTCCTGCAAACACACAAAAGCACGGAAAAGTGAAAGAAAACTAGAAAACACGAGAAAATGGATACGGGACGGCGGAAAATAACGGAAAAACACAAAGAAGACGTGCGTGAATATATAAAATATACACACACGTCAATATCTTAAAAAAATTTAATACTAAGTATACATATCATATATTAATTGTACAATTTTTAAACATATACGTACTATTTTATGAATTTTTTTCAACCTTTTAAATTATTTTTACTTATTTAAATGGGGCGGGGCGGGCCTGGGGTCGGGCTTCCAGCCCACGGGCCGACCTGGCCCGGCCCCTGGCCTCCCTGTCAAATGGGTCGGCCCGGCCCGTTGGCCACCTTAAGGTGAACCTAAGACGTTTTGGGTTTCATATGAACATGCAAAACCCTTTAAGTTCACTCGATATTTGTTGTTTTCTGTTTTAGAATATGAAAATCAAAATGAATAGCCCCGATTGTCCGAAAAAGGAGGATGGACTTTTTTTGATGCGCACATATGACTTAGCCACGTATGTAATATGTTTATTATTCTGTTTATAAAACTGGCATGACTGTTTAAAAAAACAAAACAATTCTAAATATTTAATGTTTCAAAAACTTACTGTGAACTTTGGCATGGTATCAAGATAGTGTTGTTATTTTTAAAATTCATGAAAATGGGTTCGTTCGACATTCGGTATTGGTGATGCTTAGTGCGAAGCTCACTAGCCAAGTACATTGGCCTTATGATGAGGTGGTTATTTTTGAACATGGAGGATATTGAGTTTTTTTGGTTTAGCTCAGGTTTGTAATGTGTTTGTATTAAGATGGAATGCTGAAAAATAGGATACAAAAAACTAAAACTCTCTTAAGATTAATCTAGGATTTATGAGGATTTTTTGGAGATTTTTTGGAGCACAAAACACTGATTTTCTAATGCCTAGAAGTGGATTTTATCTCAGCCCAATCAAATTAACTATGTTGCCCACTGAGCTACCGCATGCAATGTGATTTATGAGGATTTTTGGAGGCCAAAATACTTATTTTCTGAAAGCATAGAAGCGGATTTTATCTCAGCATAGTCAGATGAACAGTGCGGCCATGTACTGTGTGGCCTACTTAGTTGTCGCACGTGTGTCGTGCGTGCAAGCCAGGCAGGCGGATTGCAGTGCTCGTGGCCTACGAGTAGGCAGGTGGCCTACGTGCAGCGCAGCCCGTAGACGTGTGTTCCACGTGAGTTGCGCATGCGGGCGCACAAGCAAGTAGCGCGTACTGGGAAGCGGGTGGTTATACGGATCTGAACCTGATTCAAATCATGATTTCTTTTAGCTCCGTTAGGGAAGTGTTAAGGGTATTTAAATATTGTTTTAGCTAGTTTTTGGTGGAATTTTCTTGTACAAATTTACGACTACATGTAGAAATACAGAAGACACAGAGGGGCCAGCGTTTGAGAGCCAAAAGAGTGTTTTCTACATTATTTGCTTCTCCGAATTATTAGCAGGTTTCATTATTTATTTGAACCAAATGACATAACTAGTAATACAAGATTATTGAAGCATTAGTGATCTCTCCAACTAGACATACACCAAGTATTGTTTGGAATTGGTATAACTTTTGGTGTTAGATGCGTGTTTTTATTTTTTATGTTTGCATTACTTTTCATATATACGGATGTATTGCGAGTTTTGTAGATAAATTCTTAAGCTATGTTTATTGGTTCAATGATCTTAGAATTCTGTGTGGTGATTGTCTTCTTGATAAGTCTATCAAAAGGGCATATGGGCCTAAAAGTGGCGATCCCAATCACCCCCAACCGTTGATAATGACATAGATCTTTTTGAATAGCCATGTTGGCAACCCCAGCTAGTTATATACATTACCTAAAAGGGTTGCCAACTCTCAACAATTTTAAAATATTAAAAATTAAATTAACGACTAAATTCGGACTCGAAAGCTGATGTGACCCGAAATTGGTCGATTTTTGTTGAACATGTTCAATCTTTAATTTTTTTAAAAAATAACCTAAATTGAAAAGTTGTCTTTGAACTGACCAAAAAAATCAAATTCAATTTTCCTAGCATTTTATTTCATCTGCTCTCTCCCCCCTCGTTCTCACATCGGTCATTATGCTTGCATGCAACTAATGCATATGTTCGTAGAGTTGTAGGTTTTAATGGCATGCTAGGCCACTCCCAATGGGGGGCTGAACCATTCAAACCCAGTAGGGACTGACTTTGAGCCACGTCAGATTCATCATCTGCACCATCCCAATAGAGGGCTGAAATCAGAGACTGAACGGTTGCCCCGTCAGCTTCCAACTGTGTATTACCAGACGTCTGGTGTAACCCCATTAGACGTCTGGTGTAACTCCATTAGACGTCTGGTGTAACTCCATCAGACGTATGGTAATCCAGCCGTCTAATTTTTTTCAAATCTGAAATAGATTAGACGAGACAGCTACCCACCAGGTGTCTGATCTAATTTTACGCTCCCATGATCACACGTCTGGTTCCTTATCACCGGACATATGGTCCTGAAAGGGTTTCAAAAAATTAACTCTTGCCAGAATCAAGCGTCTGGTGGGTACCAAAAAGACGTATGATCCGTTTAGTTTTTGAAAAAAACAGGCTGCTACCGAGTCAGCGGCTAAATGGGGGGCTGAACTCGGGCTTAAAATTTTAAACCCCAAATTCATTCACTGCTGAGTCAGCCCCTGTTCAGCCATCTCTCTTCTCCTTTTTGCAAACACCTCCTCCACCTAGGATGCCCAAAATTCTGCCCCCATCGGTTTTGCTTTTAAAAGAGTTGGTCTTTGCTAGATGGTAAGTAATCATGCTTCATAAGGGAAAAAATAAGAAGAAAAAATTTGGTTCTTTTGTTGAAGTAGAGTTCCTCACATGTAAGATGTTTTCCCAAGTAAAGGCATTAATCGCTGTGGACTTCAACTTGTGCTTTTACTAGAAATAACATGTGCATAGAGTGCACGGCGAAGAAAAAACCCATACAGAGGATGCGATGAACACTTGGAACCAAAAAAATAACGAAAAAGTAGGTGTGCATGTCGTCATTGTTGAGGGGTAAAAAGGCAAAAACAGGGGGCCACCATGCAAAAAACATGTTAGGGGCTAACCTGAAAACGGCCAATTGCATACCTGTAAATAGTTTAGATAGGGATGTGATTAATTTGATTCATGAAAAGGGATGGCATGACTGTAATAAAGGGAAAAAGCATGGTTCAAAGTTTGGATCTCTCCACCAAGACACCCCAAAACCAACACTCAAACACAAACACACACACATCCAAGAGGGCCCCACTTTGCCCATGTGGCACAACAATGGCCAATCCTGTGTCCTAGTCAACTTATGATGGGGACAAAGGCATGTGCCTGGGACAACCCTCGGTGGACTTCCCTACATAGTGCACGGTGTGAAAAAAAACTACGAACAAGATGTGATGCACAAGTGCAACAAAGGAGTGAGATATGTGGGTGTGTGTCGATATCATCGGGGAAAATGTGGCCAAAAAGTGTGGGGCAGAAGAAGGAAAAGCAGGGACCAAATCAGAAAAACCCACCAAAACCCAACACCAAAACAAAGACCAAAACACCACCCCACCCACTGGGACTCACCTAGGTTTGTCCTAGTCAGCTTGTCCCAGTCAGCTTATGACTGGGACAATCCTACATGGACATCCCTTTTTTGTGTACTAGATGTTCCTTTTTATGTTTAGGGTTTCTCGACCGTATAAGCTTAATTCACAAGAAACTAGTTCTGGGAGTCCAAGCCTATGCCACTGAAGGAGCAAATCCTTAATGGTCTTATAAACTCCTCTATGCCCTTTTATTGAGGCATTGCACAGATCCTAGGCTTTAAATACAGAGGCCCCAATGCCAAGCATAGAGCCTTTGGGCTAACCATAGGTTTCTTAAGCTGGCTCTAATCAAAATCTAACAAATATCTTAGAAGAGTTAGATAATTATTCGAATTTCTCCTAAGTAACTATCAAATTCAAATCTCTCAAATTAAGAACTACCTATTTAGTAAAAAAATCCCCAAAAAAAATAAAGTTAAAAAATAATGAGTGGAATGTGATACAACCCCCCAAATGGACTGGAGAGAGGCGAGCCGACCGCTAGGCCCAAAACTGCACTGAGCTCTGGCCGAAAGGGGGCCAGGAGCAGGTCGGGGTGCAGCGGCCCAAGACCTCCATTCAGCAAACGGTTGACCCCAACTGAAGGGGCAAACCTCTCCCCAGATCACACCCGTCTCGATCGCCATTGAAGCCACCATTACGTCCGACTTGATCGCCATTTAAGGGACCATCAATGCAGGCGGACACGGAGGGAGGAATGATAAATGCCATGAAGGCATTTACATGCAAGAGGGCACAGAGGGAGGAATGATAAATGCCATGAAGGTGTTGACATGCAGGACTCCTATAAGAGACCCGGAAAACAGATCGCAAAGGACCAAATCTTGGATACTTGACACACATGTATACCATCCACTCAGACCTTCTTCCACCTCATATTTCTCCTCCATAGCTTGACCGAGAACTCACGCTTGGTCTCTATGTGAACCAAGCTCGGTTTCACTGAAGCACCTCTCAGTCAAGATCTAACTTAGGCATCAGAGGGAACTTGGTCGGAACCAAGGTCTGACCCCCTAACGAGTTCTTTATTTTGCAGATCCGAAGAGATGTCACCTCACAGTAGCTTCCCTTCGGTGTCCCATCACCTGGATCCAAATGCCCACGTGCCAGAGCGCATTCGACCGATCAATCCTGACGGCTGTTAACCCGCCGAGGCTACCCTTCAGCATACCGTTGCTCGGCCCCGTGCATTCCCGCTCAAGTGAATGCTCGATCAATCGACCCCGAAGGCCATCCCCGTCTCTTGAGACAGCGACGACATTCAGACCTCTGGACTACCATCCAGCAGTGAGAAAACACCCCGAAACATCTGGCGTCGTCTGTGGGAAATCATCGCCCATGATATCCGCAACAACTAATATGGACCAGTACAACAACAGAGGGGCCCATATGTCGCCCATCCATGAGGAGGGTGACTACATAGTGCACGAGGCTGGACACACCTGCTCTATCGAAGAAACCGATGACTCACGTTCGGTAACCTACGAATAGTTCTACCACTTCACCAAGGAGATGAACACCAACTTCCAGACACTGGCGGTGACTGTTCAGCAACTCGCATGCCCACAACACCTCTTTGGGGGAACTTGACAGGGTTCCTCGACCGCCCAGGGGCACGCCCCTACTGCGCTCGACCGTGGTCACAAACCACAGTGGGAGAAGCCCGAATTGGGAGCAGAGGTTCGTGCTGTCGAACTTTTCTCATACATAGTCTCAGACCCCTACCTCCCTCCGAAATAAGGGGAGAGAAAGAACCGAATGGACTAGGGACGAGCCAACTGCAGCCTCATCAAAACAATCCTGCTCGACCCGAGGGCAGTCATCCAGCCGCTCGGCCACTGAGGATCGACGGGGGCGAATCAGAAGCCCACGCTGAAAGAAGCAAAGGAGTTGTAAGGAATGCCACCGAAGGGAGAACACCCGGTGACCAACATCGATTCCCAGCCAGGATGGTCGCGAGGTCAGTTCCTCTTTCGCCTCCGTGAATCTGCCTAAACCGCCCGAACACCAGGTTGAAGCGTCATCGGACCAGGTCTTCCTAGAAGCCCCCGTAGACGAATGCTTCCCACTGATGAGGAATATCACCGATGCGTATGTACCCTCCAGGTTCAAAGTCACGAAAATGGAGAAATACGACTTCACATGGGACCCCCAGGAGCACGTCCAAGATTACAAGGGGATCATGGAGTTCCAGGGGGCCGACGATGCCCTATTCTGTCGAGGCTTCTATACCACACTCCAGAAATTAGCTAAGGAGTGGTATAACAGCCTCCCCGATCAATCCATCGGTAATCATCAGGACCTGTCCCATATCTTCTGCAACCAATTCATGGCTGGGCGATGGAGGAAACCTAGCTCGGGCCTCTTGTTCAACATAGTGCAGAAGCTGGGCGAGACTCTGAGGGGCTACATGAAGCGCTTCAACACCCAAAGGCTAATAGTGGAAAGCTGCCCCGAAGTGGTCATAATAGCAACCCTAATGAAAGGGCTCAGACATAGAGGCCAGAAGAAGTCGCTGCATCAGGACCCCCCAAGGGCCTTGATCACTCCTTATTTTACACTCTTTTTCCCGCATGTTTGCATGCCATTTAGACCGCCCAAATCATGTTTTTCACGATATATCGACGATATTGCGATGCTTTTCACGATTTGTTGTTTTTGTCGCATTTCAGGTGATTTGGCGCGATTTGGAGTGATCTCGAGATGCGCTTACTCTAGACGGTCACCAACGACCTCCCCGAGGGGTATTTTGATGTTGGAGAGGAGCAGAAGAAGAACGGACGTCGCAGGAGCGACGAGGAGGCCAATACAAGCAGATTGGGCATTTTTTGTGTCCCACTCGGCCGAGTGGAGGAGCCACTCGGCCGACCAGCGAGACACTGCTCGGCCGACCAGATCAGACACAATTTACCTGTGCACTCGGCCGAGCACCGAAGACCACATCGGCCGAGTGACGACATCACGTCCGCCCGAGTGGCGCCCAGACGAAGCCCTTCCAAAACATCCAAGTTACTGTTTTTCGGCTGCCTGAACTTCAGAAGACCCACTCGGCCGAGTGGTTAATCCCGTCCGCCCGAGTACTATGAAGCCATCGGCCGAGTGACGACAACTCACTCGGCCGAGCCGCCCCCGAAGTAGAGACCCCTGAAAGCCCCGACTTACTGGAAAATTACAGGGTTTTCACTCGGCCGAGCGACTTTTGTCACTCGGCCGAGTGCGATGCGCTGCCTGTAGCGAAAACTGCGGAAAACGGGCTGTGCAGGGGTATTTTGGTCACAGTTTTTGGATGATTTTGAGGGCTATTTAAACCCTGTTTTAACCCTAGTTTAGATAGCCTCTCTCTTAGATTTTTTGCAGCTTTTTAGATTAGTTTTTTAGCTTTATTCTTATGATTCGAAAGGAGACAAAGATTGGAATTTTGTTGGATTCAATTGAAGAACTCCATTGGTTTGCATCTCTTTTCCTTAAAAATTCTATTTTTATTGCTTATCTCAATATTGTGATGAATTCCATTGCTTATTTCAACGATTATTTTTGTGATCTTGCTATGATTTGTGAGTAGTCTCCACGTCTTGGGGCGTGGGGATGAACCCTACAAGCCCATTTTCATATTTGTGATGAATTGGTAGAAATTGTGCTAGAATTGTTATTAGGGATTAGATTGGGATCAATTTACTACGGATGGCTAGGTATTCATATCAATTGGGATTTGCAAGAGATTGGATCCCAATTTAATAGGAAACCCTAGAAATCCGAATTGGGTTGGAGTCGGATTTTCGAAGTATCGGTTTGCAAGAGATTGGACCGATACTAGGATTTCCGGTTGCAATTCCATGCCAATACCCGTTTGCAAGAGATTGGACGGGTAGGAACTATCCCAATCTAGGTTGTGGACCGAGTTTGCAAGAGGTTGGGCTCGGTGCGCGATTGGACGATGATGTTGATCCTAATGCTAGCTTTCCTAGGCTAGGGTTTGCAAGAGATTGGACCCAAACCTAGGATAGCTACAGACCGGCAACAGCGCGAGAGCGTGAGCTTGGATCTACATTCAGTTGCAACTAGTTCATCCAAATTCTCATTCAAGCAATTTTGATACCGATAAACCGCATTTATGAAATGCGGTGAGTAGCGGGGATTCCCCATTCCCTAGACGTTCTTTATTTGATTTGATATTTCCGCATTTTTGTCTGACGATTGTGACAGGATCGCCAAAGGCAAATTTCTCTCTTAAATAGCCAGGTTGATTGGAACAAGCACGGTCATTCGTCCTCCCTGTGTTCGATATCCCGCTCGCTGCTACACCGTGCACTTGCGGTAAAACTACAACCGTTCTTGTATGATGTGATATACGTATGATAACAGAATGATAATTTTGATTGGTACTACTTATTTTATGAGATGTCGTATGCGTGTATACCATGAGGTGTGCCCGCACATCCCGGAGCGATCAAGTTTTTGGCGCCGTTGCCGGGGAGGCGATTGCGTTTGATTCTTTCTCACCCTAGCTATTTATTTTTTTATTAATTATTATTATCATTATTTTTATTTCTTATTTCTTACCTAACCCTTCCACGGTACTAATCATTTCTTTGAAACTCTGTTTCCCCTGTGCATGTACACGAGATCTACGGAGGACCCTACGGCTATCTTATTTGATCCCGAGATCGAACGTACCGCGCGGAGACTCAGAGCGGAAAGGAGACAAAATCCGGAAGGGCGGTTTATGACCAAACCGGAAACTCCTGAACAATTGGCGGCAAGGATGGCGAGGCTAATTTCTATTCGAGATAGGCTTCGGCCTAAGACCTCTTCTACTACCTCATCCATTGCCATGCCGGAGTTGGCGGCTGACAAGAACTTCGAGCTAAATACTGGATTGGTAGTTCTGATGCAACAAGACCCATTTCATGGGAACGCCCATGAGAACCCCCACTACCACATCCAATTATTCTTGTCGAAGTGCGCCACATTTCAGATGCCGGGGGTCTCCATCGATGCCATCAGACTGCGTCTCTTCCCTTTCACGCTAAAGGACAAGGCACTATACTGGTTGAGGACGCAAGCTGAGGGTGTCTTCACCACTTGGGACAAGTTGGCGAGTGCATTCATTGACAAGTTCTATCCGCCATCCAAGACGGTGAAGATCCGGAGCGCTCTCATGTCCTTCAAGCAAGGACCACAGGAGACGCTCTATGAGGCTTGGGAGCGTTTTAAGGATTTGCAGCATCAATGCCTGCACCACAGCATAGAAGATTGGGAGCTAGTTCATAGCTTCTACAACGGTCTCCAACCGGGGACTAAACAAATTATTGATGCCGCGGAGAATGGTGCTATCTTGTCAAAGACTCCCGAGGAAGCTACGGCCCTAATTGAGGAGATGGCCTCAAATAATCAACAATGGGGTGATGAGCGAGGACACTCCACGTCCTCCTTAAAGCCAACTAGCATCTACGAGGCGAAGGCCGTAGCGGAGCTTACGAGCAAGTTTGATTCTCTCCACAAGGTGGTGGAGAGATTGTAGAAGTTTATCACGGAGCCCCAAGGAGCCCCTTCTACCTCCGCTCCAACGAACCAAATGTGTGATTGGCAAGACCAATCTCAAGCCATGTACTCGGGAGGAGAGCAAGGAGAAGGATCCTTGGAGCAAGTATAATATGTTGCGGGGAACCAAGGATATTGGGCCAATCCGGCCGCAAGAAATCATCCCGGATTCTCTTACGCCAACAATGAAGGAGCCTTGAACCCGCCACAACCGCCACCTCAACAAGCCCGACCACCACCACCCCAACAACAAAACTATCCACCGAGGGGGCCTACTCAACAAAATTTTCAACCGAAGCAACAAGTTCCACCATATAGGCCGCCTGGATACAACCAAGGGTGGAGAAATCAAAATCAAAACCCTCCTCAAGCTCAACAACGATCCGACTTCGAAGCTAGAGTGGAGGCGTTCATGGTCGAGCAAAATAAGGTAAATGCTACCTTGAAGGCGGGGCAAGACTCTCTTAATACCGTTGTGGCTCAAATATCGGAGCAATTGGCGTTACTCAATCGGAACACTCAACGATTGCCGGCGCAACCCGAGCAAAACCCACGAAGCAACACCGACCACATCAATGCCGTAGTTGCCGTTACTACTAGAGGTGGGAAGGACACCACCCCCGCCATGATCCCTACCGAGGAGCCCATGGAGGAAAGCTTGGAGCCAATTGAGCCAATAGTTGAAGTTGAAAAGGAGAAGGAGCCACAAGACAAGGAGAAATCTAGAGCGGAACAATTGATTGAGGAAAGGCGCTTCATGCCACCGGTCCCATTTCCCCAAAGGCTTGCTAGAGCGAAAATGGAGAAAAGGCTAGCGAAGTTTCTCGAGTATCTTAGAGGAGTTAGCCTTAACATTCCCTTCCTCGACGCCATCGTGGAGATCCCCACATATGCTAAATTCTTGAAGGACTTGATTTCGGGGAGAAAGAGGAAGGAGAAGATCATGCTAGCCGAGGAGGGCTCTTGGTTTACCAAGAGAGAAAAGGAGCCGGCCAAATTTAAAGATCCGGGGAGTTTTCGGATTCCTTGCACCTTGGGCGGCGTCCCTCTTCAAAAGGCGTTGGTTGATCTAGGGGCTAGTGTGAGCCTCATGCCTCTCTCCATGTTCTTAAGGCTAAACACCGGGACAAAGTTGAAACCTACCGACATGCGCATTCAATTGGCCGATGGACGCATAACAAGGCCGGTGGGGATCGCCGAAGACATCCCGTTACAAGTCCTGGGTGGAATATGCTTGCCATGTGACTTCGTGATCATGGACGTTAAGGAGGAGGGAGATACGTCATTGATACTTGGACGTCCGTTCCTCGCCACCGCCGGAGTAATTGTTGACGTGCGCGAAGGTACCCTAACTTTAAACGTCGGCAACATCGAGGTGGAGCTCCACATTCCTAAGGCTATGAAGCACATGCCTTACCACGAGGAACTTGACTACATGGACCTCCTTGATGAGGTGATAGAGGAGGCGATCCCCCACTCAATTGGCGCTCTTTTCGATGAAGATTTCGAGGAAGGCCCGGATTTAAGCCAAAATGAGAAGATAGATGATTCCCCCGACCTCTCCGCTGAAAATGATGAAGGCGACGCTGATGTCGCAAGGATTCAAGAGCTCTGCAAGCTCTCGAAATTAAAGTCTCCAAGGAAAGCTCCTCCGGTACGGAAATCGGCATCGCCGGTGAAGCCGTTGACCGGAGCAAATGCTAGCTTGGGGGGAGCCTCCCCCCAACACTATTCGAGATGGGAGATCACCGAGGGAGAACACGCCGCCACGTCCAAATCCAAGCGCGCTCCCCGAAAAGTTTGATGGGTGCATCTCATATGCACCAAACATCCCGCATTGATTGAAAATTATAGGGGGTCGAGCTCACGACCTTAAACGAGCGCTTGTCGGGAGGCAACCCAACGGTTTTCGCTTTATTTTCACTTTTTCTTTATTTTCATTTTAGAAATTTTTAGTGTTTTGAGTCGTTCGCCCAAAAATTTTGTGACAACGGGTCCAATTTTTCTTGACAGGAGAGGAGATAGGTAGATCCATCATGAGGAGGATGAACGAGACGACGAGGAGCATCCCAAGAAGGCGCTCGACGCTTATGGGGAAGATGGAATCGACTGGAGGAAGAAAGACGGAGTTTAGAGCCAAAACGAAGACAAACAGCAGAACACAAGGCTCACTCGGCCGAGCATACTAGTCACTCGGCCAAGTACACAAGTTCGTCCGGCCGAGCCGCCCACAAACGAGGGAAGTCTGCTGTACCCAACTCTCTGTTTATTTTCCTCATTTCATTACAACTGCTACTCGGCCGAGTATATATTTTCACTCGGCCGAGTAAAACGGATACCCTCCTAGGGCGAGTCTTGCCGAGTAGCTTGAGTCACTCGGCCGAATGGACTTACTCCACTCGGCCGAGGCTGGCAAAGCCACTCGGTCGAAGCGATAGCGGGGAGGAAATTTTCATTGATCCCACTCGGCCGAGTGGCCTAGTCACTCGGCCGAGTCGTAACTCTTATTATATAAGGGGCGAGGGGCGGGCACATTTTTCAAAATGCAAAACCCCCAAACGCCCGCGCCCCTTCAGTTCCCTCGCCCGCTCGCTTCGCACAAACCCCCACTCGCCCGACCAACCGCCCGATCGTCGCCGCTCGGCCCGCCACCGCCGGCCGAGCATCTCCGGCGCCTCGCCCGAGTCGCCGCCGGCGACAGCCGCCCCTACCACCTCCGGTATCGCTTTTATTGCCTTTTTCTCCTCTTTTTGAGTATTTCTTGATGATCCATGTGTTAAACGACCCCCTAACCCAAATCAATTCCTATATCTATCTATTATACCCCTAATGCTCCATACATTTTGAATATTACCCACTGATATCGCCTTTTCATGCGCAGGTTGCTTTTTGGAGCTTAGGGGAGCCCAGGGGAGCTTCTCGGGACTGATTTGAGCTTCGTGGAGGCGCTGACTTCGCACGCTTCCGTTGCTGAGCACTCGCGGCGTGTCTGGGTATACTCCTTCCACTCTTTTACACGCACCGCACTTTTTTCACTTTTCGGCGCGCTCGGGGCCGATATGCCGCCCCGGACACGGCCGCGGTCGAAGAGAGCTTCCGCCAAGCGGAAGCGGTCGGATGATGCCGGCCCCTCCCACGAGTTGGAGGACTCTCCTCCACCGTCCCCCACACACCCCGCACACCCAGCACAGCCTGCAGGCCCCGCACACCCCGCACAGCCCGCAGTGCACCAACAGCCCGCACAGCCTCTCCCTGCCGACCCACAGCCACCACCACCGGCTCCACTGGTCGGGCCGCTCGGGATTACGTTCCGAGACGATGCACACCGCGCCGTCTTCGAGCGTATCTCCCAGCGCTCGATCGTACCTTCCAGGTTTGCACACCTTGCTGAACTAGGACGCCTGGGGGTACTAGAGGGGATGCTCACGTTGTACGACAACGTGGGCTGGAGAGATTTCTTCCAGGTGTCGGTGGATACTTTTACCCGCCCGACACTTGAGGTTCTGAGTTCGATCGCCTGGACCGACGAGGGATGCTCGTTTAGGTTCATGGATCGAGAGTGCCAGGTCACTCTCGATATGATGAGAGCATTTTTCTCGTGGCCCGCTGTCCCCGGTGCCGATCGCGGTTACGGCCCCACCCATATCCCCCACCTTCCTTCGACTCCGGTGCCTTCTGGGCCCGGATTACGGGTCTCCACGCTGCCTTTGACCCTAGTAGGGCCAAGGCCTCGGCCATTGTCCATCCCTGCCTCCGCATTGCTCAGCGCCTTATGGCGACGACCTTTTTGGCCAGATATGAGCCGGGCACGATGTCTACGCCAGAGCTCTACATGCTCTATGCGATGACACGTCCCAGAGCTCTATCTAGGGATGGCGATGAGCTTGTCCCCGCTGTCGTGATCGATATCGCGGCTTGGTTTTTGGACCGCATCATCGTATCGGTGGGCGCTCGCTCACCGATATGCTGCGGCGGCCTGATCACCTTGCTTGCTCTTATGACGGGCGAGGACGTCCCCGACGACTTGCGACGCGTCCCGGGCCCCACTTCTCTGTCTATAGACGTTATGGCCCGGATGAAGATGCTTCGTCCGCACGGTGAGCGTCACTGGGTCTGGTTGCACGGCCCTTTTGGTGCCGATTACATGATTCTCCCGAGCCCTGCTCGGACTCTGATTGCACCGGCCCACGTTGACTGGCTCCCTGCGATGGATGTTCTCATCCCTGCTGCTTACGTGCTCGAGGCTGAGGAGGCCGAGCAGGCCCACGCTGCCCCTGTAGACCCTGTTGCATACCCTGCCGAGCCTGCTGCCGAGCCTATTGACCCAGTGGCCCCTCAGCCTATACCTGATGTTTTCGCTACTCCTGACACTTCTGTCCCCACTTCTGTCAGTGTCACGAGTACCTCAGCTGAGCCCACTTCCACCACCTCCACCACTTCCGAGGCTGTCGCCACCACTCCCACCACCACCACTGGCCCTCTGTCCGTCGAGCCTCTTTGCTCCGCACTCCCCGAGCGCCCACCGACCTTTGTTGAGAGTGGAGAGCCCTCGTTTGCCGCGGTCGTGGAGACCATGGCTAGCATGATCTCCGCTGGGGTTGCGCCTTTTGGTCCACACACTTCCACCCCAGCGGAAGTTACCTCTGTCTCCACCCCTGCTGTATTTTCTGAGAGCGTCATGGCGTCTGTCCACACTTCTGTGCCACTGACCTCTCTAGCCACCTCGCTGCCATTTTTGCACTCTTCTTTCGCTGCTACTACCTCCACTTCCCACCAGCCGGTGCCCCGGTCTCACACTGAGGCCAGGCCCACATTCACAGGCGTAGCACCTTTTGTTCCCTTCCCCGCTGAGCCAGTCACATACGCGACCCGAGTTCGCCAGCCACGCCCTGCACAGCCCCGACCGGTGCGTCCCTCTGCACCACCTCCCCCTGACACTGTACTTCAGAGCATTCTTGCTCTAGAGGGGGCGGTGAGTGGCCTCAGAGGCGACCTTAGGACCCTGTCCTCCACCGTCTCTGCGATGGCTGACCGCTTCGAGCTGATCCCCCAGTTTCATTACTGTCTCACCCAGGTTCTGGAGCGTCTCCCGCGCGTACCCCCACCCACCCAGCAGGTTCCCGCCCACACTTCCACACACACCCGACCTGCTACCACTCCCACACCCACCCCCGCTCAGCAGCCTGTCCAGCCAGCACCACCCACACGACCTCCGCCTCAGGACGGAGACGGCGCAGCACCACCTTCCTAGGCACCCTTGATGCCATCGATTCCTTTTGCCGTTGTGCTGCCCGTTTCTGCTGGGTCCTGATGCCTTTTTGCCCACCCCCTCCCCTCACTTATTTTGGGATTCGCTTTTAGATCATATCTTTATATATCTTTATTGGGAGAGAGGGAGAGTTTTTGGTGCCACTTATATATCTGTATCACTCCTATCTGCGCATGCATCATGTCCGCATCATGTCCGCATCATATTTTCATTTCTTTATTTTTCTTTTTATTTTCATTTTTCATGCATGCATCCTCACTTGCCCCTCACATTTCTTGTCTCTCGGTGTGCCACACTTTGCACATTGAGGACACTGTGCCATTTAGCTTGGGGGAGTGAGTTCTCACGTTCTTTTTCGATTTGCCACCTTTATTTTTAGTTTTTCACACCGTTTTTCACTTTTGCACTTATTTTCATCATTTTGCTTTTACTTTACCATGCATCATGTTTTTCTTATTTTTCTGTGTGCCGCATTGTAAATAGTTTTATTTTCCCTTTATCTTTATTTCTTTTTTTCATCTCATGCTAGAGATGACTTTTCTGTG
Source organism: Scilla litardierei (assembly GCA_030789695.1). NCBI lineage: Eukaryota > Viridiplantae > Streptophyta > Magnoliopsida > Asparagales > Asparagaceae > Scilla > Scilla litardierei. The sequence continues at coordinate 82,976,211 of CM061139.1, forward strand.
ATGATGATGACGTTGGATTTAGCTTACTCTATATGCATGTTATATTTGTCATGTCTTAGATTTTATTCCTGATATCATATGCTATGACTTGCCTTGCATTTAGAGATAGTAACCCACACTTTTTTTTCCGCATGAAAATGGATGAAATTTTATTATTAGCTGAGTCTGAATATTCATATGTATGCTATCACAGAAAACACACCAAGATTCACGCATTGAATGCTTATATCTGGAGTACTGATTTCTTTTTCCTATATCACTTCTATATGCATGAATTTTACACTTCACTTCAAGATGATTGAATGATGTTAGCTATGATAAATCTGGATTAGTTAGCTTTTTTGTGATCAAAACTGAGTAGATTAGATTACCCTACTGAAGTTGTCGTGCATGTCTTATAGAGTGAACCGAGAGTTATATCTATTTCTTTCTCCACAAATCTTGAACATCATTTCTCTACTTTTAAAATCATTGGTGAATCTCCCCTTAGCGATTCTATTATATGGCATTTCCCCCGCTATTAACTCCTAGCTCCAATTTTCTTATTCAAAAAAAAGAGAAAAAAAAAGAGAGTAATAAAAAAAGGAGAGAAAGAGAAAAGAATATTCTTATATATCAATATCTCTCTTTGAGTTGGGATCGTTGTGTATATATGCTATATAAAAAAAAGGAAAAATCCTCAATAAAAGATCACATCTCACTTTCTTTCTTTCTTCTTTCCTCTTATTACATTTGGAGCTATATAAAAATGGGGATGTGAATATTTTTTATGCCACCATGCTTATAGATAAGCTTGGGGGAGGGGATCCATTGATGTGTGAGAGAGTGACTACTTGACGTTGCACGACAACCTAGGCTAAGTAATATTCTATACTCGGTGAGATTATTTTTAGCTTTACGAAATCCAGAATTCTAAGCCTAGCATTCATTTCATGAAATCCATACTTTTCTATTCTCTCTATTCTATAGTGTGATACTCTTATACTCCCGATAGAAAGCGTTCAATTGAAAAGTGTGTGATCTGTGATTCGTATACCGCTTTAAATGATTCAGACGATGCTAATTTTAAAATCATTCCGTTTTTCATGATTATATCGTTGTTCGTGGGTTTTCCGTTTCTATTTGCACTATTATACCATGATATCAAAATAAAATCCTTTGACATGAGTTTTTCATTCGGTGCATGCTATATGAGTAAGTGAAACCCCTGTCCTGAGAAAATGATCTAGTAGCCTACCTCTTCACCTCTTTCTTTCTTCTTTATTTTCATTCCGATTTCACTCTTCTTCGTTTTTCATTTTTTTCGCTGTTTTCGTTTTCCGAATCCACCGGGTTCGCCAATTACTTATCTTCCTCGAGGACGAGTAAGAGGCAATCTTGGGGGATTTTGATCACTCCTTATTTTACACCCTTTTTCCCGCATGTTTGCATGCCATTTAGACTGCCCAAATCATGTTTTTCACGATATATCGACGATATTGCGATGCTTTTCACGATTTGTTGTTTTTGTCGCATTTCAGGTGATTTGGCGCGATTTGGAGTGATCTCGAGATGCGCTTACTCTAGACGGTCACCAACGACCTCCCCGAGGGGTATTTTGATGTTGGAGAGGAGCGGAAGAAGAACGGACGTCGCAGGAGCGACGAGGAGGCCAATACAAGCAGATTGGGCATTTTTTGTGTCCCACTCGGCCGAGTGGAGGAGCCACTCGACCGACCAGCGAGACACTGCTCGGCCGACCAGATCAGACACAATTTACCTGTGCACTCGACCGAGCACCGAAGACCACATCGGCCAAGTGACGACATCACGTCCGCCCGAGTGGCGCCCAGACGAAGCCCTTCCAAAACATCCAAGTTACTGTTTTTCGGCTGCCTGAACTTCAGAAGACCCACTCGGCCGAGTGGTTAATCCCGTCCGCCCGAGTACTATGAAGCCATTGGCCGAGTGACGACAACTCACTCGGCCGAGCCGCCCCTGAAGTAGAGACCCCTGAAAGCCCCGACTTACTGGAAAATTACAGGGTTTTCACTCGGCCGAGCGACTTTTGTCACTCGGCCGAGTGCGATGCGCTGCCTGTAGCGAAAACTGCGGAAAACAGGCTGTGCAGGGGTATTTTGGTCACAGTTTTTGGACGATTTTGAGGGCTATTTAAACCCTGTTTTTACCCTAGTTTAGAGAGCCTCTCTCTTAGATTTTTTGCAGCTTTTTAGATTAGTTTTTTAGCTTTATTCTTGTGATTCGAAAGGAGACAAAGATTGGAATTTTGTTGGATTCAATTGAAGAACTCCATTGGTTTGCATCTCTTTTCCTTAAAAATTCTATTTTTATTGCTTATCTCAATATTGTGATGAATTCCATTGCTTATTTCAACGATTATTTTTGTGATCTCGCTATGATTTGTGAGTAGTCTCCACGTCTTGGGGCGTGGGGATGAACCCTACAAGCCCATTTTCATATTTGTGATGAATTGGTAGAAATTGTGCTAGAATTGTTATTAGGGATTAGATTGGGATCAATTTACTACGGATGGCTAGGTATTCATATCAATTAGGATTTGCAAGAGATTGGATCCCAATTTAATAGGAAACCCTAGAAATCCGAATTGGGTTGGAGTCGGATTTTCGAAGTATCGGTTTGCAAGAGATTGGACCGATACTAGGATTTCCGGTTGCAATTCCATGCCAATACCCGTTTGCAAGAGATTGGACGGGTAGGAACTATCCCAATCTAGGTTGTGGACCGAGTTTGCAAGAGATTGGGCTCGGTGCGCGATTGGACGATGATGTTGATCCTAATGCTAGCTTTCCTAGGCTAGAGTTTGCAAGAGATTGGACCCAAACCTAGGATAGCTACAGACCGGCAACAGCGCGAGAGCGTGAGCTTGGTTCTACATTCAGTTGCAACTAGTTCATCCAAATTCTCATTCAAGCAATTTTGATACCGATAAACCGCATTTATGAAATACGGTGAGTAGCGGGGATTCCCCATTCCCTAGACGTTCTTTATTTGATTTGATATTTCCGCATTTTTGTCTGACGATTGTGACAGGATCGCCAAAGGCAAATTTCTCTCTTAAATAGCCAGGTTGATTGGAACAAGCACGGTCATTCGTCCTCCCTGTGTTCGATATCCCGCTCGCTGCTACACCATGCACTTGCGGTAAAACTACAACCGTTCTTTGGGTCACATCCCGGAGCGATCAGGCCTCGACCAGGTCTTAGCTCGGGCGAATCGATTTATGCTGACAGAAGAAGACCTGGCCGCAGAAGAAGAAGGTCCCCCCTACGGGGGCCAAAAACAGCTCAAGACGCGATGAAGGCATGCGCCGTGAGCTGGAGGACCACAAACGGGAAAGAAACCCATAGGGAGACCGTGCAAAGGGGAGGCAATGCGTGCCAAGCTGAACGCAACCCGGGACGTTGTCTTGACACATGCCCAAAAGGAAGGCCACATCAACAAGCCGCCCCGAGGATGAAGGGCAGCCAATGGGACGAAGAAAAGTACTGCAAGTATCACAAGGACACCGGCCACGACACCGACGATTACTGGCATCTAAAGAAAGACATTAACCAGCTGATTAGCCGAGGATACCTGAAGAACTTTGTCGATGCTTCAAAGGAAAGCCCCAAAGAAGGCACTTCCAGGAAAGATGATAAAGGTAAAAAGGAGGACGTCGTCCAGACCCTCTATGCATAATCGAGTAAGGAGCCAACCGCAAGGACGGGGGTGACGAGCGAGGCAACCTCCCCATCTTCCCCTCACTGGGTAAATAATGATTGCCCACCATTACCTTTCCTGATTTATGTCTTCAAGCTTAGAAATGTACCTTCCCTTTTTTCCTAATGTCAAACATTAGCGAGAGTTCTTGTGCATAACCATTTGTCCTTCGAATCTTAACGACCGCTTGATGGATCTAACACCTCTTGTTGGGAATCGACTATTCGGTCGGCCGTAAGGCTGGGGCAACTCCCCCAGCGGGACGATCACACGATCGACGGTAAGGTTGGGGGCCACCCTGCAGCAGGCCGACCGACCTGATCGACTATAAGGTTAGGGGCAACTCCCCCAACGGGCCGATCACACGATCGACGGTAAGGCTAGGGGCCACCCTGTAGCTGGACGACCGACCTGATCGACTGTAAGGTTAAGGGAAACTTCCCCAGCAGGCTGATTACTTATCGATCGTAAGGCTGGGAAAAACTCCCCTAGAAGGCCAACTATTCGATCGACTGTAATACTGGGGACAACTCCCCCAGCAGGCCGGTTACTTATCGACCGTAATGCTGGGGCAAATCCCCAAGCAGGACGATCATTCGATCGACTGTAAGACCAGTGGTAGACAGGATGACCAATCTATCGACCATAAGACTGGGACAACTCCCCCAGCAGGTCGACTATTCGATCGACCGTAAGACTGGTGGTAGCTCCCCCAGCAGGCCGACCTACCTAGTCGACCATAAGGCTGGGGGGCAACTCCCCCAGCAGGCTGATTATTTATCGAACGTAAGGCTGGGGGAAACTCACCCAGCAGGCCGATCATTCGATCGTTCGTAAGACTGGTGGTAGATTCCCCAGCAGGCCGACTATTCGATTGACCGTAAGGCTGATGGTAGCTTCCAACAGCAGGTTGATTGACCTGGTCAGCTGTAAGGATGGGGCAACTCCCCCAGTAGGCTGATTACTTATCGACCGTAAGACTGGGGGCAACTCCCCCAGTAGGCCAACTATTTAATTGACCGTAAGGCTGGTGGTAACTCCCCAGTAAGCCGACCGATCTGGTCGACTATAAGGCTGTGGGTAACTCCCCCAGCAGGCCTATTACTTATCGACCATAAGGCTGGGGACAACTCCATCAGTAGGCCGATCATTCGATCATCTGTAAGACTGGTGGTAGCTTCCCCAACAGGCCAACTGACCTATCGACCGTAAGGTTAGGGCAACTTCCCCAGCAGGCCGACTATTCGATCGTCCGTAAAATTGGTGGTAGCTCCCATAGCAAGCCGATCGACCTGGTCGACCGTTAGACTGGGGGCAAATTGATCGGCCCATAACATACTCCGGAAAAAATGTAATTTTACCGTAAGCGCACGGTTAAGTGGTGCGCAGGTATCGAATCACTGGGAGGAACAATTGGTATCTAGATTGATTACTCGGCGGAGGTGAAACAATAATCAAGAAATGTTGGTGTCACAATGACATCCCCTAGTTTTGGCAATGTGTAATCGGAACGGGGATACCAGATTTAAATATTTATAACCGCAATTGCACGGTGTTGTAGTGTGGCTTAGGGGTCGAACACGGGGAGGCGTGTGATGTGCTTGATATCAAACAGGAACCGGATCACCCGGTGGGTGAGCTAGCCTTATCGCTAGGTGGGTTGTCACGAAATGAAACTATGGAAAGGTATAAGATATAAAAGGTAACCTAGGACTCTGGTTTCCACCCTATCATGTGTTCTCTCTATTATGACCGACGGATAGGAATACGATCAGATTCTAGGGTTTAGTGGTGAGACGTTGCCTCTAAAAGTGATAACTGGCGTCCCATGGGCCCGATATTCTGGTCGATGCCCAGGATGATATGCTAGGTCTACCCGGGTTCGAACGGTGGGCATTCCCATGTCCACTAACATCGACCGACTCTGGGAGCACTAAGCTCGCAACGGTTACTTCCAACATTTCATCTTGTCGTTCCCACGCGCTAGGAATCAATGTCTACGCTATGGGTGTGAGCTGTGGCTAGGGGATCAAATGCTAGTTTTATTTCCCCTTGGCCCGACGGTCAGAGGCGGTCTTTCTCCTGCCAATGACAATAAAACGCCCAGCGTACCCATCTAAATCCCTATATCCTATCGAAAGCCTAACCCTTTGGTTGTTCTAGGGAGAACCCACGAAGGGGTTTCCACCAATGCCCCAGATTAGGAAACTACTCACAATTCATCGCAAGAAATTCAATAACGCAAAATTCAGCCATCAAAATTATAATCAAGCAATAGATTAGAGAAGAAAACAATAGTATTAACATAATATCAAAGTATCACAGCGATCGGAGAACTTACAAAACAAGTTTAATTCGCTGCCGCCAAAATCCCTAAAAACGCTTAAGAAAAAGGGGATTCTTTTTCTGGGAAAACCTAGGGCTATATATATAATAAATGTCCAACTGATCAGTTGAAGCATCAACCGATCGGTTGAGACGAGCGTTGAACCGATCTTCAACCTTTGAGATACTTCACCCTATCACTAAACCGATCGGGTGATGTCGTTAGATCCTTGAGTTCGTGATGAAACACTACAGGTGAACCGATCGGTTGACAAGTCAACCGATCGGTTGGAATTCAGCTCCAAAAACAGATAACACGGCAGCATCCAATCGATCGTAGAACCGATAGGTTGGAGTCTTCTTCATTGCTTGCTCCTGATGGGGTCTGATACGCGTGCACAAACCGATCGGGTGGGTCTGTCCACCCGATCGGTTGAGGGCTGATACATGATATACTTTGACGTTTGCCATCAGTATCTCGTGTGGCACCTCCCGTTGCTGCGGGGACTCATGATGTGTGCTTTATATTCCCCTATGCTGGCAATCTCCTACAATAGCATACAAACGCAAAGAAAGTGAAAAGAAACTAAAAATCACAAAAGAATAGATACGAAACAACAGAAAACGACGAGAAATCACGGAGAAGGTGTGCGTGAATATATAAATTATAAACGCACGTCAAAATCCCCCAAGCTGAACCCTTCCTCGTCCTCGAGGAAGACGAGTGAGAGTAGGAGCTCGGAGGGAAAAATAGAAAGGAAGAACCAGAAAAAGAAAGCAAAATCCTAGATCACCCATTAGAGCCGACGAAAACTAACTCACTACAATAAGCAAGCATGCGATAAACACATCACTAAACCCAGGAATATGAGTCCATACAGGTGTCGTGGGTCCACGCGGTGAAGCGCAAGTGAGTGAGGTCGTGAGCCAGCAGACAGTGTAACTATCTAAATTGTGCAATAGAGCTCCATATACACATACCCAAGGAATGACCCAAATATCGTTTCAATTCGAATTAGCGGCGAAATATAGCTCAAGCATGCATGTGAATAGAATAAGAATAGAAACATATCATGTATCAGGGACTCTACTGCTAGGAACTAGGAGATCACCGCAGGAGTGCCAAGACGATTGCTAGAAAATGCATATGCCAAGCATGTTCGACAACGAAGGGGGTTGAGTAGGTGTGGAGTAGAACACTTGGTGCAAACTCTCGCCTTTCCTTTATTCACGGAGGATAGGAGTAATATTCACAACGGGAATTTTTTTGGGTTTTGGGTATTTGTATATTTTTTTGGATTTTTGGCTATACATATTATTTTCTTTTTTCTTTCCTTTTAGGAAATTTTCTCTTTTTTGTGGATTTTTGGATTTTGGCCAAAATGTGTACTCTCCCAAGTGGAAGAACGGTACACGACGAGGGGATTCTGACGTGCGTATATATTTCATATATTCACACACGTTTTCTTTCGTGTTTCTCCGTATTTTCCGCCGTCTTTTATTCGTTTTCTCGTGTTTTCTCGTTTTCTTTCACTTTTCTTTGTTTCTTCATGTTTGCAGGAGATTGCCCACATAGGGGATGTTTAACGACGATATCTCAAGTCCCCGGAGCAACGGGAGGAGTCACGCGTGACCCAGGGGGTCAAACAAAGATGATGGCATCATTTTATCCCCTCACCCGATCGGTTGGACTAAGTCAACCGATCGGGTGATGCACGCGTGCACCACCCGGTCTCGGCTGGAGCTCAAGTGGATGTCACCCGACCGGTTCACAGGCCGGTTCAACGGGGCCGATTCTCTGTCTTTTCAAGCCAAATTCCAACCGATCGGGTGACTTTCACCCGATCGGTTCATCTGTAGCTGATGCTGAGGAGCCGAGACACGGGCACCCAACCGACCCCTTCACCCGATGGCGCCAAGATCCAACCGGTCACCCCAAGAACTCAACCGACCGGTTCATATGACCGTGTGAAACTCTGCCGTTTTCTGTTTATTATTTGTAACGGATCACCCGATCGGTTGACTTGTCAACCAATCGGGTGATACGAGATTGTCACGCCCCGCTTCCCAAAACGGCGGAGGCGAAGCGTGACGAGGCCCGCTTAGGCCAGAGCTGAGGAGCCCTGACCCAATAAGCGTCTGTGTGGTACCAAGACAAAGGCACAGGTCCCTGCATGTTAGTACAGAACAATAAGAGTACAAGAAGGAAAAGAACATCACAGATTTTTTTTTATTCCAACATATCAAAGTGCCAAGTCTCAACGCCCGAAGGGCTACAACAGCAGAAAAGTAAAACTAATGGTGCAAGCACCCAACCTAGTCAAAGAAACATAAAAGGTGCTACGCACCCAACAAGAACAATATCGCCTCTGGTAACTGATACCAACAGTCACTAGCTCTGATCCTCCTCAGGGTCGTACTCGGGATCGACGCTCTCTGGCTCCAAGTCGGCTGGCAAGTCAGTCTCCTCCACGTACTCTGGCTCAATCCCTGACGTACATCACCAGAAGAAGGAACTGTACGTCAGGTAAGGTCTACAAGAAAGATTAGACCAAACTACAAGTGTACCAATTACTTACAACATTTTACTGGTTGATTAACATGCTGAGGTACTCACAACAGAAAGAAAAACACAACAGACAAGTAAACAAGACAAGTGGTAGTCACAGCGAGTGCTATGGACTACGGGACTAGCCTACAGGTGTCAAGACAAGACGGAACACGGGAAGCCAGACACGACAAGACAAGACAAGACACGAAAGGGTTCACGCCTGATCGGTTCGAGGGGGATCAATCCCTCTTGCCGCTTGCACGCTCAACCCTACCCCATAACCCCAAGAATCGTGACAGGACATGGGATCACTTGCTCTAGCTTGACAAGTGCCCAATTGCTCTCTGAGCTGTGTATCGGTACATGGGATCACCTGCTCTAGCTTGACAGGTGCCCAATTGCCCATCGGGCTGTGAACTAGTACAAGGGATCACTCGCTCTGGCTTGGCGAGTGCCCTATTGCCCATCGGGCTGTGCAGACGGTAAAGGACAAGACACGACAAAACAGGGAGGGGTTGCACTAGGGTGTCCACAACTCACGCACACGCATGTCAATCCTATGAGATCAGCATTTGTTGTTTTTGGACTCGGATTTCGTTGTCAAATCTGAGCCTTCAAGGGCGTCCCGGACGCTATCATTTCACGTCCGGTCCTCAGGTTCCTAAATTAAGAATCCCTAACAAGATGAAGGCCTAAACATGGCCAAGAACGCAAGTGATACACTTGCCTGCGGTGGCGAGCGCGTCGTCTCCCTGGTACGCCTCGTCCAATCGTTTCGTCGGGGGTAAAAGGTCTGAAAATCGTGACACGGCGACGGTGTCAGATCAAGATTCATTAATCCCTATTAGGGTAGTGTCTAGATTATCGGGTCTATCCTATTTAATTAAAAATCACATTTTTAATATAATTAACCTAATCGACGATCTATCCTATGTGTACATGCATAATGTCCCTTCGTCGATTTCTACGGTCTGTACAACGTTTTAAAGATCAGCAGAAAATAAACTTAGTTTGATTAGGTTGCTGATTTTAATTAGGGTTTGATCACCTATGGTGTGGGTTACTACGAATTTAGGGCACTAACCTGAAATTGACGTTTGCACGAAGATCCGGCGTCGAATCTGGAAAGGTGGAAGCTTTGCGCCGTCTGGAAATTCCCAAGCCGCGGGTAGCGCAGCGAGGATTGTTGATCGTCGGTGGTGGTGAAGATTTCAGCGTCTCCCGGCGTCGTTGCTGTTGGATCTGAGACGAGATCTCCGCGCTAGGGCAAAAGAAGAGGGAAAAGAGAAGAGAGGAAGAGCTTTGGAGAGGTTGGAAGGCGTAAGGATGGAGGAATGAACAAGGGGAGGTCGCGGGTGGTAGGAGAGTATGATTGGGGAAGAGGGAGACTGAAAATAATCTGAAGAAATGAAAGGGAGAGCCTCGTTTAAATAAGAAAACAAAACGGCGGCTAGCACAGAAATTAGGGTTTCGGGGTCAACTAGTCGGTCAGAGAAGGGTGGTCGACCGACTATTTTGGGAACTAGTCGGTCGATCATATAACCGTGACCGACTAAAACCCAAACCGTGAACAGGGCTATTGTAAAATTATAGAGTTAGTCGGTCTGTGAAGGCTCGTCGACCGACTAGTTTGCAACCTAGTCGGTCGGCCAGTGTTCATAGACCGACTAAAGGGTGAGAAAGATCAACAAGATATTTGAAGATTAGTCGGTCAGAGAAGGATGCTTAACCGACTAGTTCGTCAACTAGTCGGTCGGTTTTCGTTCTTTGACCGACTAACGGGTAAACAGTAACCTGATGCGAAAAATGATCTATGTACTTAGTCGGTCTGCGAAGAAGTGTTGACCGACTAGTTCGCAAACTAGTCGGTCGGCGGTTGAACTTAGACCGACTAAGCGCAAACAGTAACTCAAGGGAAAAAGCCTGACAAGAACTAGTCGGTCCATGAGAAGTTGTTAACCGACTAGATGAACATCTAGTCGGTCGGCTCCTCAACGTGAACCGGCTAACTTGCACAGAAAGTCGCCAAAGTGAAGCGGGAAGCTTCGGGATGATCCTAGTGAGTTCCAAGAGTGATCCTACACTAAGATGCGAGCGCGGAGAAGCAAAGAAGGAAGACGAACAATTTAATATAGGTATAAATAATATTTATTATACAAAACCAGCCGTTACATCCTACCCACCTTAAGAAAATTCCGCCCTCGGAATTTCTTTCAGAATAGGTGAGGGTAACGCTCTCTCATCTCATCCTCTCTCTCCCATGTGGACTCTCCAGGCGATCCGTGATGCCACATCACTCTCACCAGGTCGACTACCTTGTTTCTCAACTGCTTCTGTCGACGGTCCAAAATCTGCACGGGTTGCTAGTCGTAGGTCAGGTCCGGACGGACCGTGATCTCCGAGAAATCCACCGTGTGCGACGGGTCACTGACGTACCGACGTAGCTAGGATACGTGGAAAACGTCGTGAACACCCACCAAAGATGGTGGCAGAGCAAGGCGGTAGGCCACCGCTCCCACACGTTCCAGCACATCAAAAGGCCCAATAAACCTCGGGCTCAGCTTCCCTTTCTTCCCAAAACGAATAACTCCGCGGCTCGGAGAAATCTTCAAGAAAACGTGATCTCCAGGCTGAAACTCCAACGGTCTCCTTTTGGCATCCGCCCAATGCTTAAAGCGATCCTGTGCAACTCTGAGCTTCTCCCTGATGTCTCTCACTACATCCACAGCTTCCACAATCATCTCTGGACCCAACAGCTCCCGATCTCCAACGTCATCCCAGCTCAGCGGAGATTGACATTTTCTCCCATATAAGGCAGCAAACGGCGCCATGCCAATGCTCGCCTGGTAGCTGTTGTTATAAGAAAACACCACCAAATGGAGATGGTCCTCCCAAGATCCCTTCCAGTCGAGTGTGCAAGCTCGCAGCATATCCTCCAGAATCTGGATAGTCCTCTCGGACTGGCCGTCGGTCTGCGGGTGGTACGCCGTGCTGAAACTCAGACTCGTACCCAAATGCTCCTGCAGACTTCTCCAGAACTGAGATGTGAACCTTGTATCTCTGTCAGACACGATGCTCACTGGGACCCCGTGTAAGCGTACTATCTCCTGCACGTACACGGCCTACGTCACAACTATTCAAGAAGGAAGATCAAAGAAGTAAAAGAAGAAATTTTACCTCTAGATACTTCCTCGCCAAAGCTTCCGTAGACTGGCATACTCGGAAAGGAATGAAATGCGCAGTCTTAGTCAACCGATCTACGATCACCCAGATTGCGTCGTTCTGTTTCGGGGTCCGAGGTAAACCAGTCACGAAGTCCATCGTAATATGTTGCCACTTCCACTCCGGAATAGGAAGCGGTTGCAGCAACCCAGCAGTACGATGATGCTCGGCCTTCACCTGCTGGCATACCAAACACTTGGCAACGCTCCGTGCCACACTTCTCTTCATGCCAATCCACCAGTAATTCTGTCGGAGATCCTTATACATCTTGGTGCCACCAGGATGTATAGAATAAGGCGAGCTATGAGCCTCACTCAAAAGCTCCTCGCGAACATCTCCCGTAGGCACGCAGAGTCTGCTGCCGTACCGCAGTGATCCATCCTCATGAATCACGAACTCCGTACGCAGTCCAGCCTCGACCTGCCTCCTGATCCTCTGCAACTTCGGATCTCCTACCTGTGCTGCCTTGATCCGGTCCACAATCGTGGACTGAATCTGCAAATTCATGAAAGTGTGAATCACACCAGGTAGGACAACCTCTAAATCCATCTCCTTCAGCTCCTGCTGAATCCTCCAGTCGGCAGTATACACCATAGCCGTAGGAAGTCTACTCAAAGCGTCCGGCACAACGTTCACCTTCCCCGGATGATACTGCAAATCTATCTCGTAGTCAACCATGAGCTCCAACCATCGTCTCTGATGCATGTTGAGCTCCTTCTGGGTGAATATGTACTTCAAGCTCTTATGGTCTGTAAAAATCTTTACGCGTTCACCCAGCAAGAAATGCCTCCAAATCTTCAGCGCAAATATCACTGCTGCCAACTCCAGATCATGCGTCGGGTAATTCTTCTCGTGAATCCTCAATTGACGAGAAGCATACGCGACCACGTGGCCATGCTGATGCAGAACGCATCCCAGGCCCTTCCCCGATGCATCACAATAAACTTCAAAACCTCCGCTCCGATCCGGTACCGTCAAAACTGGTGCCGTGGTCAACCTTGCCTTCAAGATACTGAAAGCCTCCTTACAAGCATCAGACCACAGAAACTCCTCATCCTTCCTTGTCAGCTTCGTCATCGGCTCTGCAATCCTCGAGAAATCTTTGATGAACCGCCGATAATAGCCTGCTAGGCCAAGAAAACTCCTGATGTCGGATGCTGTCCGCGACGTCGGCCAATCTCTGATTGCTCTGACCTTCTCCGGATCCACAGATATGCCATCGCCAGACACCACGTGTCCCAGGAACGTGACTCTGTCTAGCCAGAACTCGCACTTGCTATACTTGGCATACAATTTGTGTCGCCTCGGCGTCTCCAGTACTGTCCTCAGATGACAGCTGTGCTCCTCCTCAGACTTCGAGTAAATAAGAATGTCGTCAATGAAAATAACGACAAACTTATCCAGGAAGTCGTAGAAAATTAAGTTCATAAGATTCATGAACACAGCTGGAGCATTGGTCACGCCGAATGGCATTACCACAAACTCATAGTGCCCGTACTTCGTCCGAAAGGCTGTCTTCGGGGCGTCATCCTTCTTAACTTTTAACTGATGGTATCCACTCCTCAAGTCCAACTTCGAGAAGACTCTCGAACCTCCCAACTGATCAAATATGTCGTCGATGCGCGGCAGCGGATACTTATTCTTCACGGTGACATCATTCAATCCTCGATAGTCCACGCACATCCTGCGGGACCCATCCTTCTTCTTCACAAGCAAAACAGGTGCACCCCACGGTGACACACTAGGGTGGATGAAACCCTTCTGCAACAACTCATCCAATTGCTTCCGCAGCTCCTCAAGCTCTGCAGGAGCCATCCGATACGGTGCCTTCGATATCGGCTGCGCACCCGTCATCAGATCGATACCGAACTCCAAGGCTCTGTCGGGTGGCAGACCCGAGATATCCTCCGGAAAGACGTCGTCAAAGTCTCTGACAACCGCTGGTTGGTCAATCTCCATCTCCATTTGCAACGCTGCCATCACCGGCATCTCCGGCTTGGCCCGAAATCTGATGGGCCCAAGCGACTCATCACGGCTTCGGAACTCGAACTCCGGATGACCTGGAATCCGGAAAACCACCCTTTTGCTGTGACAATCGATCGAAGCGTGGAAATCTCCCAGCCAATCGATGCCAAGGACGACATCAAAATGCGGCAGATCGTGGACGATGAAATCTGCATATAGCTCATGTCCACTAACCACTAAGGGAATCGACCGACATCCCAAATTCACCGTCACTACTCCGTTCCCAGTAGTGATGTCCCAACACTTAGGGAGCGCATGGGTAGGAATAAAGTGCCTTGTTACAAACTTCCGGGATAAGATGCACATAGATGCACCGGAGTCAAACAAAGCCAAAGCGGGGTGAGAGGACACAAGAATGGTGCCTAAGAAATCAAGGATCTAAGGTCAAACGCTACTCTAACGATCAAACGAACAGACAACTCTAACTAAACTATCAATACAATATAATTATGAAATGAAAAGGCCAGGTCAAGATGTTACCTGCAATCACTCCATCCAGCTCCTCGGTTTCCACAACGGTCATGGTATAGGCCGGCCTCGGGGGCTGCACCGCCCGCTGGTAAAGCTGCCTCTGTGGCACCAAGGGTGGCCCACGAATGGCAGGTCCTCTCTGAACCGGAGCAGGTGACCTCATCTGCAACGGGGCTGGCGCTCCAACAACAGCAGTGCGGGCTCTAGGACAGTCCTTCGCAGCATGCGAAGCGTCTCCACAAAGTAGACACAATCCCAGTTTCCTCCGACAGTTGGTCTGAACATGTCCGGGCTTGCCGCAGAAATGGCAGGGACCCTTGCTTTGCTGCTGCACTGGTGCTCCAGGTCGCTTGAATGGCACAGTCTGGACTGGCCTCATAATCGGCCTGGCAGGTGGCCGGCACTGATCCATAGGGCGCTTTCCTCTGTCCTCTGTAGTGTCAGGCAGGAGTGCTATGACCTCATGATTCTTCGCAGCATCAAGCACCTCTCTCATAGTCGAGAAACTCGCCGAAGACATCGAAGCCTGAATCTTCGGACGCAGTCCCTGACGGAACCGCTCAGCTCGGTTCTCCTCCTTCTTCACCATGTGCGGGGCAAATCGGCTCAGCATCTCAAATTCGGCCTCGTACTCATCGATCGTCATGCCTTTCTCCTTCAGATCTACAAATCTGCCCATCAGCTCTCTCCTAGCTGCCTTGGTGAAGTACTTCTCCTTGAACATGTGGCGAAAAGTCTTCCACTCCACAGGCTTCTGCAGACGCCTCTCCTCAATACGCCACCAGTTTCGGGCGATCTCAGTCAGCTGCATCTTCACGATCTCCACACGTGTCTCATCTGGAATCTTGGCAGCAACCAACTTCTCCTCAGTGCTCTGGATCCACTCATCGGCACCCAGAGGTCCTTCCTTCCCAGAGAAAGTTTTCGGCTGCAGCTCATTGAACTGCTTCACTCCTGGAGCAGCTCGCGGAGCGGGCGGGGGTGGAGGTGGTGCAACAGGTGGAGCCTGGGCAGCACGCTGAGACTGCTGAACCAGCTGATGCTGAACATCCAGCATCTCCCTCATCACACCCAGAAACTGACGGAACTCTCCGCCCTGCTCTTCCGAAACTCCGTCGCCCAAGTTTCCCGATCGGGTAACGCGTCGTCCGGCCATCCTATTGGCAGAAGGACGAAGGTTAGACTCGTACAATGTTTGAATATCAAAAGTGTATGTCCTTACTCTTACTGTTCTGTACTTGCAGAAAGATGGGACGTGGACCTGCATGGGCCACCACTAAAACCTGTCACGCCCCGCTTCCCAAAACGGCGGAGGCGAAGCGTGACGAGGCCCGCTTAGGCCAGAGCTGAGGAGCCCTGACCCAATAAGCGTCTGTGTGGTACCAAGACAAAGGCACAGGTCCCTGCATGTTAGTACAGAACAATAAGAGTACAAGAAGGAAAAGAACATCACAGATTTTTTTTTATTCCAACATATCAAAGTGCCAAGTCTCAACGCCCGAAGGGCTACAACAGCAGAAAAGTAAAACTAATGGTGCAAGCACCCAACCTAGTCAAAGAAACATAAAAGGTGCTACGCACCCAACAAGAACAATATCGCCTCTGGTAACTGATACCAACAGTCACTAGCTCTGATCCTCCTCAGGGTCGTACTCGGGATCGACGCTCTCTGGCTCCAAGTCGGCTGGCAAGTCAGTCTCCTCCACGTACTCTGGCTCAATCCCTGACGTACATCACCAGAAGAAGGAACTGTACGTCAGGTAAGGTCTACAAGAAAGATTAGACCAAACTACAAGTGTACCAATTACTTACAACATTTTACTGGTTGATTAACATGCTGAGGTACTCACAACAGAAAGAAAAACACAACAGACAAGTAAACAAGACAAGTGGTAGTCACAGCGAGTGCTATGGACTACGGGACTAGCCTACAGGTGTCAAGACAAGACGGAACACGGGAAGCCAGACACGACAAGACAAGACAAGACACGAAAGGGTTCACGCCTGATCGGTTCGAGGGGGATCAATCCCTCTTGCCTCTTGCAGCTCAACCCTACCCCATAACCCCAAGAATCGTGACAGGACATGGGATCACTTGCTCTAGCTTGACAAGTGCCCAATTGCTCTCTGAGCTGTGTATCGGTACATGGGATCACCTGCTCTAGCTTGACAGGTGCCCAATTGCCCATCGGGCTGTGAACTAGTACAAGGGATCACTCGCTCTGGCTTGGCGAGTGCCCTATTGCCCATCGGGCTGTGCAGACGGTAAAGGACAAGACACGACAAAACAGGGTGGGGTTGCACTAGGGTGTCCACAACTCACGCACACGCATGTCAATCCTATGAGATCAGCATTTGTTGTTTTTGGACTCGGATTTCGTTGTCAAATCTGAGCCTTCAAGGGCGTCCCGGATGCTATCATTTCACGTCCGATCCTCAGGTTCCTAAATTAAGAATCCCTAACAAGATGAAGGCCTAAACATGGCCAAGAACGCAAGTGATACACTTGCCTGCGGTGGCGAGCGCGTCGTCTCCCTGGTACGCCTCGTCCAATCGTTTCGTCGGGGGTAAAAGGTCTGAAAATCGTGACATGGCGACGGTGTCAGATCAATATTCATTAATCCCTATTAGGGTAGTGTCTAGATTATCGGGTCTATCCTATTTAATTAAAAATCACATTTTTAATATAATTAACCTAATCGACGATCTATCCTATGTGTACATGCATAATGTCCATTCGTCGATTTCTACGGTCTGTACAACGTTTTAAAGATCAGCGGAAAATAAACTTAGTTTGATTAGGTTGCTGATTTTAATTAGGGTTTGATCACCTATGGTGTGGGTTACTACGAATTTAGGGCACTAACCTGAAATTGACGTTTGCACGAAGATCCGGCGTCGAATCTGGAAAGGTGGAAGCTTTGCGCCGTCCGGAAATTCCCAAGCCACGGGTAGCGCAGTGAGGATTGTTGATCGTCGGTGGTGGTGAAGATTTCAGCGTCTCCCGGCGTCGTTGCTGTTGGATCTGAGACGAGATCTCCGCGCTAGGGCAAAAGAAAGGGAAAAGAGAAGAGAGGAAGAGCTTTGGGGAGGTTGGAAGGCGTAAGGATGGAGGAATGAACAAGGGGAGGTCGCGGGTGGTAGGAGAGTATGATTGGGGAAGAGGGAGACTGAAAATAATCTGAAGAAATGAAAGGGAGAGCCTCGTTTAAATAAGAAAATAAAACGGCTGCTAGCACAGAAATTAGGGTTTCGGGGTCAACTAGTCGGTCAGAGAAGGGTGGTCGACCGACTAGTTTGGGAACTAGTCGGTCGATCATATAACCGTGACCGACTAAAACCCAAACCGTGAACAGGGCTATTGTAAAATTATAGAGTTAGTCGGTCTGTGAAGGCTCGTCGACCGACTAGTTTGCAATCTAGTCGGTCGGCCAGTGTTCATAGACCGACTAAAGGGTGAGAAAGATCAACAAGATATTTGAAGATTAGTCGGTCAGAGAAGGATGCTTAACCGACTAGTTCGTCAACTAGTCGGTCGGTTTTCGTTCTTTGACCGACTAACGGGTAAACAGTAACCTGATGCGAAAAATGATCTATGTACTTAGTCGGTCTGCGAAGAAGTGTTGACCGACTAGTTCGCAAACTAGTCGGTCGGCGGTTGAACTTAGACCGATTAAGCGCACACAGTAACTCAAGGGAAAAAGCCTGACAAGAACTAGTCGGTCCATGAGAAGTTGTTGACCGACTAGATGAACATCTAGTCGGTCGGCTCCTCAACGTGAACCGGCTAACTTGCACAGAAAGTCGCCAAAGTGAAGCGGGAAGCTTCGGGATGATCCTAGTGAGTTCCAAGAGTGATCCTACACTAAGATGCGAGCGCGGAGAAGCAAAGAAGGAAGACGAACAATTTAATATAGGTATAAATAATATTTATTATACAAAACCAGCCGTTACAAAGATCCTATAAATAGGACCCCTAGGGTTCCAGAAACGGGGGAGCTGTTAGTTTTTACTGTTTTCTCCTATTTGTGACGGCTGTAATTACTTTTCTATTGTAAGTTTTCGGATCTTTCTTAAACTTTAGTATTATCTTAATTGCTCTACTACCTTCGCATTCCTATCGTCTGATTATGATTTTAACGGTTCATTTTCGTTTAGATCGCTTTTTAATGAATATTTGTGAGTAGTTCCCAAATCTGGGATTTTGGCGGAAACCCCTTCGGGGGCTCTTCCCGATGCATCCATAGGGTTAGGAAATCGATAGGGATTAGGAATCTAACGGTTACGCGGGGTGTTTTATTGTCATCGGCGGGAAAAAGACCGCCTTTGACCGTTGGGCCAAGGGGGAATAAACTTGACGGTTGACTCCCTAGCCATAGCTCACGCCCTTAGCATAGACGCCGAATCCTAGCGCGCGGGAGCGGCATGATGAGACGTTGGGAGTTATCGTTGTGAGCTTAGTGCTCCCGGAATCGATCAGTGTTAATGGACATGGGAGTGCCCACTGATCGAACCCGGGAAGTCCGGTGTATCATCCTGGGCACCGACCGGAATATCGGGCCCATGGGATGCCGGTACCACTTTCAGAGGCAACGTCTCACCTTTAGACCCTAATTCCGATCGCCATCCTACTCGTAGGCCGTATCGGCGAGAGTCGCTCGTTGGAGTGGAAACCAAAGTCCCGGGTTTATTTTCTTATTATTCATACCTTGCATTCCTTTACCGTGACAACCCATCAACCGATCCGGGCTAGCTCGCCCACGGGGTGATTTCGGTCCTCCTTGACACAAGCACATCCTAGCCTCCCTGTGTTCGACCCCCAAGCCACACTACAACACCGTGCGCTTGTGGTTACAAATATCTAAACCCTCACGCGGGTCCCCCGGCCATTTGCGGCTCGCAAACCGGGGGCACGTCAAGTTTATGGCGCCGTTGCCGGGGAGGCAACGTGCTTGTTATTTTAGGATCTCTTGAACCCTAGTGTCTAGCTCTTATCCCTAACTCGCGATAATTTTTGCATTATTCTTTTTCCTTTTTATTTTCTTCTTTTTATTTCTTATCTTATCTGTCTCTCTCCCACTTGTCGCTTCACGGGTGTTTGTTGTTTTTCATGCGCAGGAGTTCAAGAAGTCTCGACGACTTGATCCCCGTTGATCCAGAGATTAACGCCACCCTTAGGCATTTGGCCGCCGAGAAGCGAAGAAGAGAGGATCTTGAAGCCATGGAGGAGAACACCCCGCCTCGCAAGTCCTTGTTGGAGTACTCGATGCCATCTATCGAGTCCACTTCCGCCATCCGTCCTCCAGCTATTACGGCCCAAAGCTTCGAGCTAAATCCGTCTTTGGTGACATGGATCCAGCAGGATCAGTTTTCGGGTGCACCCATGGAGAGCCCGATCGAGCATCTAGACTCCTTCTTGGAGAAATGTGACACCTTCCGGATTAACGGTGTCACAACTAAGGCGATCTGTCTGAAGCCGTTCCCCTTCTCGTTGCGAGACAAAGCCAAGCAATGGCTTAGGGGGAAGGACCCCAACACTTTCAATACCTGGGAGAAGCTCTCCAACGCTTTTCTGACGAAGTTCTTTCCTCCGGGAAAGACCATGAAGTTGAGGAGTGAGATCTCCTCCTTCTCCCAGGCCAGCCACGAGTCCTTGCATGAAGCTTGGATGAGATACAAGGAGATACAGAGAAGATGCCCTCACCATGAGCTTCCGAAGTGGCAGATTATTAATCTGTTCTACAATGGGCTGAGGGATGACCTAAAATCTTCTATGGACACCGCGGCTGGGGGTTCCTTCATGTCAAGGAGCGAGGAAGATGCCGGACATATTCTGGAAAATATGGCATCCAACAATGAGCGGTGGTGTGACGAGAGAGCCACACCCAGGTCTAGGGGTATACATAGAGTCGAGGAAGTCGACAAACTTTCAAACAAGTTCGACTTGCTTTCGACCCAGATCTCCGCACTAATGGTAGGAGCCGGTGGTGTCGGTGCACAACACGTCGCAGCGATGGAAGCTGAAGTCCCTGGAGACTTCAACGGTGGTGACATTTCACCACCGCTGGATGAGGCGAGCGCACTATTTTACAACCCCACGGGAAATGCGCTGTATCCACCAAGAACCAATTCCAACCCGGCCTACTCTCCAAACAACCGGAACCACCCTAACTTTAGTTACCGGGCACCATTCCAGCCCTCGCCGCCTCAGCAGCTGCATCAACAAACATATCAGTCGACTAGGCCACAGCAGAGTCAGTTTCAGCAGCAACAATATCAGCAGCAGCCTCAGCAACAATATTACGCCCCCAGGAATCAGCAGCCAATCCAGCAGCAGCAGCAGTATGCCAACAGAGGGCCGTCTCTCCGGTTGAGTCTCTCTTCACTCAATATATAACCAACCAGGAGAAGATCAATCAAAAGCTGAAAATGGGTCAGCGGGCCCTCACGGACCAAGTAACCTAGCTGTGGTTACAAGTGGCGACCCTTTCAAGGTCACAAAACCAATTGCCGCCACAACCTGAGGTGAACCCGAGGGGAGCAACCCAAACGTCGGCACTCGTGCACAAGCACGCAAATGTGTCCGCTATCGTTCTGAGAAGCAGGACACAAATCCCTACTAGAGTGCCCCCTAACAGACCGGAAGCATTGTTGGTCGTCGAGCGACCGATCAAAAAATCAATCGAAGCCGGTGCTTCGGCATCAAATCCTACGACTCCGGAGGGAGTCTCTGAAGAAGAGAAGAAGAAGAACGAGGAAGGGATCCTGAAAGTGTTCAAACCCATTGTGCCTTTTCCACAACGGTTAGCTCAGGCCAAAATCGATGAGAGGTATGGCAAGTTCCTCGCCATGGTCAAGGATTTGAGCTTGCAAATCCCCTTCCTGGAAGCAATCGAAACAATCCCCTCCTATGCAAAATTCCTGAAGGATTTAGTGACGAGAGGGTCTAGAAAGGAGAAAGTAGTGTTGACGGCGGAGTATAGCGCTTTCATCCAGAGGGCAAATCCGCCGAAACTTAAAGACCCGGGGAGCTTCTCAATCCCTTGCACGATCGGGGCAGTAAAGATTCATCGTGCACTCGTCGATCTCGGAGCGAGTGTCAGTTTGATGCCCTTATCGATGTATAAGAGGATAGGAATGGGTGATTTGGAGCCCACCGGTATGATCCTACAACTTGCTGACCGGTCGGTCAAATATCCGGTGGGGATTGTGGATGACCTCCCCGTCAATGTAAAAGGGGTGCATGTGCCAGTGGACTTCGTTGTCATGGACATGCCTGAAGATGCACACACCCCCATCATCCTGGGATGGCCTTTCATGGCCACTGCCGGCGTTTTGATTGATGTGAAGAATGGAAAACTTTCGCTAAACGTCAGCGAAGAAAAGGTTGAATTTGATCTGGGGTTGTCCATGAAGTACCCCGATCCCCCAGATGACCCTCGGTGTAATTTGCTGGAGGTGGAAGAAGATACAGCTGCTGAAGAGAGCTCCTAGGAGATTCTCTTAAGAAATCCCCCCGATAACTTGGGGGACTTAGAAGACCAAGACTACCCCAAGAACGATGATGCTGCTGGGAAAGCGAATGCAGCACGTACGACCCCTCCCGGGTTCCCCAAGGCTCCTCCTGCGAGGAAAACGGGGAAAGAACCCATGGACCTCACCAGAGACGAGGTCCGGATCCTTAAGAAGATGGCGATAAACGCCAATACGAAAGAGAAGCCCCCGGATCCCAAAAACAAGGAGAGGGTAGTCGAGCAAATCTTTCTCTAGCCGCTGACTACTCCAAAGGCTGTAAGCTCCGATGAAGAAGAGATGCCGAACTTCGGGCATCACCCGTATCAACCACCGTGAACATCACTTGCGGGCGTCGAGCCAACGACGTTAAATAAGTGCGCTTCATGGGAGGCAACCCATGCTCTAAACTTTTGCCCCACTTTTTAGTGTTATTTTTGACTTTATTTTATCTATTTTTATAAATAAAATCAGCCGCAAGAACATCCGTTCAGGGACTTAGACAATCTGTTGGTTTTTGCAGGAAACAAGGCCCCAACCGATCGGTTGATAACTCAACCGATCGGTTGGGATGTATCAGATACAAGCCGCATCTGTCCCCAAATGAACCGATCAGGTGAAGAATGGAGAGACCGTGTGACAGACCGGGTGATCTAGGGAGAATTCTCGGGAAATTTTTGGGAAATATCAACCGATCGGTTGAGTTAGAGCGCGATCGGTTGAAGAGACCGGGTGAGAAACCCCCAGTTCTCGGGAAAATGAGTGGAGCGGCCAACTGATCGGTTGACAAGTCAACCGACCGGTTCGCCTGTAGCACTTCTTCGGCAAGAATTTTCGACCTAACAGTCAACCGATCAGGTGACAAGTCACCCGAGCGGTTCGACTTAAACCCTATAAATACCCCACCCTCACCCGTTCGCATTCCACCTCGCCCGATCGCTCGAACCGCCGTCGTTTCGCCTTCTTCTCCTCCCCAACGGCCCGATTTCTCCTCCACGCGTCCTCCACTCCTCCAATACTCTCTCTCTCCACCACCTCCACCAATCTCTCCATCATTTTCACTCTCTCTCCCCTTCATTTCGAATTTCTGATCTAATTCCCCCCAAACAACGCCTATTTCAAAAATTCTTGCTGAAAGAGGTCACCGCGGCTCCACGCTTCTCTCATTGCACGGTGTGGGGTAATCTACGAGCAAGCTTCACCATTTTGATTGGGTACACTCGCTCCTACGCTCGTATTTCTATTTTTTCCCTATATATTTTGCTTGCTCAGTTTGCTTGTGTTAGTGTGCATTCATTGCTTTTTGCACTCATTCACACACACACTCACGCATGGCTAGGGATAAAGACAAGGGGAAGGAGATTTTGCGGGAGGAGGAACCATCTCGAAAGAGACGAAAACAAACACGTCCCCCTCCCCACGCACGAGCACTGACACTAGGCCCTCCCGCGCCTGTTATCCCCCCTGTGGACCCAATGTTGGGCCCGCATGGGTATATCTTTAGGAACCAGGAACACAAGGATTTTTATCATAGGCTCGATGCTCGGGGGCATCTATCAACTAAGTTCCGGCACACACAGTCACTAGTCGATCTCGGTGTCTTCACCGAGGTCGAATCTCTTTTCGCTAACTTAGGTTGGTTGGCCTTTCTTAATGCCTCTGCCTTATCCTACCCGTCACTCACCCTTGAATTTCTCTCTACACTTGTTTGGGAGTCCGGGTCGATCATAAAATTCTGGGTGTGTAACAAGAGTGTCACCATCAATCTGAATACCATTAACGATATATTTGGTTTCCCCAATCTTGGGGATGACTCCATCCGACACTACGGGTACACACCCGAATTTGACGTCGACCAATTCTGGTTCCGCCTCACACTGCTCACTAGCTATCCCCGAGGTAGGGCCAAGGCCTCCTCCATCATCCACCCCATATTTCGTTTGGCCCATAGGATCAGATCATCTGCATTTTTTCCTAGGGACGAGTCCGGCACCGTGACTATCCCTGATCTTTTTATCCTCTGGGCCATGACTTTCCCTTTTGTTCGGGACGATGACGGGATTAGCTTTAGGGCCCCTACCGTCCCCATCCATGGCGGTGATTGGCTTGTTTACAAGCTTCTCGAGATCAGCCGGGCCGGTAAGGGGAAGCTTTGTTGTGGGGGCATCATTACTATCATTTGTTCTTACCCCCAATTTAATATTCCCATCCCCGATAATCTTCCCACTGCCGCAGGACCCTCACAGCTAGATATTGATGTCCTGCGGCACATTCACATGATTAAACCCCAATCCGATGGCCGCTTCATCTTCAATTATGGCCACCCCCAGCCCCTTACACCATTCTCCCCAACCCCGCTCGCATGACCATAGCTCTGGTGGGAGATTGGACCTTCCCACCGATCCGAACTTCCTAGCGGGGGTGCACCTTCCTTTCCTTCCCACGGACGCACGCAGACCACCATCCCCTGCCGCCCACTTAGGCGAGCAGGATATTCCTGTGTCTCGGGGAGATATGGGGGCTGTCCCGAGTCGTCCTGTTTCTGTTCCGGGCCCCATCACTTCTGAGCACCTCTTAGCGGCCATTTCTGGCCTTGTCTCCTGTGCTGGCATGACCACCGCCGCCGGCACCACTTCCACATTACCTGCCGGCACCACTTCTGCCTCACGTCAGTCCACATCCTTTGGTCGTCGTCAGGTCTCTGCCCGTCTTGGTCTTGAAAGGGAGGTCGCTGCCCTCCGTGATCTCGCCATGTCCTCTGCCTCCTCAGACCCATCATCGTCCTCCTTTCTCACTCACCCACGTTTCCTCGCACTTGAGCGGAACGTGGCCGCCATTCTTCGCCTTCTCACTCACATCCACGGTCCACCTCCACCTTCACCACCTCAACGATCTTCTCCTCCACCTCCCCACATCCATCACCTCCCCCACCACATTCTTCTCCTCCCTCATCTATTCTCATCCCGGTATCCACTTCCCCCCTCCCGACCACTTCCATCCCACCCACACTACCTCCTCCCTCCTCCTCCATCACTTCATATGTGCGTCGGAGGAAATTGCCGGTGCGCTCCAAATCTCTCCCACCACCACCCACTACCGTCACCATCACATCTTCTCCCCCCATTTCTATTCCTTTCACCACTGCCTTGATCGCCGTCCTACCACCACCACCCACCTCCACCGACACTCCTCCCATCGTTCACACCACCGCTGCACCTATTCCTCCGCCTCTTTCTCCACTTCTCCGCACACCCCCAGCCTCCCCCGACCACCCAGCCACACCCTCTTCCGAGGAGGGCGAGGATTCACCTTCTCCTGATTTTTGATTTCACTTTGTTTGTTTTTGACTTCCCCTTGCATATTTCTGCATTTCACGATCACATTTTATTTGCTAGCACTGTCATGTCTAGCTTGGGGGACGTCTATTTTGGTGTGTTGTCGTGTTTTATTTTTTCTTATTTGTGTGTGTGTGCTTGTCTTTCCCCTTTTGAGTGTCGTGTCGTGTGGTTTTATTTCTATTTTCGTGTCATGTGGTTTGATTTTGATTTTTCTTTATTTTCAGTTTCATCTCTGTGTTTTCCTCGTTCTCATTTCTTTTTGTGTCGGTGCGTATTCCCCCCATCTTCATTGCCCTCCCGTACTCACTCATATTGCATTGAGGTCAATGCAAGCTTCAGCTTGGGGGAGTCGCACTGTGTGCGCCATTTGAGTCTTTCTTTTTCGTTTTTGTGTCGTTTTCATCGTGTTTTTATTTTTCTTTTTTCTATTCTCTTCTTTTTATCTCTTTCTCCTAGAGATGAACCCTATGATGAATCACCACAAAATCACACACACCTAGCATGGCATCGATAATCACATTCACTAACCCTAGGATTTCGAGTTCTCTTGCATTTCACGCATCGTGGGTCCTCTTAGTTTTTGTGAGTCGTGTGTCGTGCCTATCTATTTGGTGTGCTTCTACTTTGTGATTTTACTTTATATACATATCCAGGAATGACCCCTAGATTAGCATGCTTCGATTTGAATATGCGGTATTTATTTCCCATGTCTGCTTCTGCATGCTATATATATATATATATATATATATATATATATATATATATATATATATATATATATATATATCGTGTACTTCATTTCGCATGTGTCGGGATTCCACAATTAAGGACTAGGATAACCCACTTAACCTATGCTCTGATTAGCAAAATATATCCCTTGCCCGAGTGTCTAGAATCCGACTTCTTTTTTTGTTTTGCTTGGTGCAAATCCCCTCGTCGTGTACCGTTCTCCCACTTGGGAGAGTACACATGTATATACCCCAAAATCCAAAAAAAACCAAAAAAAAAGATAGAAAAGAAAAACCAAAAACAAAAGAGAAAAAGAAAAGAAAAACCAAAAAAAGAGAAAAGAAAGAGTTGTATAGCCGAAAAGCCAAAAAATATATATACATCCAAAACCAAAAAAATATATATGTGTGTGAATATTTCCCCCGCTTTCCGAGAATAAAGGGAAGGCGAGAATTTGCACCGAGTGTCCTACTCCACATCATCTCAACCCCCATCGCCTTCAAAAACACTTGGAATAGGGAATATCTAGCTTTCTTCTAGGCAATAGTGTGGTGATGTCCGAGTCCCTAGCTGTGGAGTCCCTGACGCATGATGCATTTCTATTCTTATGCTCCTCTCATGCATGCTTGAACTATATATTCACCGCTTATTTTAAATCGAGTTGATATTTGGGTCATTTCCTGGATTTGCGTATATGAGCTTATAGCACATTGTAGAAAACGACACCATTTGCTAGCACACGACCGCACTCACACGCGCTTCACCGCGTGGGCCCACGACACTTGTCTGGACTCGTATTCCTTGGTTTAGTGATGTGATTTTTGTGTTTGCTTGCTTAGTGTGTTGTGTTTGATTTTGCTGGCTCTGACGGGCGATCTAGGATTTTTGTTTTCTCTTTTTCTCTCTTTCTCTCTATTTTCCCCTCCGAGCTCCTACTCTCACTCGTCTTCCTCGAGGACGAGGCAGAGTTCAGCTTGGGGGATTTTGACGTGCGTATATATTTCATATATTCACGCACGTTTTCTTTCGTGTTTCTCCGTATTTTCCGCCGTCTTTTATTCGTTTTCTCGTGTTTTCTCGTTTTCTTTCACTTTTCTTTGTTTCTCCATGTTTGCAGGAGATTGCCCGCGTAGGGGACATTTAACGACGATATCTCAAGTCCCCGGAGCAACGGGAGGAGTCACGCGTGACCCAGGGGGTCAAACGAAGATGCTGGTATCATTTTATCCCCTTACCCAATCGGTTGGACTAAGTCAACCGATCGGGTGATGCACGCGTGCACCACCCGGTCTCGGCTGGAGCTCAAGTGGATGTCACCCGACCGGTTCACAGGCCGGTTCAACGGGGCCGATTCTCTGTGTTTTCAAACCAAATTCCAACCGATCTGGTGACTTTCAGCCGATCGCTTCATCTGTAGCTGATGCTGAGGAGCCGAGACACGGGCACCCAACCGACCCCTTCACCCGATGGCGCCAAGATCCAACCAGTCACCCCAGGAACTCAACCGACCGGTTCATATGACCGGGTGAAACTCCGCCGTTTTCTGTTTATTATTTGTAACGGATCACCCGATCGGTTGACTTGTCAACCGATCGGGTGATACGAGATCCTATAAATAGGACCCCTAGGGTTCCAGAAACGGGGGAGCTGTTAGTTTTTACTATTTTCTCCTATTTGTGACGGCTGTAATTACTTTTCTATTATAAGTTTTCGGATCTTTCTTAAACTTTAGTATTATCTTAATTGCTCTACTACCTTCGCATTCCTATCGTCTGATTATGATTTTAACGGTTCATTTTCGTTTAGATCGCTTTTTAATGAATATTTGTGAGTAGTTCCCAAATCTGGGATTTTGGTGGAAACCCCTTCGGGGGCTCTTCCCGATACATCCATAGGGTTAGGAAATCGATAGGGATTAGGAATCTAACGGTTACACGGGGTGTTTTATTGTCATCGGCGGGAAAAAGACCGCCTTTGACCGTTGGGCCAAGGGGGAATAAACTTGGCGGTTGACTCCCTAGCCATAGCTCACGCCCTTAGCGTAGACGTCGAATCCTAGCGCGCGGGAGCGGCAGGATGAGACGTTGGGAGTTATCGTTGCGAGCTTAGTGCTCCCAGAATCGATCAGTGTTAATGGACACGGGAGTGCCCACTGATCGAACCCGGGAAGTCCGGTGTATCATCCTGGGCACCGACCGGAATATCGGGCCCATGGGATGCCGGTACCACTTTCAGAGGCAACGTCTCACCATTAGACCCTAATTCCGATCGCCATCCTACCCATAGGCCGTATCGACGAGAGTCGCTCGTTGGAGTGGAAACCAAAGTCCCGGGTTTATTTTCTTATTGTTCATACCTTGCATTCCTTTACCGTGACAACCCATCAACCGATCCGGGCTAGCTCGCCCACGGGGTGATTTCGGTCCTCCTTGACACAAGCACATCCTAGCCTCCCTGTGTTCGACCCCCAAGCCACACTACAACACCGTGCGCTTGCGGTTACAAATATCTAAACCCTCACGTGGGTCCCCGGCCATTTGCGGCTCGCAAACCGGGGGCACGTCAGATTCACACCAAGTAAAACAAAAAAGAATTCGAATTCTAAACACTTGGGCAAAAGGAAAAATTTTCGCGAATCAGAGCATAAGCA
Organism: Scilla litardierei; assembly: GCA_030789695.1. Classification (NCBI taxonomy): domain Eukaryota; kingdom Viridiplantae; phylum Streptophyta; class Magnoliopsida; order Asparagales; family Asparagaceae; genus Scilla; species Scilla litardierei. The sequence goes on from CM061139.1 coordinate 83,004,754, forward strand.
AAATGGGTTATCCTAGTCCTATTGGTAGAGTCCCGACACATGCGATTTGAAGCGTAATATATGATAATTCATGCATAAAGAAGCAGACAGTGGAAGCAAAATACCGCATATTCGAAATTGAAGCATGATAGTCTAGGGGTCATCCAAGGACAGGTATATAAATCAAAATCACAATGTAGAAGCACACCAACTTGGTAGTCACAACAGACAACTCACACAAAAGCAAACCGAACCCACGAAGTATGAAATGCAGTACGACTCGGCTTCCTAAGGTTAGTGAAAGTGATTATCGTAGATAAGCTAAGTGTGTGTGTGGTTCTATGGCAGTTCATCAAGTGGGGTCATCTCTAGGAGAGGGAGAATAGAAAAGAAGGAAAGAAAAGAAAAACACGATGAAAACGACTCAAAATGGGAAGAAGGACACAACTGACGCACAAAGTGTGACTCCACCAAGCTAAATCTTGCATTGTCCTCAATACAATAGCAATAAGTGCGGGAGGGCAACAGAATAAGGGAGGGAAGTACGCACCGACAAATAAACGTGAAAAACATAGAAAACACACAAGAAGAAATATAGAAAAATAAGGAAAATAAATAACGAAACGAAATGTACAAAACACATACACATAGACACACAAAATAAACACACATCAAACAAGACACGACAATAGTCACAAAAATTTGATTTCCCCCAAGCTGATCATGACAATGCCAGAAAAAGGATGTGATTATGGTGATGCAGAATAAATGGCAGTGGGAAGTCAACCTGAGCTGCTATCGGAAGAATTGTAGGGAGATGGTGAGGACGGTGGGGAATAGTGGACGAAAGAAGATGGTGAGGACGAAGGAGAGGGTGTGCCAACAGGAGAAGGAGGGGCAACGGGCTAGATCAAAGGCGCATCGAAATTGATCGGTGGATCGTGGTGGATAATGATGGTTCCAGGTGACCCGGCATAAGGGTACCAATCGGGAGGATCCAAGGGTGAAAAATGTACTAGTGTAGAATACCAAGGATCTGGATAGAATTTCCACGGTAAATGAGAAGTGTGAATGGGGATTCGCTCAAGAGATGATGGTGGGAGGACGGCAAAAGGAGTATTGTCAAGACTATAAAGGTAGACTGCGCATTCGCGACCAAAAGGATTGATCATACCGATATCGATCAAGTAGTCGCGATCGATACGGGTTCGTCCCGGTAAAATTTGGAGTCGGACGGCAGGCTCAAAACGTGATTGACAATTAGAGTGATCATCCCACCACAACAAATAGGTCCGGAAGTTGCACGGCTAACAGATAAAATCTCGTGGATGATCCAATGGCCGGTGTTAATGGGTAATGGGTTATATCCACGGATCCTATCGTGAGACATGGCATACAGGAAGAAAAGCTCGTCCCTAGACACAGTGGAAACATCCATGCGGGAAAAGATGGTGTTGGTAAAGAGTCAATGGGCGAAGCGGTAACATGGGTGTATAATATAGAAGGCAAGTGCCACCGATGGAAAGGTTGGATACCTGGTGAATCATTGCCAAACACCATCGTTTCGGAAGTAAGAATAGATATCAGACCGATCATGAGTTGAGCATTCAACATAACGGTCGGTGTGAGGGAAATTCAGTGAATTGTTAAGCTCGGTAAACGTTATTGAAAAATCGGAATTGAAAACGCGGAAAGCGAATCCCCAATCATACACTTACGAGAGAAGAAAGGAACTCGAGTGTGAGATTCCGATGTGTGTGGGCATAAGCACGCAGAAGGAAATCGCACCCAATGCATTCGAAAAGTTTGGCGATGCCCCTAAAAAGTCCGAGAGATTCGAGTGTGGGGCGATCAGCAAAAAGGGTAGGTCGCATGGGGCGATGAAGAAGGGCATGCAAACGTGAGGATTATTCTTCAGATGAAGGATTAATGCCAAGGTAAGAAGGAGGAAAAGGGCCGTGCAGGTGGTGTCTGCGTGATGATGATGCTGGCTCTTTTCCCTTCCTAGACATGGTAATGACGTATGGGAAGAACAATAACATGGGGGAGGGTGTCTACGATGATGATAAAACAGATGTAGTAGGCAGACACAAAATCAAGACATTGCACATAAGAAAAGAAACATAAAGTTTGGAAAGAGGTTACCCAATAATGATGCAAGTCCCAGCTCCCAAAAGATCAAACGCTGTATGATGTAGTGATTTGGAGAGCCGTCGCTCGCTAATCCAATAAGAACTGAAATTTCGAAAATTGGGGGCTAGGGCTAGGGTTTGGGTGATTTGCGGTTGAAGGTGGTTGATGGGAGGTTTTTGATGGTGGGGAAGTATGGGAGGAAGTGTGGGAGTGATTTTAGGAGTAGAGGGAGTGATTGAGGAGATCGATTTGGAAGAAGGAGAGATCAACCGTGCGAATGGAAATTGGACGTCGGGTGAATGAAGTCAGGCGAGGGGGAGAATATATAAATAAGGTTAGGCGAACCGATCGGGTGAAAGTTCACCCGATCGGTTGGGTTAAATTTCAAAATTCTCTTGCGGATAGCAGCTACAGGTGAACCGATCGGGTGAAATTTCACCCGATCAGTTGACCGATCCCCAAAATTTCCGAGGCCTCTATCATCTCCACCGGTCAGCGACCTGATCACTACATGTGTCAATCGATCAGTTCGCTCGTGTCTTGAAGTTAGCCATTTACTGATACTGGCCACCCGATCGGTTGATGCATGAACCGATCGGGTGGGGGGCAATTCCTGCACAAATACAAAAAATTATCTAAATATCCCAACGAATATCCTCTTAGTAGTATTTATTCATAAAAATTAGAAAACTAATCCTATAAAAACCGATAAAAGTTCAGAACATGGGTTGCCTCCCATGAAGCGCTGTTGTTTTTAATCGTTTGCTCGACTACTCAGTTCGTGATCAATTCAGATTCGGCGGATTTGTAGCGGAGCTATCGGTCATTGAGCTTCCGACCGGAGAGATTGCGGGCTCGCTGGTCGCATAGTGTTTTAAACGCTGCCCATTGACTTTGAACGGTTCATCTCTTCCAATTATCTCAATTTCTCCATGCGGGAAGACCTTGGTGACTCGGTAGGGTCCCGACCGCCTAGACTTGAGCTTTCTGAGAAAGAGCCTCAGTCTTGAATTAAATAGGAGAACTAAGTCTCCTTCCTTAAATTCTTCCTTTAAAATGTGCTTGTCATGCCACCGCTTCAACTTCTCTTTGCAGATCCGGGCATTTTCGTAAGCGTTGAGCCGGATCTCGTCAAGTTCATTTAGTTGGAGCTGTCGGTGGCTTCCTACCTCTTTGGCGTTGAAATTCAGATTCTTAACAGCCCAAAACGCCTTATGCTCCAATTCCACAGGCAGATAACATGCCCTCCCGTAGACAAGTCAGTAAGGGGTCGTGTCGATCGGAGTCTTGGATGCAGTCCTGTAGGCCCAGAGCGCATCTGAAAGTTTCGATGACCAATCCTTCCTAAAGCTAGCCACAGTCTTCTCCAAGTTGCTCTTTATCTCTCTGTTTGAAACTTCCACCTGGCCGCTTGTCTACGGGTGATAAGCACGCCCGATTCGGTGCTGCACTCCGTACTTCTTCAAAAGAGCTTCGAATTTCTTCTCTATGAAGTGGCTCCCTCCGTCGCTAATTAAGACTCGAGGCATGCCGAATCTTGGGAAGATGGTGTTTTTAAAGAATTTGGCCACCACCCGGGAATCATTGGTGGGGCTAGCTATCGCCTCCACCCACTTGGACACATAATCCACGGCCACCAAGATGTACTGATTTTCAGAGGATGAGGGAAACGACCCCATGAAGTCGACTCCCCAAACATCGATGATCTCAACTTCTAAGATGTAATGCTGAGGCATTTTGTTTCTCTTGGATATGTTTCCCGTCCTTTGGCACTTGTCGCAGGCCTGGACATAAGCATAGGTGTCCTTGAAAAAGTCGGCCAATTATGGAGGTCACCTCTGTTTCGGTAATACACCTCCGTATCACCCCATTATTGCAAGTCTTGTACAGATAAGGGTCATCCCAATAAAATTTCCGGACTTCGTGAAAGAATTTCTTCTTTTGCTGATAGCTCACATTGTGGGGTACAATGGCGCATGTTAGATAGTTGTCGATGTCAGCATACCATGGAGTCCAATCAGAAGAGATAGAGAAAAGATGCTCGTCAGGGAGTGAGTCATCAATAGGAGTGGCATCTGGATCGAGAGTAGGCAACCTAGAAAGGTGGTCAGCGACGACATTCTCCACCCCTTTCTTGACCTTGATCTCCAAGTTGAATTCCTGGAGGAGGAGAATCCACCTTATGAGGCGTGGCTTGGCCTCCTTCTTGCTCAAAAGGTATTTGAGGGCGGCGTGATCGGTGTGCACAATAACCTTGGCACCCACAAGATACGACCGGAACTTGTCCATGGCATGGATGACGGCTAGGAGTTCTTTTTCCGTCGTCATATAGTTCCTTTGAGCTTCGTCGAGGGTCTTTCTAGTATAGTCGATGACGTGTAGATTTTTGTCCTTCCTTTGCCCCAAGACTTCCCCAACTGCATAGTCGCTAGTGTCGCACATCAATTCGAATGGTAGACTCCAGTCGGGCGGTTGAATCACGGGTGCAGAAATAAGGGCTTGCTTCAAAAGGCTGAAGGCTTCCATGCACTTGTCATCGAAGACGAAAGGCGTATCCTTCACAAGGAGCTGAGTCAAGGGCCTAGAAATTTTAGAGAAGTCCTTTATAAACCGGCCGTAGAATTCCGCATGCCCTAGGAAACCACGGACTCCCCGAAGGTTAAGTGGAGGCGGAAGCTTTTCGATCACATCTACCTTTGCTTTGTCTACCTCAATCCCTTTTGAAGAAATAATGTGCCCCAATACGACTCCTTCTTGGACCATAAAGTGGAATTTCTCCCAATTTAGAACTAACCCTTTATCTTGACATCTCTTCAGGACTTTAGCTAGGTTGCAGAGACACGAGTCGAACTCAGTCCCATAGACGGAAAAATCATCAATGAAGACCTCCATTATGTCCTGGGAGTAATCGGAGAAAATTGCGGACATCAATTGCGGACATCAATCTTTGAAAATCATCAATGGATACTCTAGCTTCCTGAAAATTGCGGACATCAATCTTTGAAATGTAGCCGGGGCGTTGCAAAGCCCAAACGGCATCCTCCTATAAGCATATGTCCCAAACGGACATGTAAAAGTGGTCTTTTCCTGGTCATCATTGTGGATAGGAATTTGCAGGAAGCTAGAGTATCCATCCATGAAGCAGAAATAGTTGTGCTTGGCTAGTCTTTTGAGCATCTGATCAATAAAAGGGAGAGGATAGTGATCTTTCCTTGTGGCCTTGTTCAATTTCTGGTAATCGATGCACATCTGATATCCGGTAACGGTCCTCGTGGGTATAAGCTCGTTTTTCTCGTTACGAATGACCGTCATTCCTCCCTTCTTGGGCACAACATGTACCGGGCTAACTCAATGACTGTCGGAAATAGGGTAGATAATCCCGGCTTGGAGGAGTCTAACAATCTCCTTCTTGACTACGTCCATCATGATGGGGTTCAATCTTCGTTGTGGCTTGAGGGAAGAGGCTTGCTCATCTTCAAGAAATATCCTATGTGAGCAAAGCCCCAAGCTTACTCCCTTCAAGTCCTCAATCGCATACCTGAAAACATTCTTGAATCTTTTCAGAACGTCAAGTAATTTAGTCATTTGGTCTTCGGGTAGCGAGGAGTTCATGATGACCGGCTGCGTCGAATCCTCTCCCAAATATTCATATTTAAATCCCGGAGCTAACTCCTTCATCTCGACTTCCTGCGGCCCCGATACGTATTTCTCAAGCTGCGCATCTTCTAATGAAAGTGTCTCTTCCCGGATCTCTGAGATGTCAAAATCCGGAACTTCTCTTTCAACCATAGGTTTGTGGGGCGAAGCCTTGCAAGGTGGTGAGAGGACCATGGAGGAAGACTCTGGTTCCACCTCAAGTGTATGATAATTATCCAGCAAAAAGTCTTCAACGCAAAAACAGGTCTCAATAGTAGATAGTTCACCATCACTACCTCCAGTTTCTTCATGGTCCCAAGCTCTAAGATGCTCTGTGGAGGTCTGCTAGGAAAGGATAGATTCCTATTCACTGCATTCGACAAGCCCTGCCTGATGATCCTCCTAACAAACCTCCCCATAGGTGCGTAGATCCCTCTCACTAAAGTCTGTACTGGGTATGTCAATATGCACCGCTTCATCAGAAGGGAAAAAGAATGTGGTGTCAGGATGCTGCTGAATACCATGATCCCTCTGTTGATTTTCCACTGCAGCTGACAGAAAGGATAGGATGCTCGAGGTGCTTAGAGATTCTGCCAGACTCTGGGCCAAACAGCTGACATGGTGTGCATGTGCCCAGATGTCACCTGAAACGGCACACGACATTCTTGCTGTAGAGTAGAAAACCTGAAGGAAAAGGAGAGAAAAAGGACTACAAGGATAGAGAACACGTTAATAGCACAAGTTGTATTAATGGAGAGATAAGAAATGATGATGGCGGTATGGAGACATAGTCTACCAACCCTATACAACGAATATGTACAATATGTCCAAGTAAAATTAAAAAGTGAGTAGAATGTGAAAATTATCACAAGGTAAGGATGTGAACTAGTCTCAGGGGTTAACAGCGTCCTATATGAAACAAGCACGTTGTCTCCCTGGCAACGGTGCCATAAAGCTTGACGTCCCCTAGTTTTGGCAATGTGTAGTCGGAACGGGGATACCAGATTTAAATATTTATAATTACAAGCGCACAGTGTTATAGTGTGGCTTGGGGGTCGAACACGGGGAGGCGTGTGATGTGCTTGATATCAAACAGGAACCGGATCACCCGGTGGGTGAGCTAGCCCTATGGCTAGGTGGGTTGTCACGAAATGAAACTATGGAAAGGTATACGATATAAAAGGTAACCTAGGACTTTGGTTTCCACCCTATCATGTGTTCTCTCTATTACGACTGGTGGATAGGAATACGATCAAATTTTAGGGTTTAGTGGTGAGACGTTGCCTCTAAAAGTGATACCTAGCGACCCATGGGCCCGATATTCCGTTCGATGCCCAGGATGATACACTGGATCTACCCCGGTTCAGATGGTGGTCATTCCCATGTCCATTAGCACCGACTGACTCCAAGAGCACTAAGCTCGTAACGATTACTCCCGACATTCATCCTGCCATTCCCACGCGCTAGGAATCAATGTCTACGCTAGGGGTGTGAGCTGTGGCTAGGGGATCAAACGCCAGTTTTATTTCCCCTTGGCCCGACGGTCAGAGGCAGTCTTTCTCCTGCCAATGACAATAAAACACCCCGCGTACCCATCTTAATCCATATATCCTATCGAAACCCTAATCCTATGGTTCTAGGGAGAACCCACGAAGGGGTTTCCACCAATGCCCCAGATTAGGAAACTACTCATAATTCATTGCAAGAAATTCAATAACGCAAAATTCAGCCATCAAAATTATAATCAAGCAATAGATTAGAGAAGCAAACAATAGTCTTAACGCAATATCAAAGTATCAAAGAGATCGGAGAACTTACAAAACAACTTTAATTCGCAGCCGCCAAAATCCCTTAAAACGCTTAAGAAAAAGGGGATTCGTTTTCTGGGAAAACCTAGGGCTATATATATAATAAACGTCCAACCGATCGGTTGAAGCATCAACCGATCGGTTGAGATGAGTGTTGCACCGGTCTTCAGCCTTTGAGATACTTCACCCGATCACTGAACCAATCGGGTGATGTCTTTGAATCCTTGAGCTCGTGGAGAAACGCTACAGGTGAACCGATCGGTTGAAAAGTCAACCGATCGATTGGAATTCAGCTCCAAAAACAGATAACACTGCAGCATCCAACCGATCGCAGAACCGATAGGTTGGAGTCTTCTTCATTGCTTGCTCCTGATGGGGTCTGATACGCGTGCACAAACCGATCGGGTGGGTCTGTCCACCCGATCGGTTGAGGGCTGATACATGATATACTTTGACGTTTGCCATCAGTATCTCGTGTGGCACCTCCCGTTGCTGCGGGGACTCATGATGTGTGCTTTATATTCCCCTACGCTGGCAATCTCCTGCAATAGCACACAAACGCAAAGACAGTGAAAAGAAACTAAAA